>MJHO01000013.1:789290-1306790 GCA_002076135.1 Xerophyta viscosa | reverse complement strand
AGATTCCCTGCTGCCAGCTATAAAGAAATGGGGGAATTATTGAGTTCCGTGTCCCCTACTCCATGTCCATGGCATTGATCATGGATGGAGAAGCGTTAGCAACACGTGACGCTGGCAAAGGCTTGGCAATGAAAGGCCCGGGAGCACATGTCGAAGCCCTGTCGCTGAGACTTACAAATTAGTAACTGATTCATGCCCATTGCAGAGAAGTTCTGTAACACTTCCTACATAAATTTTAAAACTTCCACTAAAATTATAAAATTATATATATGTATATAATTTTTAAATATTTTCAACTATAAAATTGTTCATAAAAACAAAAATAGATAAATTTGTGACAAAATTATTTTAAAAGTTTAAATAATATATTAAGTAAATAGGCAGAAATAGTATGCACATATAAATTGATACTTTTTATAAATATTAATATTTTTTATAATTAATTTGAGATATTTTTTGGTTTTTTTTAAATTATTTTATTTTTAAATAATTTTATGGTTTAAATTTTTGGGCGCATTTTTTTCAGCACTCGAGCGCAAACATTGTTGCGTTCAGCCTTTGTAGTTTACCCAATTCACTTTAAACCTCTTCCCGATAAATATGTCACATCGTTTTGAATGCTGCATCAATATTTTTTGAAAATATTTTCAACATAAAATTAGTAAAATTTGATGAATCTATAATTTTTATATTCAATATTTTTACTAAAAAATGCTTCTAACATGTATTTTCAGGCTTCGAAATTTCAACGGATTAACGGGTGGGATCCAAATCTGATAACACTTCGGAGTCTAAAAATAATTATTTAGAAGTATTTTTTGAAAAAATATTAAACATAAAAATTATAAATTTTATCAAAATTTAAAATTTTGATGTTAAAAATTTATCCAAAAAATATTAATACAATAATAAAAATAAAACGGCACACAAAGAGAGAGAGAGAGAGAGAGAGAGAGAGAGAGAGGCTTAAAACGAATTTTATAAAGTTCAGGGGCAATTGGACCCAAAAAAAAAGTTCGGGTCGAATGCGGTAAGCTTTGAAAAGCAAGAGCCTCCCGATCATTTTCACTAAATTTTTTTTAAAAATATTTATAAATATAAATTTTATAAATTTGACGAAAATTTTGAAACTTATGTCCGCAGGATTTTTAAATTTTCCCTGAAGCGCACCTACAGCTACAAGCTTTGTATGGGAGACCGTAGGCTCTGTCATGTTCTCCCTCTCTCTTTCATCTGTATATCCCTATCCCTAACTAAAGTCTTCTTCTCTACCTCACTATCATCGCTTATTTAATACCCCATCTCCCTCTTTCTTCTTCACCTTCAATACATTCCCGCGATACTTTGCGATTTATCTTTGCATATTCATTCTCTAGTCCATCAAATTAGAGATCAACGAGAAACGACATGTGCAACTCCAAGATGATCAAGTCCGGCGATCTCACAGAGGTGGCGAAGATCGACGGCAGGCCGGTGCTGCAGCCGGCCTGCAACCGCGTCACCACCTTCCTCTCCGATCCCCCGCTCAAGAAATCCTTCGAGAAGCCCCTCTCCTTGCCCGCTTCCATCAACAGCAAAACTGATTCTTACAAGCCTTCGTCGTCGCCTTACAAGCCATCGTCTCCGGCGTCGCCGCCGGCAGCCGAGGCAAAGCCGGTGCTTAAAAGATGCAACAGCCTTAACTCTAGTAGTGAGAAACTGGTAATTACACCCAAGTCTGCAGCAAAAACAATAGGCGCCCCATCTTTGGTCAGAAAGAAATCTAGGAAATTCAGCGGGGTCCCAGCGGCGCCGCCGTCTTCCGATACATTGATCAACAAAAAGAGCTCTAATGGGGCTACTCCGGCGAGTTTCTCGTTCTGGAGCGACATGGAGCCGGGAAGCGTCGCAGCGGCTCTGAGAGAGCATGCTTCTTTGATGTACGTGCAGCGGAAGATGAGGATCGCGAATTACGGGAGGACTCCGGCGAAGCTTGAAGGGAAGGTGGTTCCGACCGAAGTCGCTTCTACACAGGAAGAGAAGAGGTGCAGCTTCATCACAGCAAATTCAGGTGAGCAGTTGATACCTTAGCTAATTAACCTGTCAGAATATAATTAGAATTTTTTTATTAGAATATTATTTTAAATATAGTATTATTGTTAACGATTTATCTAATACGTTCAATCTCTCCTTTTATATACGATTGCAGACCCTATCTATGTTGCTTACCATGACGAAGAGTGGGGAGTGCCCGTTCATGATGACAGGTATGAGTTAACTGTATTGCGGCTACTGCCATTCCGTCTGAATAGTTCGTAAGTCCGTATTATTTTATTTATTCGTAAATTTATCTATTATAATTACAAAAAATTAATAAATTTTAAATATAGTTTTTTTTACAATAATTAAAAAAAAAAGTCCATATCATCTTTCTATCATAATGAACATGAATTTGTACCTTTTTTTTTTGAAAAAAATTGGTTAATTTTTTTTTTTTTTTCTTGAGAAAAAAATTGTTACTAATTTTCAACATTGCAGAATGCTGTTCGAGTTACTAGTTTTGACTGGAGCTCAGGTTGGGTCCGACTGGGCCACCATTCTGAAGAAACGAGATGAATTCAGGTATATAATATCATATAAGCAACAGTCGGCTTTGGATTCTTTGCTTGCGGGATCCTAGTAGTTTTTGGACACATCTCAATACACTGTATATAGTTCTGAAATTCTGATAACTCTGATTAATAAGCAGTGTTCTTAATGTTTAGTTCAATTACTAATTTTTTATTTTAATTTCTCGAATTTAGAGAAGTATTTGCTGGGTTCGAGGCAGAGGCGGTGGCCAAGTTCACAGAGAAGAAGATAGCGTCGATCAGTGCTGAGTGTGGGATGGATCCAAGCAAGGTCCGAGGAGCCGTCGACAACGCCAACAGAATTCTGGAGGTACTTACACAGATATTCACCATTAGAGGTCATTGTGATTAGGTTTCTTCATTCAGAAATAGTGTTATTCAGGACATAACTGCAGACGTCTTACATTTTTGGGATCCTATTGGACGGAACCTATCACTAAGATGCTGTGTTTGTGATTAAATTGATACATTATTATTTATTTAGTCCAACAAAATCTATCTCAACTTCGTCTTACAAAAGTTGTGTGAAATGTATATCCAAAATAGATAGAGTAATTAGCTTGATAAAAGTAACTAGGTATCGTGAAGGATGATACTAAGAAACAAGTTGAATTTTACTCCCTAACTATGGTCGAAGAACTATTTACAATGAAATAATATAGTAGTTGTCACTAGAGAATTCGCATCTTTATTTTGAAAATGATACTAGTAAAATAGTCCCTACCGACGAACATACCAATTAAAATAAATATTAAAGCTGGCCAAACTCCACCAAACCCAACTAATCTCTCACAAAGAACTATATATCTTTTAACTTAACCATTCTTCATTAACTGTGTTATACAAAGATGAGAAATATTGGTTATCTGGGGCTCATGTATGTGACATGAAACAGGTGAGGAAGCAATTCGGATCACTGGACAAGTATCTCTGGGGCTTTGTGAACCACAGGCCAATAGCGACCAACTACAAATCAGTGCGGAAAATCCCGGCGAAGACTTCCAAATCTGAGACGATCAGCAAAGACCTCGTCCGCCGCGGTTTCCGCTTCGTCGGCCCCACTGTCGTTCACGCCTTCATGCAGGCAGCCGGCCTCACCAACGACCACGTCGTCTCCTGCCCTAGCCATAGTCGTTGCTCCAGTGTAATCCCTCACTGCACCACCTCTAATCAGCATCGCTATTCATCAAGGCCATCAGAATTCTAATATAATAAGAATCACATACAGTATATTAAGATATGTACCGTACATATCTCATGTACCGTATAAGTTCTAATCTGCCTCTAATTATAACATGTACCACCATTAATCTAACTATAGTTAACACAAATGGGCGTGCATAATAGAGTTAGGGATTTGGGTTTATGGAGTTTTTATGCTTTGTTTGTGGGGCTTCTTGGATTGAAGATGGAGAAGATGAGGGCGTAGCATGTGGGTTAGTGGGGCAGGAGGCATGTGGAATTTGTCAGAGCCTCTCTGCTTTCATTCTTACTTTGTGGCCATGTGATCAACAGCACACCTTCATCATTTCCATGGCTTAACTTGTTCTCCTTATCTCTCTCCATGGAGAATAGATTACATGAGATCCATGGTTGTCCAATCAGAATTATATGTAATATATATAATATATATTTTAATTTACTGCATATAATCCTTGTAGTAAGGATTAGGCTTAAAATGTTTTTGGTGATCGGATCTAGTGATCAATTAGCAGAGAAAAGCTTGGAAATTCCAGCAAAAAAGGGAAAAAGATGGATGGAATTTAGGTGTTTGGAAGGTTTAGTGTGTGTTTGAAGCATTAAAATGTGGGCTTGACAGATAATGTCTTAGTTGTACACTTCACTTTGTTTTCCTCTTCAATTTTTTTTTAACATGTAGAGAATCTTCTTCTCATGTCCATGTGCTATGTTTTTCTTCCTTGATCTTTCATATGAATGAATGATTAGATGTGGCATCCATTATGGTTTTATTTTAGTGCACCAGAAATATATTATTATTTTTTTGAGCTAATGAGCCGGAATCTTTCTTATGATATATATCAAATTATTTTATTTGAATATAATTTTCTAACCAATCTGTTGGAATATGTTATTGAGTGACACTCCGAGCGTGTATTGTCTATTGACACGTCGTTGAGTATAAGCATGCCATAATTTTTTTTTAAAAAAGAATTAGAACTTCCCAAAAACTAAATTTACATCCCGCATTGCAGCAAATGAAACTTGAATTTGCGAGTGATGGTTCATAAGTTATCCATACTACCAACTGTGTTACTCCCTCGGGGGTTGAAAAGTATTATCTTATATATATACACATATAAGTCCAATAAAAAAAATTGAATATGACTATAATAAAAGACATGGTTTAAGCAGACCCTATGTCTGAAGGTGTCTAAGTTGTAGGTCTTATAAAGCTTCACTGCCCTTGGTTGAACTCCTAACTCCATCAATTGTACGTTTATAAATACTGCACTAACGGATAATCGCAAGTGGTAACTCCTCACGCACGATAGAAGTATATTTTCAGGAGAGTCGTGTGTGGATAGTTATAGGTAGTGTTTTAGATTCAGGAAATATCCGAGTCCTAAAAAAAGGTTAGCCTAATGCTTTAAATTCTCAAAAAAAAAGCTTGCCCATTCTATGAAGAACTGAGTGAACCATTAACCTTGAACATTCAAGCACTTATTGTTACAATGTTACATAATATTTTCTGCCTTTTTTGCAGATAACAAGAAACCTTGCTCTAAAGCCGATAATTGGACGGTTCGGACGTAAATAAATCAAGCCTACAGAAGGATGCGATCCATAACAAGGGTTCATCAACTGTATTGCATCATTGGCATAGACTAACATTTTAACATTTAACGGCGCCGTTAAATACTTAACGGCGTGAATCGTTATTCCGTTAAATATTAAAATTAAATCTCAGCCATTAGATCAAGCAAATCAACGGCTGAGATGTTAGCCGAGAATAGGCTATTCTCAGGTCGAGCTGAAAAGCCTTTATATATCGACCTGAGAATAGCCTTTCTATATATATATATATATATATATATATATATATATATATATATATATATATATGTAATGGTTTACACCTGATTGCGGTCAACGGCTGGTGAATGAGCATTCGGGCCAATAGGATTCCCAAACCACCAATGGGCTTCGTTTGCTGGGCTAACGATATGTAGTGGTGAAAGGCTGATGCGTATGAATAAGCCCTAGAATTGCATCAGATCATTGCGTCATCGAGCGCAGAAACAGGAGGATCAAAAAGTTCGATTGCTCAAACATACCTATTTTTAAAATAGTTTTTTTTAAAAAAAAAATAAATACTAAAATTATAAAGTATAACATTTTTTTTCAAAATATATACTTATACATGTATTTGGCCGCAGGGCGCATTTGGTTTCCTGAAGTTCAGTTTCTTGAACTAGAAACTTAATTTCCTCCAAATTCAACTTGGTGATCAAATTTCGATTTAACTTCTTTATTCATATAAAGGCGAAAAGATATACAATCTAGGAAGTACTACGCCGGAGTTTTATTGCGTGCAGTGTCTGACAAGAATATACCGTGAATAAGTAGGACACATGTCGGACACACCAAAAAATTGTCCGAAAATTAAAAATAAAAAACTTCGGATACACGTGTCAGACACGCCAAACAGAAGTATCTGACACGCTATTCAAATTTTTATTTTATTTGTATTTTTTTAAAGAAACAATTATATTTATTATTATTAGAGAAATATAATATTATATAATACTAGTAATATATAGTAATAAGTAATACAGTTAAGTACACAAATATTATATTTTTCATACTCATATTGCTTAAATTTATCTAAATGATGTAAGCTATTATATTATTTATAATTTTATTATTGAATATTTTTATACTTTTAGATGTTTAACTATTTAATATAAATTATTTTTTAATTATTTATATTTTTTTACTGTCGTGTCTGAATTGTACTGAAAATTACTTTGTCACGTGTCTGTGACGTGTCTCCGTATCCCTGTTTTCTTTTATACAACTTTGCTTTACAACTTCCTATGGTTGCATGGGACTTGAGTTTTACATTCGGTCAACCGAAATGGACTCAAAAACAAATTTTAATTCTAATCTACCCAAGCCAATTCTAGTTGATAGTTTTAGGTCCTCCGATTTGACCTGAATTATATATA
This sequence comes from Xerophyta viscosa, assembly GCA_002076135.1. NCBI lineage: Eukaryota > Viridiplantae > Streptophyta > Magnoliopsida > Pandanales > Velloziaceae > Xerophyta > Xerophyta viscosa. The sequence continues at coordinate 1,299,991 of MJHO01000013.1, read as the reverse complement.
TATATATATATATATATATATATATATGAAATCGGGTTAGACTAAAGCTATACACAGAAACAACCAAGCTGAAATGTCACCGAACCGAAACAGTGCGAATTGAACTTGCATCTAGACTCGGGTTCAATTTTCAGATAGAAACCGGTGATGCTCAGCCCTTGGGACTCTGTCCTGTTTTCGCTCCAAATTTGAAGATCATTTACGTAAAGTTTTTGGACTGTTTGGATCAAATTCGGCTATGTAGCTTTTTTTTCAAGGCAAAAAAAAGGATGTGATTTCTCGCAGGAAATAATTACATGCCATTCTCCTAATTAATCAATTTAGCACTATGGCCAAAAAACAAAAGCGAATGAAATTTCTACATGTATTAAAATCCAGAAGTAAGGATCCAAAAAAATCACCTAGTTCTCCATATTCCCATCATCATTTTCGTTGTCTATACAACATCAATGGGCTGTCGCCGTCATTGTCGCGTTCTGGCTAGCCGTCGGCCGATTGTGGCGAGCTCGAACTTCTTCACGACGCCGGCGATGCGCCGGAGCGTGTCGTCGCGGACGAAGGGAGTGCCGTCGATTGTGAGCTGGGTGGTGTTTGCGAATTCGCGGCAGGGTTCGCGGCGGTCGGCGATGGTGCCGTGGTAGTGGAAGTACTTGATCCGCCGCTCAGTCTTGTGCAGCGTCCGCCCGGCGACATTCTGCGACATGTGAACTCCCGTCGCGAACACATTTCGCGGCTGGATCGCGTACTTCCTGTCCCTCCTCACCCCTCGCTTCACGTCCCTGTACACAAGCTTCTCAAACCCCCACATCCTGGATCATCAACAACAAATTTCAATTTATGACGCATTCCATATTTCGTTCCACAAAGAATTAGAGAGAATTACCATAACGTTGATTAATTATTAGAATTAGTAATGATTCAAGAATGTTTTACCTTGGCGTTCTGCCAGCGTCAGAGGTGAGGCAGAGCTTGCTGGACATGGGCATCTGCTCGAGGGTGAACTGCGTGTAGCCAGACAACGAATTCAGCAACGACTTGAGCGTCGTTCTTCTTTCTAAATAGATGAACTCGTCGAGATCGAAGAAGAACATCCACCTCGCCATGAATCTGTACCTGTGCAAACAATCATTAACAACCAGAAACTGGTTGTGGTAGTACCCATCGAACCTCTCTTGATCTCTGATATCCTGCAGGGTCACGAGACCGCGCTCGATCCATGGTTGCAATACCTCCATCACGCCAGCGTGCACGCCACCGGCGTCGTGCAGAACGAAGTGGGATTTTCCCTCGCCGAACAGCCTGGCGTGGTAAGCAAGCCACTCTCGCACCCTCTGCGGGTTGAGATTGCCGTACAGCGGCGATCCGCAGTACAAATACTCGTGCTTCGGCGGCGACGTGAACATCTCAAAATCAACACTCCCTGGTGCTTCCTCTAAGGCTACAAACCTCTCTTCTGAATCTACCGATGTGTCGCCGCCGCCTCCTGTGGTAGCATGAACTACGAGCTTGCCGCCAGAGCCATCGGCGCCGACGATCGACGGAAAGGTACAGTTAACAACAACCACGGTATAGACACGGCCGTAACCCCAGTCAGGAAGAATTTTGCTGCCTGTGGAGTTGACGGAGGAGGTGGAGTTGTTTGCGATCCACTCGCAGAGAAATTGGGGCTTAGCGTAGACGTGGAGGGGCTTGGAAGCGAGGCCGATCACGGCAAAGGTGTTTGATCCGCCCCGGTAAGCGCCCATCTGAACAAAGAGGTAGGCGGCGGTTCCGACGGGGTTGAACTTTCTCTTCACCACGGATTCTGATACTTTTTCTTCTCTCTTTAACTGTTGTGGTTCTGAAGACTTTAATAGCAAAGAAGAAGGAGAAGGAGAAGAAAGATTGAGAGAACGCTGTGGTGGTGGCGGCGGTGGTAGTGATGGTGGTGGTGGTGGTGGTGGAGGGGGAAGATGCGCCGAAGCGAGGCTGGAAAGACATGCTCGGAAGTCCGGCGTAGTTAGAGAAGCTTTAGATGGGAAGAACTGTAAGAGAGCGGCAAGCGAGCAGATGAAGACGAGAGATGTTAGGAGAAGCTTGACATCTAAACAGCTCCATGTCCAGCCTACCAAAACACCACCACCACCATTCTTTTCTTCGTTCTCCTTCCTCATTTGCTGCTGCAAATCTCTACCAAAACGTCTATTTTTATCAGAAGAAGATGCTTTTCGTCTTGCAGAGTGAAACCTATGCAGGAGAAGATGGGAGTTCCAGTGGAGCAGGAGGTGGAGAGCAGAAGGAAAAAGCTTGATGGTGGTGGCCGTTTCTTTTGCTTGTTTTTCTATAAAAAAATAATGAGGAAAAGAGGTCCGTTGGGGTCGAGGACTGGGAACGCGTGGACGACGGTCGAGAAGAATTCCTAAAGGCGACAGCCACTCCGTTGTTATAATATAAATAAATATACATATGAAAATGATGAAAACATATTATAAATATAAGTATACATTTAAATATTAATATTATATAAATATAACTATTCAATAATGATGAATAATAGCCAGTAATGATGGCGCTGTTTGGGTAATTAATTAATATTAATATTAATATCGACAGCGAAGCAAACCGAGCGGTTTCGGAAGCGGAAGCGAGACAGTCGCCACGGTCGCCGCTCGTGACGGCGGAGATACACGGTAATGTATTTATGATTAAGTAAAAGTTTATGAAGATTTTGTTAATTTGTGAAGTATTTAAGATCATAAGTAAAATTCTAAAAGGCCCAATTTTTGCTTTATCGAAGTGACAGCCCCCACCCTCAAGATATATGTGACGGGTTTATCAGTGCCCTTGAGTCCTGACCATACGATGGAGAAAATACTCTATCAAAGCCCACAATAGAGACATTTGCCTATATATATATATATATATATATATATATTCTTTCATAATAAAAAAAATATAAAAATATTTTTAACAAATTTGAATTTTATTTTTATATAATCTGATCTGTCTGGAATAACAAAATAAATATTATATTTTATAATGCAGTTAAATATCATCGTTATCATCATCTTTTAAGATTAATGTATTTTATTATTTTATAGAATTTTAAGTGTATAAAAACATCACCAAATTAAGGGATGTAACATTATAATTTTTAATTATAGAAACATAAGCACACGATGCTTGTAAAAGGAAATTAAAAAAAAAAAGAACCACTACACATAAGGTTTTTTCAGAGAGGCAGCATGAGGCAGTTGCACATAATTGTTTATTATTATATTTTTTGATTGATTTTTCTATGCTCATATAAAAAATTATACAATAAATTATATAATTTATATAGCAATATCATTATTATATATCACAATGGGTATAATTATAATTTTAATAATTATATAAATTACGAGATAAATATACAGATTATGAGATGAATATGTAAAATTAATTATGTGTAATTTATTGAAATGAGTTTTTTTTTTTTTTTGATGGGGTAGTGCACGTGGCTCTGATTCCATAATATCTTATAACTTTGCATTAATCGCTTTTTAAAGAAAAAAAAAAACAGAGTACTAGGTTTTTGTGGTGGGATAAGTGGTTATGCTTAGACCGGCTGGATTTGGGGAAGTTAATTATGCATTTCACTTGCTGCTAATAAACAATTGTACATTTTGCAAAAACAGAGCCCCTAACATTACTAATTGGCCAAATTGGACTCCATTATTTTATTTTCGCAGAATTGAGTTTCCTGGTCGAGATAAAATATCGAAATATTCTCTTCCAAAACATTCGTTATACAACACAGCTAGTTATTTTTTTAAAAGTAATTGTTTAAGTGCTCTTGTAGACACAATTCCCTGCCCTACTATTTCCTTCTCTCTCGCTTCCTTCTGGCTTGGTCGAGAAACTCAAGTTTGACATAGCTACTTCTGGCTCTCACAGCAACTAACAGTATTATATTTAGAAAATTTAATTATAAAAGTAAATTTTTATATAATTAGTAATATTTATTTTTAATTTTTTAATTTTTTTTTAAATAGATATTTTAAGCTTTTAAAATTTTAGTAGATTTATTAATTAGTTTACTATTATGTTAAAATTTTAGAATCTCAAAAAAAATTATTATAAAATTCTTTTAAAAAAATTATGTACAAAAAAATATTTAATATGTTTTATAATGTTATATTTAAATTTTTTAAAAAATAATTAAAATAAAATTAAGACGTAAAACAAGAAATTTTAAATGAAATGTTTAGTCATAACCCGTAAATGACACAGACTAACATCTAAGTCTCCCTTGTTCTTACATGGTAGAGGCCAGCTTAGCGTGTCCTCGCTGTGAGTGATTCAAGGAAGGTTGTTGCGTATCAACTTCATATTTTTTTGACTTTTCTATATTAGTTTCTAAATATGACAAAATGTGCTGACGTAGCGACACGCACACGCTACACTATTGGTAATTTTATTTTTATTTAAAAAAAAAAAAAAGCAAAGCCCTTAAAAAGGAGCTGATATACAGTTAACCTTTCAAGGATTGCAATTCTTATTTAGTATTATTTAGTTTATGATGACATAATGACATGTATCTTTTAAAATATAGATAATTACAGTTCAGCCTTCCTAATTCACAATACACGATTCAACCTCTAATGCAAAAATACATTTAGGAGGGAGCTGAATGGCAAATAGCAAAAAAAGAAAGGCTGATATGTATTCTTGCTTTAAATTATTGTGCAATTATGAGCACATAGGGAGCATCAATAGTACATTTAAAACATGTCACAATATTTTATATATGATTAGTCTCATATCAGCTTCCTTTCGATGTTTGGCCGAATCAGTTCCTGAAAACGTATTTTTATGTGCTGATTTTTTACGAAATCAGATCTTGAGGCCGAATCGAAAAAAAAAGGAGCTGATATGAGAAAACTCCTTTTATATATGTTTCAAAATAGACACCTCATAATACCTTCAAAATGCCCCATCCCTACCCGCGGGGCGATACATCTGGCACTTATGCTATCTATAATGTCCTGGCTGTGCTGTCCTGTGTCTTAGTAGACGCATTGGCAACCACAGCAACGACTAACGTTGCATCATATTTATATAAGTGCTTTTAAGTAGATTAATTATTTAATTGTTTTACGAAGTCGGATGGTATGTTTTCGGAAGATTATTACATAATCACAGCATGCATATTAATCTTATAATAGTATGAAAGTAGATATGCGCTTTTACTGTCTTTGACGTTTTTCGTTGTATTGGTTCCTCCGGTGATCTCAAATGTTAACGTATATTTATAACTTTAGTTCCATGAGGACATATATATATGACTTTGTCACATAATTGATAGCCTAATATGGTAGTATAATAAATACGCTAATAATAAATATTTTAGCTTATATATTAGATATAACTTAATATGCTAATATCCAAATTTACTAACATCTATGTTGACAATAGTTGATGCATATGGAGAACCAGTGGCGGATCCAGGATTTCATTGCAGTGGTGTCAAAATACAAAATATTAATCGACTTTATCTATGATATAAGATAATTTGACAAATTAAAAAAATTGGACAGAACAAAAATTTATAGCATGCTAAAAGAACTACTACAATACCTGCAAATAACTATTACAACAAGATCCATAAATCTTAAGGTTTGAGATAAATACCTGATTGATTTCGAGAATCAAGAGAGACGACTCAGACGAGAGAGGGATTTAAGATGCTGGTCCAGGTGGTCCTATTGGAGCCCGGTGGCGGAGGCGGAAGGTCGGAGCCCGGAGGGGAAGCCGGCGGCCGGTGGGGCAGCGGTTAGAGGGCCAAGAGCCGGCAGGGCGCGGCGCGGGGCTGCGGTGAGAGGCCGACGCCGTTGCGGGGCCGCGGGGTGACTGCGAGCAGCGAGCGCCCGGGGTGGCGGCGGGGCGCGGGGGCGGCGGCGGCGGCGCCCGGGTGAGTGCGAGAGGACTGACGTCCGAGGAGGAGGGGCTGTCGGGGCAACAGCTGCCGGCGAGGCGCGGGGCGGCCGGCGGGGGCGCCGAGGTGCGGGGGCGGCCGGCGGGGGCGCCGAGGTGCGGGGGCGGCCGGCGGGGAGAGGGGCGGGGGCGGCGAGGGTGGCGATCGCGGTGGGTCGCGTTAGGGAATAGAGATCTAGGGTTAGGTTAGACTTAAGAAAAGAGAGAGAAAAAAAAAAAAAAAAAAAAAAAAAGAAGCCCAGTTGGGATTCGAACTCGCGCCGCGACCCGCGCTTTTACCCGGCCCAACCACTAGGCTGTGCTTCCAAAATGATAGTTATGAGCTTTATTTCTATTTATGATATATGTATGTGTATATATATACATATACATACATATATATACTCAGAATTCTACGCCGAAGCAGTGGTGTCGCTTGACACCACTGCTAATACAGTGGATCCGCCACTGTGGAGAACATCAGCAACAACAAGTGCTAAACCATACAGAGTTCAAAGTTATAGATGGCGACAAATGAGAAATCGACAGGATGATGCCGCGAATAGTTTAAAGATCGTCGAAAGTAGAAAGGTGGCAATAGTAGTTAACGACCTGTGTTGTGGCTAGACAAGTTAGGAACGGTGGTAACTGACGCCATGACGGTGGATGAGATTGCTAATATCAACAATGGTGAAGATGAAATAATGAGAAAAGAGGGATAGAATGAACCATTTCTTTGCAACACGCATGAAATAGTTTTTTAGAAAAAAACAGCAGCATTGAAAATCGAAGTTTTAAAAGCGGTTTTTGAAAGGATAATAATAATTTGGTCCTTTGGTAATGCAGGCGTCTGACTTTGGCAAAACTTATGAAGGTGATCTTTTTTGATCAATTGCTGATCTAAATGAACCTGGTTTTTCAAAATTCCCTTGATGGATTCGACAAGTGGAAATTGGAGCAGCCAGCGCGACGTGGACATCCTACCAACCAATGCCGGTTATGGAATGGTCTCCGCTACTTAGCACAGGCTATTCTTATATAGTACGTGATTTAGATCGTTAATATTTCGGTATGTATTGTGAAATTTTTTATTAAATTTTTGTTGATTTATTTATTTTATTTTTATAAATAATATTAAACTATAAAATATGTATATTTTAATTTGTTTTAAAAAAATTTAGTTTAAATTTTTTTAAAAAAATGTCAAATAATGTGTCAAAATATTGATAAAAAATTGTAGATCATATTAAATTTTTCAAAAAATTTTGAATTACAAAATTGTATATCACATCAAAATCATACAACCTTATAATTCAATTTTTTAAAAAAAATATATATATAAAAATAGGTTGAATAAATTGACGAAAATTTAATAAAAAATCTTGTGATACATACCGGACCAAATTAACGACCCAGATGAGCTCCTAGCATAGAGGATCCCCATCTCATCATGCCTTTGACAGTTACTATCAATTATTTTAATAAAAAAAATATAACGTGGAACTCAATTAGTATCCTATATATTTTGATCTGAAAAAAATATTATGATAGTTTCTAACGATTTATACTTGTTATAATTCGAACCCTAAACTTATTTTTTAATTAAAAAAATAATTTGTGATGGTCTGTCAGCACTAATTAAGTAGATTAATACTAGTATAGTTACAATTAATATGACCATGTATAACACGGCTTCAAAAATTAAAGGATATTAATTTTCATTTTAATTTCAAAACAATTGGCTTAGTTTATATAAATCCTAGCATATTTTGCACCTTTTTCTTTTTTATAGTTTCTACGTCTTTTATAAATAATGAACTTTTAATGATAATATAATATTTTTAAAGCCTACGTTAATTAACTTGTAGTTGATATTTGCTTACTAAATGTACATAACTTGTTATTGAACGTTAATTAACTTGTAGTTGATATTTTTAAAGCCTACGTTAATTAACTAAATGTACTCGTCTGCTCATCTTCCAAGCTACCGCTAATACGTTACTTCGCTCCTCGCCTCCCCCCATACCTCTGTGACATCTGGCTTGGTGTTATCAGGAGCAGTGCCTGATTTATATAACCCAAGTATATAATTTCGGATGGCATGTTGGTAAAATAACTGTATCTCATGTAGAGAAAGCAATACGGGAATTGGAGGTTCGTAAAAGAGCGTGTACGGTGCTGGTTACATCACCAACTTACCATGGAATTTGCAGCAATCTAAAGGATATGGTGAAGCTTAGCAATGTTTGGTAATCCCGTGATAATTTATGAGGCTTGCCGAGGACGTCTAATAAACTGGAAGTTCACGTTTAAATCCTACAAATGCCACCTTTAAGAGCGTACAATTTATCATTTTTATATTCAATAAAAAATAATGTATTCGGTTTTCTTGGGGAATATGAATGGATGTTATTTGTAAATTCATTTGTTATAATAGTTGTATAAAGTAGGTCGGCTACGATCAGATAATCTAAAATAAAGTTGACGAGGCTTATGGTGCATGCAAATTTCAAGTTTCACATAGGTTTCGTCAGCACATCTCTGGAGCAAGGAGCTGACAAAGTCGATCTTGTCAGTCCATACACCGTCGGTGTATGGTTTACTTCAGCTTCCATTGAGCAAGGAGCAGGTTCTATGTCCCCAGCAAAGTCTTCGATCGATCCCAGAATTTTCAGTCTTCAGCTCTGGTTTACTTCTTTAGATCCACTGTGAATTCACTGTTGGTGCATCTGGCAGATAAGTGATTGGAGGACTGGAGGTATTAGGGTTTAACTTGCATCTTTCTTTTTGCAGCTCGAATGCTACATTGTTCCTTGTGATTGATAGTTGTAGTTTATTAACGGGAGAATTTGCAGCTTTACCTACGTAAACCATGAATTTAGTTGCAGCTTGCGCTTTCAATTGCAGGTAGCGTTTATAAAGAAAGTAAAACCTGACATAACATGGATCATCTTTTTTGCAGATTCTTATAATACTCTTTATTGAATAGTCAGATTTAACTCACACAAATCTAATTGTTAAGATTAAAAAAGATTCACAAAAATTTGGTAACATAATATATAAAGAAGATGTAGAAAGAATCAAATAAATAGTAACCGAAAAAACTGAAGTAATTTATTTTTGTAAATTCTAAGATGCATCCCTCTTATGTTGAATGAGAAATTTAATCTTCTTGTGCATGTCATTTTATAATTCTCCACCATGCTGTGAAAAGGTGTCATGAATCAACTTGCGTTAACTCCCATAGCAAAGTCCGCGGCTCTTTGGAAGCTCTACAAGTAACTTCTAAGAACCGAATTATCTAAATTAACTATTTTATTCCTAAATAATCGTGGCCGGTCTATCATGTGTTTATAGAAGCTATTATTCTAAACTCATACTAACTCTCATAATAAAAACAATATTGTTCAGATAATGCATGTCGTAAGTAAACTCTTCTTACTCTTCTGAATCTAGCTTTGGACTCACTACATGTAACTGCTCCAATACAACCGCTCGGTCAACTCGCACGGGTCCAATCTGATTCAGCGCCACGTCATTAGAAAACATCTAGTGATTTTTGTTGGCCGGATGGCTTGGCAAAATAAAGTATACTGAAAATAAGTAAATATTTATATTTATATAGTTACAAGAAGATAGATGAAAATTACACCCTAAGAAAAGGTAATAATGATAATATTGCAATGTAGTAATAATTTAAGGTATCTGAGTCTCCAATTTCTGGCTTAGGAAGTTATTATACTTGCAGTTAGACTTGTTTAGGGCTTTGTTTTTGAAAAAAAAATTAAGAATTCTGATACAGGGTGAACCATCAACTATGTATGATATGTATCTCGATGCATAATGTATAGTTTAAATTATATTAGAACCATTAGGGGATAGGTGGGGTCCTCTTTCGAAGTTGATAAGCCTTCTCTATTCATATACTGGTACTCATTTTTTAGCATTATAAAAGTGTTTATACTTGAAGTCAGATTTGGATAGGCCTTGGGCCTGACAATTACCTCAGCATTGTATATTGATTGCTTTTACGGCCTAGCAGATTTGTAAAGCGATCCTGGTGCAGGCCCGGATCAGCTAATCCAAAAGTTGTAAATGACTTAAATTTGAGAGATCTTAGTGGCTTAGGCACTCGCTTGCATGGCCTTGGGTTTAAAATCCGGCATCCGTAAAATCAAAGTGGGTGTGTCTGCAAAAACTCCAAGTATCAGATCGGGTGCACAATTTCAGCCTGATGCATTGCCGCTGCTAGAGCATGTAACTCAAGTTCGAAGGTCCGTCGATAGAATCGGAGTGAGGTCATCCAAAAACTTATATGTTACAACGCTCAAACGAAATACGCCGATTACTGATATAATTTTTTTTCGTAAATCTCAAAAAACAAAATCTCGGGCCTCATGTGCTAACTAACTATGATTTGTTTTTTAAGAAAAACATGAAAATAATTGATCTGCTAACAAGACTAAATAAGTTCTCTCAAATTTCGGGAGTATGGAGCTCCCTCATTGGACCATTATATACGTTATGATATCTTGGAGGAGATGCATTAGGAAGGAGAAGAGGCGGATGGATCTGTAGGTGGGTGATTTCTTGTGGATAATTAGGGTTTAACTCAAGACCTAGCGTCACTTCAAGCCCGAGGGTCCGGTTACCACTTCGATTCTCAGCACCTGCCGAATTTTGATTTTGCCGGATGCAACTAGTGGATCTGTCAGGACTTGATCATGGTTTGCATAATCAATGCGCGTCCAACCCAGCCTACTAAGAAATAGTGCAGGCCGAATCGGCCTACACTGTTTAGACAGTATGAATTGAAGTACGATTTTTGGTCCGATACAGTGCATGCAGTCCCAATAGACGCGCTAGATTGGCCTGCACTATTTTTTATGTTTTAGCTTATAATGCCCGTAGGCCGGATCATGGCGTCAGCTCGGTGGGACATAAGCAGAGTCGGCCCACCGGGCCTGCCCACTTGCGAAGAAGTTTCTAAATGGAATTTCCTCCTTGAAAACTTCGACTACATTTTGTTCCCTCTGTATGAGAACACCACCCCAACAATTAATTTGTTAACCAAATTGAGACATAAAACAATCACAATTAATTTTTAAAAGTTATCATTAAAAAGTTAGCCCGTAATCCATTTTTATCATTATTATAATAGATTTATTTAGAAATACTATTAATTTATATTTTGTTGACCGGCAAAATTTTTTTAATTATTTTTAGCAAAGGTATCGTAAAAAATGTATACTTATAATTTATTTTTTATTCAGTATATATAAATTTATGAATATTAATATCTATATTTCGCCACCGGCCAAAACATCAGTTGAAACCACAATTTTCATTAAGGGGCTGTTTACTTCGCGCGGAAGCCTGAGAAGTGAGAAGTGAGAAGTGGGTGAACTGTGAGAACTGAGAAGTGGGTGAGAAGTGGTGTTTTGAGTTTCTCTGTTTACTTGGGATTGTGAAGTAGAGGCTGGAAGATAGTTTCTTTATTTACTTGGGGTTGGAAGTGAGGGCTGAAAGATAATTTTTTTTGTTTACTTGGAATTGGAAGTAAATTAAGACAAAAAATATATTATATTTATTTTAAATTTATAGTTAAATATTTATATTAAATTATATATTATATCCTATTTTTTGTATGTATCTCTCATTTAATATCTTATATTTATATATTATAATATATATATTATATTACACATGATATGTTATATTATATATTTTTTTATTTTATATGTATTAAATATATATCAAATAAATTTTATATTCTTGAATACTAAAAATTATAAGATATAAGTTCTAAAATTTGAATATAAAAAGTATTAAATACAAAGACTTTGTATTGAATAAAAATTTACAAAAGGTTTATTATTACATATACATGTATCCAAAAAAAAAAAAAAAAAAAAAAAAAAAAAATTACACATTGTACAAGTATTTCAACCATTGACTACAGTGGTCGCCAGAGGAAGGAGAAGAAATCGCGAGAACACAACAGAACTCACGCGCTACATAACGAGTTCGCCCACTTCGCAGCTAAAAGCTGCGAAGTGGGCGAACTCAATTTATCATATACTCGCGGAACTCAGAATTGAGTTCCGCGAGTTCCCGCGGCGAATTAAACAGCGAAATTGTGTTCTGAGTTCTGAGTTCCGAGTTCCACGAGATCCACCAGTTTCGCGCGAAGTAAACAGTCCCTAATAGGACAATACCAACAAGCAAGTCAGAAGTTGCAGAAATGATCGAGGAAGTGTTGGCTGGCAGATCGCAAGGAGGGGACGTCATCCAAGCTGGTGGGAAATTGTGCCCCCACCACCATTACTCGTGAAAGAAAAAAAAAATCACTAAAAATCACTATTTGCAGTCAACCCATTACAAACAGTGGGGTAGTATTTCCTGCATTCCCACCCAAAAAAAAATATGAGACGTTAACAGATTATTATAAACTATAATTTTGTATACTTTAACATATTGAAAATTTTAAAAATATTAAAAGATGTCAAATGAGCTATCATGAGATGTAGCTTGGTTGTCTACTAATATATATATATATATATATATATATATATATATATATATGTGTGTGTGTGTGTGTGTGTTAGTGTTTTTGTAAAAAATTTAACGTACAATGTCATAGCACTTTCGAACTATGCAAATCAATTTTATTTTAAAAGATATATACAGGATTTACGTAGGACCAAAACTTTAGTTTTTGAATTGTTTGCCGGATTTATTTACGGCTGTCCAAAAGAAAAGATGCACCCACGATTCTTTGCTGAAGAAGTATTTAAAAAAATCGTATTTAAAAAAAAAGAAAGAAAATAAGAAAAGAATGCAATGCGCACCACTGTTTAATAGCACTTGCTTCCATGACACACATAGCATCTATTATTACCTTATATAACTTTTGATGCATGCCTATATAAAGTAGACAGAATATTACGATCCGCATGCACAATTTTCAGAACGACCGAGCTTGAAAGTGGAGCGTGAACAAGAAGAGCAACTAATTATCATGGTGGAAACTAAAAGGGAAAATAAAGCTCTCACTCAACAACACCAAGCCATTTTCATCAGTTTTCTCACAGGGATAAACATATTAATATTATTATTATTCCAGGAACGTCTCCATGATGTCGGAGTACATTCCAGCCTCGGAAGTTGACGACGACTGCATCCTCGCCGGCAGCGTGAAACTCCGCTTGAACTTGCTGCTGCTGTCAACTTTCCTCGCCTTGTTGTTGTGCATCTCTAAGCCGAGATAATCTTCTGTGTTTTCGTCGGCTCTACTTCCGTGGACATGGGCTTCGGCTTCCGAGGAGAATAATAGTTTCGCTTCATCTTGTCGAGCTGTAAGCGCACCGAAGAAAGACAAGCCGTTGGGCCACTTTAGGTCAGGATCATTGTGATCTTGAAGAATTTCTTCCATGTGATGGTGCGGAGGAGCTTCATTGGAGTGGGAGAGCAGGTTCGGCAGCGACATGCGGGCAGCAGAGAGAGGATGGTGGAAGGAGGATGTGGGCATGGGAGTGGGGATGGCGGGAAGAGATGGGTGGTTCCAGTTGAAGAGTGGAGGTGGTGATCTTGTTGGCAGCTGCTTCAATGGAGTAGATGAAGATGAAGGGTTGGTGTTTCTTGACGCAGAGAAAAGCTGGGACAGGTAGAAGCCTGACTGATACCCAAGCGATTCAAACATGTGCCTCATTTTCAGCACAAAATGTAGGTCCTCAGGCATCTGTGCACGGTGACATATATTATATAGGTACTGTTATTTATCGGTATCATTGAAATTTCTAATGTAACTAAAATTTCATACACTATAAAGGAACAAACATGATATATTTATTTACATATATATATATATTATATATATATATATATATATCAATATACTGTACATAATTATTATTGTATTATGATCTCTCCTGAAAAGATATTATATATTCCCAGACTAATTTTTGGCTATGAGCGTATATTAAGAGTTTTTATATACAATATATACAATTAGTGAGGGACTTACAATCTTGCAGGAACCTAGTTGAAGGAGACCGTGGCCAGCTTGAATCACAGCTATGGTCTGTTCAAGATTTTGTAAAGTGATCAATATAGTTTCTTCAAGAGTCACATTTTATTTATTTATTTTTGCAGAAATTAATTAATTTGTATAAAGGAAAAAAGAGGTGGGTCATATTCATATACCTGGATGCCAGAGTTGAACTGCTCGGTCCATTCAGAAGGAAGCTGCACCATAGCAAAAGAATTAAGGATTATGCAAGAATATAGCATTTATCAGTTCAAAAAAAAAAAAAAAAACTCAAGTTGCTTTTATAAATACCACCCTTCAAGATTTTGATAATTGTGATATAATCAAAACCTATTATGCATCTAGATATGTATGTGTTATACAACACATCCTGACGCATAATATACAGTTTTCATTGCATCGGAAATCTTGAGGCCAGCTTTACTTTTAAAGCATCTCTCATAGGAAAAGAAGATGTTACTGTTACAGCACTGTGCATATGGCCTTGTAAATCAAGCAGGAGGCTCAGAGCATCAATTCCAGTTTCCTCCACAGAGTACAGGTCTGATGCAAAGCCTGAATGATGCTCAGAACACCCCCATCACAATCTTCTTTTTTGACATATACATATACACACATCCACCCACATATATATATATATATATATATATATATATATATATATATATATATATATATATATATATAGAAAAAGAAAAGAAAAGATGAAAAGCAAAGTGAAGTGGGGCTACATACGGCATCGAAAGAGCTCTGCCAGTAGTTGTTGATGTTGGACTCGCATTCGGAAGGTTCCTTGAAGACCCATTTGTGACACTTATCAGATGCTACCTTCCCCATCAACCTGTGTTTAAAATCAATCAATCACTCATACACACATAAACTGATTATATACAAGATACTGATACTGTCCCAGCCATGCATAGAATAAATGTTAAAAAATAAATATAAAAATTATAATTTCTAATTTAAAAAAAGAAAAAGAAAAAGTGACAAGTACCTAAAGATAGAGTCATCCCCGGCCCACAGTTACCTGGTCTCTCTTCACTCTCTCTCCCCATCAAATTAAGTGACTAGATATATAGCTAGTAGCTAAAATTAAAAATAGTTACCCTAATTTCTAGTGAGCTTCCCGCCGCGACAAGAATGTATTCCTGTCTTTCCTGCCGGTGGAAAAAATTCTGCTGATCGGTGTGAGCACCTATTTTTTCCGACTTGCCACAAATGATTTCGTCTTGAAATTGGTGAGCTGGTCGGTAACCGACGATCTAACCCTGATTTCTACCGGGCTTTGATTCGCCTAGCTTGACGATTATTAATGAGATGAAAACTTAATTTTTTTTTTCCTCCTTTTGCAGTTGTGAACAATTTAATATAAATAAACACCTACCCAGTACCCACCCTTCTCCATAATTGTAGAGCTGAATGGACATCTTGCTAAAGGCTTTGCGTACGGGATCTTCTCCGTCCATCTCCTCCAAGCACTCGTTCACCCTAGTTCGGCAGAACCCGTCCTCCCACATCAACATCCTACCACGCACACAGAAAAGAAAGTAAAAAAAAGGTGAAAAACAAGGTCATATATATATACACCTCCCTACAAATTAAAACCTCTCCGTTAATAAAAAATAGAAGCAACTTACAAGCTCCCGTTGTCGTCTCCGACCTTGCATCCGTTCCCACCTCTGCATCTCCTGCATACACCCAAAAAACATACATGCGATAAGTTTCTAGCTAGCTATGAATTATTAAGGTACAGAAGAAAAAGAGTTTGGGACGTACGGTCGAGGACGGATTGTCCAGAAGACGGAGTAAGTCCAGTCGGTGTTGAGGCAGACGTTGCGGAGGGCCTCGTGAAGAGCCATCATCCCCACAGCTTCTTTGCTTCTACCATTACTGCTACTACCAGTATCACCTCCACCAGCGCCTGATCCCACCATTTCTTTTTTAAGCTCTCTCTCAGAATCGATCGGTAGTAAAACGGTGTTTTTCTTCAGGTCTGTGGAAGCCGACTTGACTTTTATATATCTCCGGTGGATCAAAAGTTAATTAAAGAGAAGGCAAAGGGCCCATGTACTGGGCGGTCTCTCGAGCTTCAGTGCAGAGGCAGGTAGCTTTCTCGCTCTTGTCATGAAGGAGCAGCTGAGATTCGCGGCTTTTTCTTTAGGACTGGTGCAGTAGGGTTTCTAAGTGAAAGACGAGCCAGACAGAGACGGGAGGCTGCGACGAGAAGATCACAGACACAGGCGAGAGAAAGAGAGAGAGAGAGAGAGAGAGTGTTTGATTTTGTAGGAAGGGGAAGGAGGGTTAGATTCTTAATTCTAAGGCTGATACTGTTTGGCGATTACTTTTATGACACCAAAACTGTAAAATAATCACCGGAATAGCTTTTTTATGCAGATAGAGCCCGCTTACTTCACTTGTGGTCCATCCACTCCTAACTAATGAGTTTACCTTTTTTTTTCCTTTTACCTCAACTTACCATTCTACCCTTCGAATCCTCTAGGTTGCTAAAAGAGTATTTTAAACAGGATTTTTATGCAATTCGCCTTCTATAATTACTATTGACCTTATCAGCCTCAAGGTGGCAAATTGCGTTCTTTTTCCCGGTTGCTTGAGCCAATCGTAAACTATTAACATGACCAAGCTAGGTCCTGAAGCCATAAAAACCATTTTAATTTGAATATTAGACTGTGACTATATGACTCTTTTTTATGAATAAATAGGCATTTTTATTTAAAAAAATAAATGCTCCATCGGATCATTAGGCTCGGCTAGAAATATTAAAGTCTTTGTTAACTAATATCTTTCGTCATCTTTGTGTGTTCATTAAGGACTTCTAGGCTAGATGCCTCAAGAATTCTAAGAAGAATGTGCAACCGTAAGAAGGAAGTAAGCACGGGTGCGAAGGAATAATTGTGCCAAAAGAGGTTAGGGGGCTTCTTTTCGCAAAAAAAAAAAAAAAGCTTAGGGACTCTTGTGCTAACAGACGACATTGATAGTGTCTTATCCTGCAAATGCACATAGATAAATATCCCAGGCTCTGTGGTAAACAAATTTTCAATTAGTAAAAATGGCCACAGAAGGAAGTCTTGAAAAATTACAAAGAAGGACTCGTAAAGTTGGCTTCTTGTGTGCCTTTATTCTCTAGATAAACAAAAAATAATAATTAAATGAACAGGGAAGGAGATTGGGGTTGGATTGAGGAGAGGTCACGTGCGCACGTGCCGTGACAGTGGGGCGGTGCATCGTTAGGCATAAAGAAGACTGGGATAACAGAGGCTGGTGGTGTCCTCCAACCTATTCTTTTATTCGATTTTACTGTACTTATTTTGCAACTCCGTAAAACAATAATGAAGGTGGGAGCATAAAATATTCGTACAAAATATATTATTATAATTTGCATCGAGAAGCTGCATTGCAATTGTAGAGAATTTTCTAAATTTTCTGGGCATATGCAAAGATATGAGTATTTTCTTTGACTGCTATTTATGATGAGTATCAAAACTTTAAATGTAGTTAAAATTATATGTTATTTAAACGGTCTAATTATTGAAGTTTTTTCTCGTCATCTTACAAAATTCTAGAGCAAAGTTTATAACAAGGCATATCAAAGCATTTATGAGATTTTTTTTTTTTAAATTACTATTACAAAAATTATAAATATATATATATATATATATATATATATAATTTAGAATGATGTACATTGGCAGGTGCCAATAGGTAAGAGTTCAAGTAATTTGATAACTAAATTGAACTAATTAATTAAAGTGGATGATGAGAGATGAAGGAAAATTAGCAAGGGGGGGGGGGGGGGGGGGGGCGTGGCGGGCGCGGGGTGAAGGAAGGAGTGGGTTTGTTTCGCGCACGAATTGCGGGGAGTTGCACCCTGCGAGCGCGACATCCTCCACTTTAAATTAACGTATCCGTGGAGCTCCGCGTTGACCGACCCCCCGCCAGCAACGACCGCCACCAAAACCGTATCTCTAATCCCTAACACTACCATCTCACCAATGATTTGCGTCGCACCCTCAGCCTCCCCTCCGAACTTTTCCACTTGCCATACTTGTATGCTGATATATTGGATATCAGGGACATGGTAAAGGGGTGTTTTCCACTAAAAGGTCGCAAAGCAATTTCAAATAGATTCTTTAAAAAAAAAAAAAACTTATGAAGTCAATTCAAAATGCAAAATAATAAATATTTTTTTGAACAATTTTTGCATTAATTTTTTTCAAAAAAAATGTTTTTGCATAGATATATTGAAGCTCTATAATTATTTTAAAAATATTTCTAACATAAAATTTATAAATAACATCAATATTTATTTTTATTATTATTTTTTTTTTTTCAATAAATAGTTATTGGTATGTGTTTGGGCCTTTGGCTTGAAATCAAAATCATAACTTCGCGATAATTTGGTTTCAACATGCTGATAAATCCGTCACAACTCTAACCGGCGATCCGCCACTCTGGTTGCATGAAATATGTTTTTATAATTAACTTGGCCTAGCTCAAAACTAAAACAATATGTAATAGGAGATTACTGGCCTCCACAGGCACTGGGAATATTGTATTAGTATTCTATTAAATTTTCGGTCATGGTGGATCTTAGTAGTGCATTTTATCTATCATCCCTACGTATCCACTACCATAGACTTGTTTTACTCATGAATAAGCTCATTTATTTATCTAGAGAAAGTTGAAAGTCAATCAACTTGCTTGTTGGTCTTATATATATATATATATATATATATATATATATATATATATATATATATATATATATAGGCGTTTTTTTTTATTTACTTGCAAATGTATGAATGGATTATTTACTCTGTAGATCTGTGTGCTTGTGTGTATATATATATGCTTGTTTGCATTAGTGTGATTATTTAGGCCGAAAATCCTACTGATATAGGCTCCTCTGAGATAATGGTTGTGCACATCTATCCTTCGCCTATGTGGGTTTGATTACTGGACTTGTGGTTGTTGAATGTGAGCTCAGGCATTGATTGTACCTTCTTTTTTTGTAATTATTTTTCATAGATATTCATTATTTCATTATAATATGAAAGTCAGTATAATAGACTGAAAACAATACTATCCCATAGCTCACACATAACGGAAATTTTATCCAAAAATATCACTCATACAATATTTAGTAATTTCGGAGGATAATCAAAAATTATAAAGACGTCATTCTTGTTCATTTCCCCTATTTATAAGAAAATCGGGGTAAAAGTTTGTATCCATGTAACAATGCATGATGTGGACGCCATCAAATTACTTTACGAAATCCTGTAATAATCAACCATTGTGTCTTCACCTCATGGAAGTTTATAGGGCAGAGCATTACCCGAATCTATCCGAAAAATCGAACCGAACCGACCCAAACAAAGCCAAAAATTTTAGGTTCGGTTCGGGTCGACGTTTTAATAGTTCGGATTTATATAATTCGGTTCGGATTCGGTGGTCGAATTTCGGTTAGGTTCGGGTTGGACCCGAATTATCTTTGTGAGTCACATTTTAGTTAGTTTTCGTTAATTTTTATGTGCTAATTTTTTCTTTTTAAACAAAATATTTATATTACAACTATTCGGGTCGACCCTAACCGACCCGAATCCGAATTAGTATTGAATAAAAATAATTTTTTTTATTATTCAGGTCAACCCGAATTGATCCGAATTTTAGTCGGTTCGGATTGACACGAAATTCGGGTCGGTTCGGATTTGAAAGTATTCGGCTCGGATCGACCTTAAAAATTTCGGTTCGGATCAATTCGGTTCGGGTTGACCCGAATGCTCAGCCCTAGGAGTTTAACTCAGCAACCTCCCTCATAAATCCCACCCATCTAACCACTATGTACATGTGTGGCGAGCACATATGAACATATTTTCAATGATTTTCCTCAAGCATTGAAGTCATATGTTTTTTTCTTTAGGCATGTTTTTTTAAGTTTTAAAAAAAAGCTATTTTAAAGGTTGTTTCAAGAATTTATATGTACCCAACATCATATCAAAGAAGAATCCATATCTAGATTTTATCTATGATTATAGTCTAAAAATCATGGCTAGAAAACTATATCGAGAAGAATAATATAGTATTTGTCGCTAAAAGAAAAGTTTCAATCTTGTTGTCAATAAAAAATAAATTCCTAATCTTTTCTTAAAAAAAATACAAAATCTAGTATTGTACCGCCTCAAATTAGGTCAGGTTGACCGGGCCAGTTTGCATGTTCAGCAGAAAGCTTAATCCAACTCATTCAGGGGGCCTCAATTGAGTAATTGTATTACTTGTTACAAAGATAGCAAAGAAACTTAATTGGTAGTAGGATTGTTACAAATTGAGGATGTGGATTGCAATTTCTGACCGCCCCGTAAATCAAACCCGAATTCAATCCAAGAAATTCGAATTCAATTCAAGGATATAATACCGGTTCGGGTAATATTTGGGTCAATATAGATTGACTCCAAAATTCGCTGGCTCGGTTTGGTTTGAGAGAATCAGATTCGGATGTTGAAAATTAATTAATTTTCAAAATATTACAATAGGAATTAATTTATTTGAGACTAAATCTATATATGATATAAAATTTATAAGAATTATCTTATTTAGTCTCCAATTGGCTAAACTAGGAGAATTTTTTTTAGTTATTTATACTTACTCATATAAAATTATAGTTTTGACAAAATGAACTAACTTGTTATTGCAATGTAGCTCATCTATACAATTCTTAAATTTTTATGATCAAAAGATGACACTTGGCATTGGATAATAGTAACTGTAGGTGCTTAATTGTGAGGAGTTACAGTTGTAGAAGTTTTGACAGTTATAACTATTTGGATTACGTATCACTTGATATTCTATTTAATTTAAATAAGTGGTTATTCAAAAAATAATAAAAAATTTACTCTTTTTTATGTTCATTCAAAGTTAAAATTGTCTCTAGTAAAATTTGCTGCAAAAAACACCACGAAATTAGATAATTCTGTGTCGCTGATATATTTAGTAGTTCATTATTGTTGGTGTAAAGCGCCGGCGAACAAACGTCATAATATCTTAAAAACTACCGAAGAACTCCCGTTGCACTATATAATTAGGATGAATAAAACCTTAACAATTTGTTACTCTAATAAGTCTTAGAGTCATTTGGCGTGAATATCAAGACTTCTATTGCTATTATAGTACTATTTTTCCAGCATTGGGTTGACCGGATTAATCCAACTTAATCAAGATATAATAGGTCTATTATGTTATCGAAAACCGCATCTAATAGGATGAGTTTTAAGTTTGTTGGATCAGATTCATATTTTGCGTCGGGCTCTGTGGAATTTTTAAATATTTTTCTCTTTTGATGAGTTATCAGGTTAGACGGATTGGTTCGGGTCAACCTAAATTTGATTTGGATCTGATGCAGATTTAGTAGCCTTCGGGTTGGATCAAATTTGCATTGGTCTAATTGCCAGAATATTGACATGATTCAAACCAACCTGAGACAGTATGGACACCCCTAATTGGAAGCAAAAAGTAGATTTGTCCTAAGAGTCTCTATTTTTGCAAAATTTTACCAAAGAAATTTTTGATATCTTGAAAAACTTATATAATTGATACAAAAATTTATACACTTTACAATTTTTGTATTTATTAGATTTTTTAGATTTTAAAAATTTTAACTAGTAAAAATTTCATATTCATAAAATATCTACTTGAATATATATTTTAAAAAAACAATGATTTGGCATTATTCCAATATAAAAAAAGGGGAGGGGCAACAAAGATGCATCTCTTCACTCTGTTGGGGCCAAATTAAATATCCTAGTACTACTACCAACCCTAACCCTAAATGCCTAACGACAATGTTCCCAGCCCTAGTTTCGACACCCTTCCCATCTGTCTAACCAGACTTAGAATCTCCATGATTGTTATCACCCCTTGCCCTTACTTGTGCACTCAACGAACATAAATGCCATTTTTTTGGGGGGTCGCACTTACTAATTTACCCAAAATTACATGTTCTATATTAAAATATATATTATATATTCCAAAGTTTGAAAATTTTGATAAATAACAGTACTCTTTAATAAAATATGTACAAATCAAGTCTACGACTAAGTTAAGAAAAGTAAAAAGTATTCGAGAATTACCGTTGAAAATGGAAGAGACAGATATTATGGCGACGCCTACAGTCGTTGGGCTATGAGAAGAAGTTTTATAATGCTCAAGACATAAATTTTATTTATTATATATACCTTACTAAAATATACTTAGAGACATATTTGAAACAAATTTTAACGATAAAATTGTTTAAAAATAAACTATATATAGGTTTATAAGCTCAAAAATATTTTTGAAAAAGTAAATAATATGTCAAATTAAATAGACATAAATAGTACAACAAATAAATAAATATTTATACTAACATATTTAATAAAAATTGTTAGATATCTTACGATATTTTTTTTAAAAATATTTTAAACTATATAGTTATGTACCATATTTTTCTAAACTATTTTATAGTCAAAATTTTTAAAAATATATCTAAAAATATATTTTTTAAGATGCTTCAAAATTATGTGTTATATAATTTTTATATTCAATTTTTTTTAAAAAATATTTTAGATGCTTTAAAATTTTTGTAATCAGTAAATGGAGGCTCATTTAGACATAATACATAAATGGAGGCTCATTATCATTTTCTGTAAATATTACTGTCAGTCTAGTAAATTAAACTTGAATAATGCATATTTGTAAAATAATCCTATTTGTTACCCCAATAAAGTGACCCAGCGGCCAAGGAGAAAGGCAAAGCAGCTGGGTCAGAATTGTGGATCATGTACCATGAGTTGCAAATGATCAGTTGACAGCTGCTACAGCTTTAACAACCTTTCATTCAATAGAATAAAAGACAATAGCATATAAAATCCTATATAAATTAGTCTTTAATTTTAAATTAATTTGTATTTCATTCATATAGGATATATTTTAATCATTATAAAAATATTTTTTAAAATATAAATACAAACAAAATTAATTTGAATTAGGTAGGCGTTCTAATACTTTAAAATTTTTATTTATTTATCTCACTGTATTCTGTAAAGAATAATATAAGTATTAGGATCTATCTAGATTCAAATATAATTTATCAGTTGGTGAAAATATAAGTCGGTGCTATCCGTAAATTTACTATTATAACAGTTGTGCAAAAGCGGACTGATTAGAGGATAGTTTTTTCACCATAACCTTAAAAAAATTTATGTGTTTAAAAATTAATCCGTTAAAATTTTAGAACATCGAATATCAATTCAAAAATATTTTTAAAATATAATTAATATATAATTAAATATAATTGATCAGTTTTATATCTAATATTTTTAAAAATACTTTTAAAGATTTTTTAGTATATTAAAAATAAAAATTAAAAATAAAAAAATAAAAATTGTTTTTAAAAAGTAAAGAGCTGATATTCAAGTCTTCATAGAAAAAAGAAAAAAAATAGTTATTATTTTGTAATATGGGACTCCTATATCCTGATTTCACAATGTCACCAGCTATTCTAGAATTTGCATGGTATTCTGTGCAATAAGGATAACAGAGCAAGCCCTTATTTAAAGCAAAGTATCCAACAAAGAAGATCCAAAAAGATTTTATCAACTTAATCTATTGAGCACGCTATCTCACGTGCAAATGATCAGGTTTTGCGGATTAGCGACTTGTTTATTTAGAATCACATTGTTTTTAAAAAAAGCACTGCATTTGAACAGAGATTCGGATTGTCTTGAGATCAGAATGGACCCTTGCAGTTGGAACTCATTTGTAACGTTTTATTTAGAATAATACCAAAAATAATTTCTATTTTGTAAAACTTTTACAAACCAACTATTAATTTTTCAATTTTTTCAAAAAGATCTTCTTTTTGGATACTCGAATATATTTCAGACGTGTATTTATTATTCTAAACTATAGTATTGCCGGCTTATTTCATAATTTTTTGGCTAAAGTATAGTGGACCAGCAAAGAAAATATTCTGGACGACGAACAAACGATCCATTGGGCGAACAAAATAAATATTTTGAACGAGTAAATAATTTAAAAAATTCATATAGTATTTTTACTTTATGGTTTGGTTTGTTCAAATTTTATAAAGAATAAATTTTTCGACAATTTTATTTTTGCGTTCAACAAAAGTGAGAATCTAATCAGAATATCAGAATATACAGTACATATAAACGTTATAGAAGTCTCAGACGATGACAGTTCAAGGAGGCAATTATTTTTTTTAAATAAAAGAAGAATCATCACTTCACTAAACTATAAAAGCATTAGATGACTCAAAACTTTGACCAAAAATTTTGATCAAAATAATACAAATTCATCCCATATTCCGAGATGTCTCGCATGCGTGAAAATATCAAATTCTCTGGGCTATATTGGTTTGTATTTGATTTAAAATTTTGACCGAAATAGGGTAAATGACTTAAGTACCCTTATGCTACACCGAAAGAAACGATTAGAGCTGCTAAGCTCCAACTCCCTTGATTTCTTAGGAGGCATTTGAGTTTTTATAAACCCATAATTCGAAATTATATTTTCATTTCTTTTTATTTTTAACTAATAATATTATTTATCTTTAATTTTATAAAATATTAAAAAATATTATTTCTTAAAAGATAATCACAGTTAACTTAACATGATTTAAAATTGTATTTTTTATTCTTTCTAAATCGTATTTTATAATTTTTGATTCCGTAAAATGACGAAATTGACCTTAATATTTTTTTTTAAAAAAATGGTGGTAACTAATTTGATGAAAACAGTTTTATCATCTCAAACAGTCAATGACATAATAATATCATTTCGAATTAAAGTGATATTTTTTAAATTATCGGGTGGTATATAAAAGCATAAACACCCCAAATCTTATTCTTTGTCCAGGATGTTCGGCAGTCGGCGAAACTTTCACTTTCTAAAGTAAAATTCTCTAATTCGAATTTTATTTGCAAATGCCGCATGCAAAGATATAAGGCTTCTTCTTTTTTTTTTTTTTTTTTTTGGGAAGGGTAACAACGATATTGGCGACTATTAAGTTTGAAAAACTGTAACTGGAATAATTGTAGTAAGGTCCTACCCTTTCCCCAAAAATGGTGACATTCTAATTCATTTTTTTTTTTGCCTTGCAATTGTCCCATAAACAAAAAAGTTCAAATAATTGCATAACAGTGCAAGTCCACGCAGTTCACGATCGCCATGTCATCCCATAAGCCGTGGTGACGTTCCTCCGGTTAATGCATGACATTGCCAGCAACATTTTGCACCTTAGCAAATTTAACATCAAGGGTGGCCATGACGTCATTTGAGTTAGTTCTCCTTTTATGCGGCTTCTCCGGTTGCACCATGACATACTTTCGTGCATTTCGATCAAAATTCTGATACAATTTATTATAATGTTATATTTTTCTAACATATTGTGCTGTAACTTAATAATTTTCCCTTGATAATTTGCGAAACTTAGCCTCCCTAAAAGGATGCTAAATGCTAGTTCAAGAAAATGAAAGAGAACATAAGAGCAATAAGTACTCCTATAACTATTTAATTTCTTATTCAACTCAATGAATTACAAATGAAGAGGCCCTTTACTCGTCGAGTTCTAAGGGCTCAATGGATGGCCTAGATTGATTCTAACGTATGGCTCGGATTATGCCTAAGAGTATTTATACGTATGGTCTAAAATAACTTAGATATTACAAGCATCAAGGTGAATCTAGATAATTTCTATAGTTGGGCTGGCCTTGGCCTGGCTAGATCCATGGTGGCTTCAAGGTTGCGGGCTTAGTTTCGGCCGATTTTCTGGGCCCATGGCAACAATGACTTCTAATCAAACTTGTCCGGTTTCTTAAGTGTTGATTTAAAGAGCTTGAGTAAGAGATTTAAATGATTATTTATAAAAAATATTTGGGATTCTATCATAATGGTCTTTTATCTCACATATTTTTTGTCAAATCAATCTATATATTACTAGTTACTAGTACATAAAAGAGATAAGATATGAGAGGATAAATTACGTGGACATGAAAATAGATCATTAGGCCGATCTATCACTAATATGACAGATGGTTAAGTGAAGTGATCTCATAATTGAGCCATTTCCAAAAACCAACCACTATGAAAATTTGAGCAAAATGGTGGTGAAATTCCAAATATACATTAATAATAAATATATAATGAACATGGCATTGATTGTTGCATCAGACTATCCTAACAATATTGTTAGCTTAGGACATGGCCTGGATTTTTCAGTAAGGTTAGAATCTCAAATTCAATTCTTATGTTCTATATAGACCAACAATAGCCAATAATGTAATCTCTATAATCATAATAATAACATAAGCAAAGATAATCCAAACTTTTATATCTTATGTCCTTTTAGAGCTCTTAATTGTGTGACACGTGTAAAATATTTTATTCCTTTTTATATTGGAGTTATGTATGTCTATTTACCGTATGGATATCTTTAACGGTCGCATAATGTATTTGTGATTAAAAGTGCATTGGTGTGTATTGCACTCGTTGTAATTGAAAGTAATAATCACAACGGAAGTAATTACTTGCTTGAGCAATGGTGTGCATTTTGTAAATGAAAGTGTGTTGGAACACATTAGATCAAATTAATCACATTTGGCATTTGTTCGAGTCACATATTTCTAGGCGATTTAACATCTTATAATTTAGTATTTTATCATATTAATTAATATTATTTGTCTGTGTGTTGTACATATGTAAAACTAGTATAAATAGAGCAAAGTTAAATCACATTTTTATGCCATATGACACTTTTTAGAAAATTTTACTTATGTGCCATGTGTCAAATATTTAATTTTTTGTATATTTAATATAATATATTTCTTTATATTATTTAATCAATTATCTTAGAATAAAAAGTCTTAACTAATAATCGTCTCTTCACATAATATAATTAAAATCAAATAAACTTTTTAAAAACTTAAAACAAATGAATGAATATAAACAATCAATTTGTATTTTAGCTAAATTATATAATTTTCATTAGTTATTATATTATTCGAATGATTTAAATCCTAAATTATATAATACTAAAATATTTTAAATTTTAGCATTTTTATTGAACACAGGTTAAGAATTAGTTTTATTTTACTTTATGGACAAAGATTTTCTGAACCATTCAGTCAGCTTAGTACCAGCTTAATTATATTATAAAATAAAAAAAAAAACGAAAAGAAAAAAAAAATCTTTCAGCAAGTAGCGAGAATCGGTTTGGTCTGATTTGGGCGCTGTAGGTGCCCAAATCACCTAGATCAAAACTTATCGCTTAATTTTGACTTTCAGTAGCCGCTATCTTCCGCCACCATCCGGAGATAACAAAATAAAAATATCTCAGCTTCTTTCCATGGCGAAGGGACGCGTGTACATTTTTGGCGTACTTAAACGGCGACTTGACTGCACACATCCACTGATGCTGCGGGCGTAGTTCTAAGAAGAGCCAATTGATAGGAGAACTTGGAAAGAGAGCGGAGATGGGCAGGGTGTTTACGGTGGAGTTGCAAGGCCGGACATACAGCTGCAGATTCTGCCACACGCATCTCGCTCTCGCAGAGCAGCTCGTCTCCAAAGTATCTATTTCTTTTTCTCTTTTTTTTGTTTTTTGTTTTTTGGCTGCTCTGATCTGGCCGAAAATATTTTCTTTCATCTCATGAATTTAGAGGAGAAATCTCGTTTTCTGAGTATGAATTATCTGCAGCGAAATTCATGTATGTTGTGTGGAAGGATCTTTAAAACTTGTGATTCTTAGAGCTTCAAAATGCAATACATGCTCCACTATCATTCCGTTGAACACCTACTCGGCACCGGAAGCAAAATTTAGTGTGTACACATGATATTACTTCAGATTTTGGTAACCTCAGCACAAGGCGATGGACGTAGATAGAACTGGCACTCCTAGAAGCTGAGGCTAAGGCACCAGCAATTGACGCTTTTGGCCCAGCGGGAGTGAGGCGGTCGTGCGTGGTCGCACGCTCGAGGCCGCGCTTTGCCATATGCGGCTTGATTTTTTTTTGTCGCGCAGGTGGATCGCAGGGGACTAAAAGCCCCCATTGCGAAGGTGCTCAGCCGTTACCATGTTGCTGGTCAAGAGCTGCCTTCTTAGTAAAGCTAGACCCAGGGCTATCCGAGGTTTTATCCATCATGTGGTACAAAATACTCTCCAAATTGAGGGACCCGGTCTAGTCGCGGCTTAGCAATCGTGGTAGGTCAAGTTCATGCCTGTAGACTTCCCGCTGTTGATGGCGGGGTTTCGTCTTGCCGTCTCAAACAAAAAAAAAAGAGAAAATAAAAAATCTTTGGAAACATTTGCGAAGTTGAGTTCAGAAACAACTAGACATAATACACAAACTAGGGACACGTAACTAAGTAAACAAAGAGATGTACAATGATTACTCAACTGCCACCATATTTTTAGCCTATAACAAAGGCCAACACATACAGTTAAAATGGTGCTCAATTAGCAACTGAGAGAGACAAAGCTATTGTAATCCTACTCTATCTTGTAGTGAAGCTTTATAAGCCGGCACGGAGCATGCTTGGTTCTACCTTGACCTCTAGAGGGTTTCCACGTATATTATACTTAGATTAAGATTACTTGCATTATTGTCTTAAGTCTCACCTCAGCTATACATAAAATTTCGCTTACCTTTGACGTGGAGAAACTGCGCCGTCTATTTGCATTTGTCTATGGGAAACTAATAGATGGGGCTAGTGGAAGAAATAATACTAATACAAGTAGCAAAAAGTGCACAATCAACAATTCAACATTAAGGGACCCTCAAGTCAAGGTCAAACTTGGGTTAAGAAGACTAGAAAAGGATAGTTATGCCTTAAAGACAGCATTTTCATAGAGGTGGCTAAAAATTATCGATTCTCTGATGAGATCGTTTCATATTTTTATCCCCTGGGTACATGGTGCTTGTGAGATATAATGGAGGGATAGTTCGTTTCAAAATCCTCTTAACTTTGAGGAACTCTACAGTCATGTCATAACGCTATTCGGCACACTCTTAGGAAATGTAAGAGTAGGAAAGTTGTAGAATACAATTTCTCACATCCTTGGAATTATGAAGATCCCCGCACCTTAGGTTGCAAAAGTTGTTGGCAAAGTTTAATGACTTTTAGCTCCACATCATGCATGTTCCTCGAAAAACTTGCTTAGTAGATGTCTCCCAAGTAACCAAGTTTCTTTTCTCCGGTATCCATTTGCGGGATGGTTAAATTCTGGAAATGTCATTATGTAGCTAATATGTAATGGACTAGATTAACTATCGTACCTCATACATATATTTCCCTTTGATTTTAAACTTAATTCTAGAATGAGCATACTTGTTATTGGCGAAGTTAATCTTTTAGAGATTTTGTTGAAAAGCCCTTACTTTGCAAAATTTTATCAAATTAGCCCCTGGTTTGTTTGAAAAACTCGCCAAATTACTCCAAAACAAACACCCACACACATTTGAAAATTTTTGAATATGAGAAAATATTCAAAAATTTGATTTTGATGGACTTTACAACTTTGTTTGTCCAAAATTTTTTCAAAAAAATATTTCTAAATAGATGTTTTAAGGTTCCAAAGTTTTTGTAACCAGTGAAAACTTTGGAACCTTAAAACAACTACCTAGAGACATTTTTTGAAAAAAATTTCAATACAAAAGTTGTAGAGCGCATCAAAATTTCCTTATTTTTTGTATTCAAAATTTTCCCAAAAGATACTCGCACATTTGTGATTTGTCTTAATTTAGTAATTATCAGAAAAATCGGAGATATGAAAGTATTCCAATCTTTTATAGTTGTTAATCCAAAATCACTATTTCCGTAGTAGAGATGATAGATAGTAAAAGAAGATGCGAGTATGTTCTCCTTTGGTTAGATGAAGTCAACTAGAAGCTAGTTTTGCATATCCACTTCCTTCTGCTCCATGGATAGCTGAACTATATCATATCTATGTTGTTTTTGTTATATGCCATAGTCCCTCTTGAAAGGTGGTTGTTGATAACAATTATTGGTCCTTTCTTGCATTATTCTCATGGTTCCTGTAATTGTTTGATGCTAGGGTTTTCGTTGTCGTCGTGGCAAGGCATATCTTTTCAATAATGTGTAAGTTTCTAACTATATGGATATATCCTTGCATGGTCTTTCTGAAATTATTATTTACTATATGTAGAATGATAGATACTGCAATTAGGACATGTTTTTTTTTTGTTTGAAGTACAAGTTTGATCCTTCAAGTGAGGTTTTATGTTATTTAGTTCAAGCGTAAATAGTGTCAGATAATTACATCGGTCAAGTTTGCTGCTGGTTTTAAAATTGAAACTCATGTTTTGTTTCTCAGAATGGGCTAGTTCCGAAGAATGTTTTAGGTTTTGATTTTCAGACGCGGACCAAATCCAAATAAGTTTTGAGTGTCATGTGCATTTGGAGTCTGGAGGTGTTTAAGTGGAACAACATTTAGCTACACCAGATAGTATGAATTGCCTACATAGCTTCAATAAACATATAATTCAACATTTTTTTGAAATTATTAACTACAAATTGATATATTTTATTCATATCTACAACTTTTATAATTCAACTTCTATTTTTTAAAAAAAATGTCAAAATACTTTAAAAAATAGTTTTTAAATTCACTGAATATCCATGAAACGACAACATGACTGATTTAAGTCCTGGATGCCCATGCAGGAGTTGGCAAAAAATCTCCATACTCGACAATACGAACTCCATATATAAAATCAGAATTTTAAGTGTTGAAGTTGAGAAGAAAGAGAAGAATATTAGCACATATTTAGCCAGAGACCAAAGATGCGGCTTGATATTCTGTTTAACTACAAAAATTTAAGAAACCTGCTATGCTCCTGGAGGCCCCTATAGATTTGAGTCATTTGACATAGTTGCATAGTTAACTAGTCCCTGTGTCTGTTACAAGGTAGCATGGTTAAAACTTAGTTAAAATTCATTATCACTCTAGGGTTTAGGTAATAAGTCCAACCTAAGTAATTTTTGTCGATTCATCATCAAAAGTATTGCAAATGAAAAAATGAAAAAAAAAAATTGAAGTTCAAGTCTCCTGTGCAAAGATGCAAACTTGCAGATCTTCAAATTAGAAGCAAAATGCTGGATATATTATGAATTACATGAGAAGTCTAGTTACTTATAATGCTTTCATAAAACGCTTGTCCTCATTTGGGTCTAAAAGGTTCCTACTGTCCCAGAGCAAACATTTCACTTGGAGATCTAGAAGAAAGAATGATGCAATCTGGATTGCATACAGTAGCTGACATATTTTGCTGCACTTGTGGACAAAATGTGGGTTGGAAATATGTAAGGTTTCTTATCTTTGTAATATTGGCTTTAATATATTCCAATTTCCATAAGTTCTTTGAGATGAAGCTGTCCTCGTTACTTGGTCATTTCGAATTGACTTTGGTTCCATTGATTTGCATTCTAGATATTGGTAATACTTTCAAAAGCTTAGGACAAATATCACATATCATTCTCGTTTCGGTCTATTTCAATCAAGTCCCTCTAGTTTCATTTATTTCATTCAGCCGCTGTTATTAGTTTAGCAGACCCTGCGCTACATGAAACTGCTAATAATCGAACTGAAGGACATATGTATGCTTGTAAAGTTACATACTTGTTTGCGATGTTTCTATGTATTTCTGAGTACATACTAATTAATAATTTTTATTAATGAGTCAAGGAGGAGGCATTTGAGAAGACCCAGAAGTATAAAGAAGGGAAGTTCATCTTGGAAAGGTAGGAACAGAAAATTTCAGATATAGTGTTCCTTTATCTGTTGTTAATGTCGTGGGGGTCATTTTACAGGGGAAGAATAGTGGATGCAATCGACTCGGATTTTTTCATTGATACGTATCCGATCGGAAGTCCTATAGACGATTAACACGTCTATTTTCATATTAGCACAAGTTGTAGCTATGTACAGGCTAGTAATTGTGAGAGTCTTCGTCTTGTAAAGTTGGGTAATATTCAGCGAAGTAATGCATTGTTCGGGTTATTATTTTCCTCCTATATAATTGTATCATCTATTTTGGATAATCCATTGTTCTGATGTGGTGTGCTAGAATTCATGCATTTTCTTTTTTATCTGAATTTTTGTAGTATACTAATATATCATATCATGCATATTAGTATGATTATTAGGTGTGTAGTATAAACACAGCTAGTTGTCATAATTTGGCATAAACTGACTTGATTTTATTTTATTTTATTTTTAATTTTAACCTCAAAGTGCATAGTATGGAAAATTTTCTTATTTGTACTACAGAGCAGGAGGAGATGGCACTGAAGAAAGGAAACGTGCAAAATATAATTAGCATGGAATGTTTGTAAAATAAATTTATCTAATAATATATTACAATATAACTAAACAAGAGCAAAAAATATATTATAATTAAAGCTAAAGGATTTGGATAATTGGCAGAGAGTAGCTTAAGTTTATTACGTATTTATTTATGAAGGGTGATTATTTCTGGATATAGTGAGGATAAGTGTTATTTAAAAATATAAAAGTAGTGTCAGATATAATTATATATGAATTTGAAAGTACAAAAAAATTAATATGTTAATATTCATATTTTTATGAAATATATTATTAAAATTTGTGCACAGTTTTGACCAAAAGAAAAATAAAAATTGTGTATTGTACTGAGGCAAAACTAAAAGAGTGATGTGAATTGAAGCCTCACATTACTATCTTACGCACTTTGCATTCGAACTGACAAAAACAATATGAAGATTTACGTGAAAAATATAATGCACTATCATTTCATGTTCGTACCTCTAATAATTATTTAGATTTACTTAATTGAATGTTATTAGTTTTGTAAGAGACATGAAACATTTCTCTACTAAATATAATGTTTATAGTCACAATTAGGATCAATTGTTATTTTTATTTTACAAAAACAATTTTCTTTGTCTTCTTAAATTTTCTTTTAAAAGTATGAGTTTTTTTTTTCTTGTAATCATCCCATCAAATTTTCCGTCTCAACCATTTAAATTACAGGTATGAATACAACTTTGCCTATCCAAATTGGTTGTCCAATTAGATCAGACAAGGAAGTGGCAAGACTTTGTTCTCTTCCACTTTTATGGACTTTTAACCGCATTTCCGATGCATTTGGCGGTCCTGGAATGCCGTACTGATAAAACTGCGGGTGTGAGTTCTAATCTGATATGACAAATTCAGACAAATTTAATATCAATCA
This sequence comes from Xerophyta viscosa, assembly GCA_002076135.1. Classification (NCBI taxonomy): domain Eukaryota; kingdom Viridiplantae; phylum Streptophyta; class Magnoliopsida; order Pandanales; family Velloziaceae; genus Xerophyta; species Xerophyta viscosa. The sequence continues at coordinate 1,266,694 of MJHO01000013.1, read as the reverse complement.
TATTTCACACCACTTATCAAAATTATATTTATACTCTTCATAATTTATAGTTTTTAAATTACCATATAAATATATATAATTTATTGTTTAATTTTCAAAATTCCTGCACGCCCTGAATGGGACTCGATCTCAATTTCAATAGTCCTACAACCCCATCATAAGTAGAAGTTGTCGTATATATCAAGTGATGTAGAAAGTACTTCACATCACATGGTGAATAAAGAAAGTTATTGACTTATAGAAGCCTCAACAACTAATTCAATTCCAACAGCTCCAACTAAGCTTTCAATTGCTTTAAATATGCTCCTCATGTTGGGAGGCGTAGCAATAGATTTGAAGGTATGCGGCAAGAAATTCGGCAAAATGTCCAACTCCAATTGGATCGGTGGAAGCAGGCCGTGTCAAATTTGTCAGTAACAGATACTAATTCACCAATGTGTTCGTATCCTGATTGGGGGAAAACTGGACAGATTCGGCCAAATGGTCGCTATTTATCCGTGTATTTGCGAAATGCACATCTTAGCTATCAAAAGGAAAAGTCTTGGGTACCATCTTTCTCTGTGGTTGTAACTGGGTTTGTATTTTTAGGAGTAGGTGTCTGTAATTTTCATCTGTTTGTTGAAGCTTAGGTGCATGTGTGTAAAGATTTTAGGCGACAAATATGTCAGTATCTGGCATGATCATTTTCCGACCGTGCTGGTCATTCTATTTTTCAATTGGACATCCGTCTTCTCATTCTTCTCTCTGTCAGCATCTTTCTCTACCTCCTCATTTTTCTTCTTCTAAGTTTTTTTTTTTCCTTTTTTTAATAACAAGTGATTGTTCAGCTTCGTTCTCGCTAAGTGATCGTTCATCTTCCTCCGCGAGGACGAAGATGAACAATGCACAAGTTACTAAAAATATATGCACTATTTTTAAAGAATTGTGCACCTGTCACTAAAAACGGTATACTATTTTAATGAGCATGTATCTATTAAGAGCAGTATATTGTATGGTCATATTTAACGCGCGATCAGTAAGCCAACACATGACTTTAATTAGATTACGTGCTAGTGCGTCATTAATTAGACGTTTAATTTATTATTATTTTTTTAAGCATTAATATTATTTTTATTTAAACTTATAAACTAATAATTTAATATTGATTCGGTCGCTGCAATATCATCAATATATTTAGAACATTAAAGATTTAAATTTATTGAAATTTGGTTCGATAAGATAAAAAAAATCTCGATGTCTGTTACTTGATTGTATTCTATTCCTGGTATATAATAATATCTTTAAAGGAAAGAAAACGTCTTTTCTAAGAAAAACTGTAATCTGCTCACTCAGATTATCCCAGCTACGACGGTACCTTTCTAATTAATTCTGATAGATCGGGTTCAGATGGGAGCCCTCAGTAGTTACCAGCGTTGAGTTGACTTTAGGACGTCCTTAACCTAACGTGACGCGTTGCTATTGGACGTCCAGTAAGGATTATTCTAATAAAGCCGGGATAGCACACGTGTTATGAGCTACGCGAAGGGGAAGACAAAGCAGGTCACGAAAGTTAGGCAACAGTACACTCGTTCCCTTCTATATATAGGATAAAGTTGGGTTCTATTAGCATGCAAATAGCACCAAACATGGCGACCTTTTTGAATCTGAGCCATACACAGCAACACTACAAAGCCAAATCTTACTGTCCTAGCATCAAGCGCTTCCGAGCGCCCTCCACCACAATCTCATGCAAAGGTGGCCATGGCGGACGTGAAAGTCTTCGTTTTGACCGTCGCAATATGCTCGTTGGACTCGGCCTATACGGTGCTGCCACCGGTGTTGATCTCAAGGCTGTTGGCCTCCCTATTGAGGCTCCCGACGTGACGCTATGCGGACCTGCTGATCTCCCCGACGGTGCCGTTCCGGCCAATTGCTGCCCCCCCAAACCAGATGCTTCCAACATAATAGATTTTGCGCTGCCGTCGTCGTCGTCTTTGACCTCCACCCCTCTCCGTGTGCGCCCCGCAGCTCACCTTGTGGATGAAAATTATATCGCAAAGTACACGAGGGCGGTGCAGCTCATGCGCGCACTGCCGGCGGACGACCCGCGAAGCTTCGTCCAGCAAGCAGCGGTGCATTGTGCCTATTGCGACGGCGCCTACGACCAGGTCGGATTCCCGAACCTGGAACTGCAAATCCATAACTCGTGGATCTTCTTCCCGTGGCACCGTCTCTACCTCTACTTCCACGAGCGGATACTCGGAAACCTCATCAGCGACGACACCTTCGCTCTTCCCTTCTGGAACTGGGATAATCCCGCCGGCATGTACATGCCCGGAATGTACGCAGACTCTAATTCCTCTTCGCTCTACGATCCCCGGCGAGATGCCCAGCACCAGCAGCCGAAGATGATCGACCTCGACTTCAGCGGAGATGATGACGGCAACCTCACCGAGGCAGAGCAGATCGACCAGAATTTGAATGTTATGTACCGTCAAATGGTGTCGAACGGGAAGACGGCGTCGTTATTTATGGGTGCACCGTACCACCGTGGCGACGACCCAAACCCAGGTCCTGGTGCAATGGAGAACGAGCCGCATGGCACGGTTCATTTATGGACCGGGGATCGAACACAGCCTAACAGGGAAGATATGGGGACGTTGTACTCCGCGTCACGAGATCCAATTTTCTTCGCTCACCATGCCAACATAGACCGTCTCTGGGAGGTCTGGAAGCATTTGGGAGGAAAACGAAGAAATTTTGCTGATGCAGATTGGCTCGACACTGCTTTTCATTTCTATGATGAAGAAGCAAGGTTGGTTAGAGTTAGGGTTAGAGACTGCTTGGATATTGCGAAATTGGGGTACTCTTATCAGACGGTTGATATTCCTTGGCTGAAAGCTCGGCCGTCGCCGACTGCCGGAGGAGCAAGCGCCGCCGCGGACACGGTGGTGTTCCCTCTGACGCTGGATAAGGCGGTGAGCGTGTCGGTGTCAAGGCAAACTCGGGCAAGTACTGCGGAAGAAGAGGAGGTGTTGGTGGTTGAAGGAATAGAGCTGGACAGGGATGTTTGTGCTAAAATCGACGTGTATATTAACACTGCAGCGGCGGCGGCGGCGGCGGCAGGGGGGACGAATAGCGACGGCGCCGGTGCAGGGCAGGGGAATGGCCAGTTTGCTGGGTGTTATGTGAACGTGCCGCACAAGAGCAAGCAGGGCGAAATAATGAAGACGAAGCTGAGGACGTCGCTGCGGCTGGGGATCGCCGATGAGATTGAAGATCTCGGAGCTCAGGGAGAACAGAGCCTAGTTGTGACACTGGTTCCCCGCCAGGGCAGTGGCAAGATCACCATTGGAGGCGTCAGGATTCTGATTACTACTTAAATCCATAATTTCAATACTCTACGCGATGGAATAGAAATAAATTGGCAGCATCAAAAAAGAATTAAAATAGTATAAAAAAAAGCTGCTGCAGGGAGAACGGAGCTGAAGTTTTTAGAAATAATTTTCTACGTACTAGTTTTAAGACAATTAGTTTGAAGACTGTCATGTGATAATTGTTTTGATATTTTTTGAAAATGATAAAGCATATGTATTTTGACGTGCTAGAGCATTTTTTTAACTACAATTATGCAGTTCTTTAGACGTGCTTCTTAATTTTTTTTAGAAAAAAAAAAAAAAAATCCAAGCAACATATTTATCGATCATAATAAATATATAATAATTCGTTGTATTAATTACAAAACAATTATCAAAACCCGATGGATCTTTTCTGAGAGACTGGTTTGGAACTAATATGCTGACCTAGTTATTATGGAACTAAAATACCTAAATACAGAACGTAAATTCCACATTGTGAGTCTTAGACATATGATAAATTCCACATGTATAAATTAACGACTAGTGCATACTTCTATTAAAATAAATGTTTATCCTTTGACTATCAGCAAAGCAGGCTCATCTAAAAGTATAATAGATACACATCTATATTCTAGAAGAGGCTATTTCGATATTATCCTCAATCTAAATACAGAAATTTAAAATATACAAGTATACGAGCACAAAGATTTATAGAAGAAAAGATATCAAGTCGGAAATGTTCAAAAAAAAGTATGAATCACAAAAGTAAGACTTTATAAAAATAAAGTCTTAAGGCTCTTAGCTTTCCACACAAATTCTACAACAATATTCCGTTTGATTGATAGAGGGCGTAGGAGTCAATTTTGTTTAAAATGGCTGCCATTTAGAAGGCATCACTATCATAGTTGCTTATGGAGATAGACCACCACGAAGCTTTAGAAGGCTGATTATTAGTTAGGGAAAATAGCAGATTAGCCCCTTTTGTCAAGGGCCCGAGCAAATCAGCCCCTCTTGCGTCGACATGTCAGTGTGTTATGCTGTCACTACGGTGTTTTTAGAAGTTGATTTGCATGTTTTGGAAAAACGGGGCTGATATGCAAGAACCCGTATTAGTTATCCCTTAAGATTATCAGGTGCTTCGTGGTTCTCACGTGCACTACCTCCCCCTCATAACCCATCACGTCCGCGTTCAGCCATTGATTGAAGTGGCTTTGTCGAAAGAATTAACTCAGATTTGCAAAACTTTTACATATTAACTTATATTTTTTAAAAATTTACAAATTTTTTTAAAATACAGATAAATAAAAATTGTATAAAACAATTTTAAGCATGAAAAAAATAAATTTTTGTACCCTCCGTAATTTTGATTTTTTTTAAAAAAAAATCTATTTTTTAAATAAATATTTTGAAATTCAATTTTTTTTTGTAATTACTAATAGCTTCGAAGACTTAAAATATCTATAAAACAAATTCAACACCAATTTTGTAGACCCATAAAAATTTATTTTTCACTATTTTAAATTTTTTAAAAAATATCTATGCATATTTGTTTTTTGAATTAATAATGATAATAAATACAGAAATTTATAAAAGGAGCTGATTTAACATTTCCTTGATTGAACTGGGCATGTGGCCTGACTTGGCGAGGATTTTTTTTTTTTTTTTTTTTTTTTTTTTGGGAATAATATAAACAGATTCCAGCTTTTAAAAATTCATTTGAAAGAAGTCCTGCTTTTTTTTCTAGTAATTATGACATTAAGTCAAAATACACACATATAAATAGTTTTTTTAAAAAGTTGAAAAAAATAAAGTTAATGTGCTCTGCAATTTTTGTATTTAATTTTTTTTTAAAAAATATAAATAAATAAGGCTCCAAAGTCTTTACAGATCATAAAACTTTGGAGCTTCAAAATATATATTTAGAAATATTTAAATAAAAGTAAAGTTTATAGAGCATATAAAAATTTATTTCTCTATATTTAAAAAATTTTCAAAAGTTATTTGTACATATGCATTCGGAGTAATTTTTATAAACTATTTAACAGCTTTAGAAAGCATGACTTTTTTGTTTGACAAAACTCTTTATTTTTTTTCTTCCTTAGAAATTGAGCGCAGCTATTTATCAAAATTATTAAAAATTGAGATATATAATATAATGATATTATATCTCAATACACAGCTGATTCAGATTTTATCAGAATTTTTGATAAATGATATATTTTTTTTTCGTAGTTACTCCTCGGAGGAGTGTGTTCCTGTTCTAATCATACGGTTCTAACGATGCGCATTAAAGAGATTTCCAATTTAGCAACAGAACCGATGTACGGAAACTGCTTAAGCACATGTATGGAGGAAACAAGGATCAAATATTGATTGAAACAAGTGAACGAGTCATACGGAAGGAAAATTATTTAAATTATTTATGCCATGAACATAATGCAGAAATTTGATTACTTACATCAAGAGGAATAAAAAATCGGTGGCAGCCGACCCATATTTTACCATCCTCGCTGTGTTACGAGGAGTTTTGACCCTAATAAGATCACCTATGTCCGTGTCACTTGTTTACACAAAATTGTTGTAAAATTACTAGTATATAAAAAAACTTGACCGAGGAGGTGACTAAATGATAGAAGATTTGAGAGGCGAAATCACCTCCGTCAAATATAGAATATAGTGGTATGCATCACATAAGAAACATTCTTCCACTTTTGAAGTATGCTTTATACATACCGAAGTCTTTGTGATACGCCATATGCACTCTCGGTCGTAGTCCGGGTTCTATAACATCTAAATCTTTTTTTTTAAAAATAAATGTTTATCTTAAAAGATTTTGTGCATAAATAATTTATTTTTATATAATATTAATTATGATAAATAAATTTATGGATAATAACAAACTCTTGTATCTCTAATATCTCAAACATCATTTTCGGGGTAGTTAAATAACTAGTTGTAATATGACTATTCCACCTAATTAAATGTTTATAACTATCTAAAAAGTCATTGAAACCAACGTGGAACAACAGCTAACACTCAATACGTTGCTCCTAACTTCCGACAAATTATGTCAAAGGACAATATTTTCCACGCGCCGTATTTTCTTAAATTAACACCTGTCTCCAATAAAAATGATATAACGACACATTTATTTTCTCTAAATAGGATAATTTAGGGAAAATTTAAATATTAATCTCACTTGTACTGTCCTAAATAATAACTTTCTATTAACCATTATATATATATATATATATTAGAAATAAGACTTTAAAATCTTTACTAACTGAAATAATCATGGAGGCTCCCAATAATTATTTGGAATATTTTAAATGCTAAAATTGTATAGTACTCCAAAATTTATTATTATTTGTTTCATAGTTTAAATTTGTTCTTTTAAAATACTTATCTATATATGCATTGGACTGATTTCATTTTTTTATTTTTTTTTTTGAAAATTAATGATTTACTTAATGAATTATGCAAATCAGATTTTTTTTTATTATTTTTAACAAAGCCCCTTTTTCTTGCTCTATGTTTTGCGGTTCAAATCTATTATTTCATTTAGTGTCTAGAAGGATGACCATGAAACAATACAAATCAACTCGTCCAGCACACAATCTGACACTGGCAGTACTGATTTTACCACCCTGCAATGGCCAATTAGTCAGTTGAACCAAAAAAATGAACTAAGAAATGACCGCATTTAACTCTTATAAATAATAGATTAGATATTCAAATCTAAATAAGCTTTAGCTATGAAAGACAACCGTTCAATTCAATTTTTTATCAAAATATAGGATATTAGTCGAACTATACCTTGAGAGATAAAAGAAAAGTACAAACTTTTAATAAAAGATGGATCCACCTTAGATGGATAAATGGTAACATTTTTTATTCCGGTGATTTACATGTCATCTTTGCCTCCACATATAAGTCATATATAAATTTTTCTCCTTTACGATTTGTTATTTTTGAAGTTTCAAAACATAAAAAAATTTGTATACAAAAATGATCATATTTAAATTTAGTTATTTGTATTCAATTTTTTTTTAAAATATTTTTAAATAAATTTTTGAAGATCCAAAGTCTTAGTAGATTAGCAAGTTAGCTTTTAAACTCACTAAGATTTTAAAATTTCAAAATATCTATTCAGAAGTATTTTTTAAAAAAATATTGAACAACAAAATTATATATCATATTAAAACATACTTTTCTTTTAAATTTCAAATCTTCTCAAAAGAAATACTTCTATAATAGTTAAGATATTCATATCATAAATTTCGAGACGGACGGTGACTTGTAAGGAATTAAATCCAAGAATAGATTTGCAAATTGTTCGAAAATCTAAACGTCGATATGTAATTTTTTTTTTCTTTTAATTTTATTAAGTTGAGGTTTTATTTTCGAATTTTGCACACATCAGATATAAAAATATAAGAAGTAATTTTTTTTGTACTGTAGAGAATAATTCGGAAACTTAGGACATGTTCATATAGAAGGCAAAAAATTCCCAATTGATAGAATATGATTGGCAATATTCATAATTTTTTGGCGATATTTATAAATTTATCTTTTACGGTGATCTTATAAAACTTTTGTAATATAACCTTATAAAGAGAGAGAGAGAGAGAGAGAGAGAGAGAGAGAGAGAGAGAGAGAGATCCAGTCATCATAATTTCTCTTAGATACCCACATAGTAGATAATTATCATATCATGTATGTGTTCTAATAAGGATATTATAATATGTAATTGTTTTACATGTCTTATGTTTACAAAAACGTGTTTATACTCACTCGAAGCAAAACAGTTCATTAGGGGTCTGTTTAGTCCTGTTCAGATCTGGACTTATGAACGCTTTCAACTAGTTGTGTCTCACTCACCAATCACCATATGATTCGGAGGCCCACGGAGTTTTCGAGCCCAGCAGGTTGCATGATCCGATGCTGCTGCAAGAAACCTTGTCGCGGTGCCCTCGGCGAGGGCGAAGAGAATGTGGCTAGTGAAACACCGGACAAGGGCTCCAGCCATTGCGGATGTAGAGGAAGCCGTCGGAGATCGCGCTCTATCAGCTACTATTCGTCTGTTTGGGTTATGTTGACAGAATATCGGAATCTTATATCGAACAATCGGAATCCTATGTTTGGTTCACCAACAATATGGCTGCAAGATTCTTATAGTTGTGGAAATACATACTATTAGAGATGCTAAACAAGTCTGCAGCTTGTATAACATACCTGCTAAGTTCGGAACGGACCGAATTCAGCTTCGAGTCAAATCCGATTCACTAAAAAATAGTGTTGGACGGACTTGACAGCACAACCGTAGGGGTCTAGTAAAAAATCTTGGTAAAATGTAAAGATAAATCCTTCTAAAATTTATTAATAGAAATAGATGAGTACAAGTACACTAAAACCTAAAAGAAGGAATAGCAAGCATATCCAATTTGATAAGGCCATTACAAAAATAATCTAAAACATCACTCTTTAGAATAAAAAACTTGGAAAGAAAAAAATAGATGACGTCCCTATTTCGCGAGATGATCCGCCACTGCGTTTGCTTAAAAAGAGAAGTGGAGACAGCGGATCACCTTGCCGTAGGCCCCTCGATGACTTAAAAAGCTCTGCAATGATCTATATATCACCATCATAGAAGAATAACAATTGCAGAATAATCTTCGAATCATACCTACAAACTCTTTCTCAAAACCAATCCATTCCAAAACTTGATCAGATATCTTTTTTTACAGTACATTGCAGTCCGTATGCCTCAGTATTGGTATAGATAGACCGTAGTAGTAACCACCAATACTATTTAATCTAAGCGATACTTTATTATAGGTAACAATATACAAACACTATAATCTTATGAGATGTTCCCCAAAGAAAGACGGCTAATGTACAGACCAATTCAAATAAGCCACTTATTTTCTGAAAATTTACAAAATCACTACAAATCATATATATTTAAATATTTTTTAAACAATACTTAAAATAAAAAAAAAAATTGGTCTAAAGATTTTATAACCAGTTATAATTTGGGATTTTTAAAATATCAATCTAAACATATTTTAGGAAAAAAGTAAGGATTTTTTAAGATGATATGTAATTATTCTTTTTCTAATACGTGAATCCCGGATAACGAGGTAATTTGCTAGTTGGATTATTATGTAGTAATGCTTTTTCTGCCACTTTTATTTGTGGCCATCTAAAGTGTCTAACCAAAGAATGACTTGAAATAACAACCACCACCAAACAAACAAACAGAAGAATAACAAAAGAAAATAAGAATCATCAAAATAAGGATCTTTCTTTAACAACTTTGCTAATTATTATGCAAAAATGACTACTTTAATTCCCAGTAATTTGAGGGAGACTTCGATGTGATTCTTCATTGTGATTACAGATCAAGATTATTTTGCTTAAGTGTTTCTCATGATAATTAGAAGCAAAAGTTATGTTGGATGTGACAATTCTTCTTATGACAAATGTATAACGAGCAAGGTTTTTTATTAAAAAAAATGTGAAATCCTTTACTTTCATTTTGCATGTGAAGTATTTGCTCTAGTTTTGTTTGGAATTTTGTAAAAAAGAGCATATTTTACAAACTAATGGCAAAAAAGCCAATACTTTTTGGACCACTTATAAAATCACTCCTATATATATATATATATATATATATATATATATATATATATATATATGGAATTTGCTAATTAGCTACCGTATTTTTTCGTTTGCTCGGTTCAGCCTCCGAAAATAAAAAAAATACACTGACGCACATTGCGCGCCACGTTAGCGCATGCATTTCTCCATTTTCTGGAACTAAATCGCATAACCTTGAATTAGGAGGGCTGAAACATAATTTTTTTTGAAATTTTTTTTATAAAATAATATGAAAACTAAAATAGGTATTTATACTCTATAATTTTTGCATTCAAGAATTTCAAAATATCTAAGTAGATATTTAAGGCTACAAAATATTTATAATCAATAAAGACTTTGGTGTCATTAAAAAAAAATCTATTAAAGATATTTTTAGAAGAACTTTAAATATAATGATTATAAAGTATTCCGATTTTTTTTTTATATTTAATTTTTTTAAAAAAGTTATATATTAAATTAATTTAATAATTATAATGAAAAATAGAAGTCTATTTATACGAATTTTAAAAAACAGTATTTATTTTGACATTATTCTTGTATTTACTTCAGATTTTGAACAGCTCCTTTTTTCCTTAAAAAAAAATGATGAAAGGTATAACTTACAAGGAAGCCTTGGGGCTAACACGTAGACTCGAAACAAATATCGGTCTAAAATAAAGAAGAAAAAATAAATTAGGGTGTAGACTAGATCCGGAGCTTAACTCAGGATATGTAGCCGTACTATCGTCACAGAAATAAGATTGCGGAGTGTCCCCTATATGATCCCGCCAAGATCTACTACTGGGGTTGAATAGTAGCTGTGATACGATCTAAGCGGACCACAAAACATCACTGGTTGTTTAAGATTATCAATATCGGTACGACTACTGCTATTCATCAGGGACAGACAGCCAACAAGCTCTATCTTGAATATGTGTATATTCTGATATATTATATATCGATTTAATTATATGAGGACCATCAATTTTAATTATTTGACATTAATACAGTTATTAATATCGGTACGACCACTGCTATTCATCAGGGATGCTGACAGCCAACACGCTCTACCTTGAAATAAATAGGTGTATATTCTGGTATATTATATATCAGTTTAGATTATATGAGGACCATCAATTTTAACGATTGGACATCAATGCAGTTAATAAGATATAAGGTACGGTACAACCGACTATATCAAATTTATATAAAGAGATAATATTTGAAAAAAATAATATAAAAGTTATAAATTTGATGAGATATATAATTTTGATATTCAATATTTTCGAAAAAAATGTTTTTAAATTGATATTTTGTGACATAAAAGAATTTTTAAATCTATTAAGATTCTAGAGTTACAAAATATCGATTTAGAAATATTTTTTTTTAAAAAAAAGTTTAAATATCAAAATTATATATATCGTCAAAATATACAATTTTTATATTGAGCAATATTTTAAATAATACATCTTTATACAGATTTGGTACGTCGATTGTATATAATATATAGCGAATAAAAATTCTTAAAATGGTGTGCGCCTATATAAAGCTCGAACTTGTTTGGGATGAACTAGGTGGTAATAGAACTCCCTTCCCCTTGGCTGGATGAATCACAGGTCGTCGTAGTGCCATAGGCTAAATGCGAGCATAGTAAAATGAGCTTTTTTGGGTCACACCTAGGGTGACTATTTAGACATTTTCTTTGGATTCTGGAGCGTCTGGTCCATGGTTGGTCCACAAATAAAGCCCTCTACCCTAATAAATCTCATCAAGATCAAATGCTGTAGGGGAATAGTAGCTGTAATAAGGCTTATGATAGTGGACAACAAGAGGCTCATAGGATGAAGATCACCAATACCACTATTCCTGAAATATTTTGTCAAGGGCAATGCTAATGTCACTGCTGATAAACGTAATAGAACAGCCGCTAAGGCCCCCGCGGCATGGGCTGCTGGTCGAGCGCCCGGTTCATGAAGCGAACGGAAGCCATTTCTATGCGTACGTGTTGGAACTATAAATTTGTTGGAGATTAATTCCGTCGATTGATAATCTTACAGAGCTAGCTGTTAGATCGAAAAATCGGTCGACCGAAATATTAAATCCGTCGACCGAAAATCTGGGGACTAGTCGTTTATATCCGTTGTGAGAAACCTATATATAGATTGAGTTAATTTTTTGCCCATCATTGATCATACACTTTTAAAACCACTTCAATATCCTTCACAAAAATTTCAAAACTCCGTTGAATATAGATTTGAGCTTTAACTTGAAAATCATTAGATTTAGCCTGTGATATTTTGAAAGAGTATATTTTTGTAATTTTAATTCTTTAAAAGAATGTAAAAGACGGCTGTTCTTAGCTGTAAAAAGATAAAACCAAGGGTTACTAGCTAAGCCACAAAAGCTAGAAAATACGATTATCACTAAGGCTGCAAAAGTAAAGTGTAAACGAATTGATCAACGTCCAAAAATTGGTCATATTATTGGATAGTGAAAAGCCTTCGAAATAGAAGCAAAAGAGTGGTCATAGGCCAGTTACGTCAAACAACTATAGATATGATGTTTTTTTTCTACTATTGCTTTTATATTTATATATCTATTAGTTGCATGTGTATGATTAAAATAATTATCTCTATATGCATTTGTACTAAAATTTATTTATACTTAATTGTTAGATCATCTAAATTATTTTCAATTACTCAATTCCCCTTCTTTTGAAATTAACGTAGATCCCAACATATACTTTTATAAATATTATGCTAGACTTTAATATGTAATATAGTTTACAATTTATTAATAAAAAAATTATTTTTTTTTTCTATCACATACGTTTTTCACCCTACGCGCCTGCATATGCGCACAGGTGCGCAGGGGGATGTTCTTCCTACTCGGCTCTAACGGGGCATCAGTGGAGCTGGGGAGTGGGGGCTGGGCCAGCCGCGGTTTTAAACAATTAACCCGAAAAACCTCAAAGCCGCTATCAAGGACGGTTTTTCTTCTCCTCCATATTAGAAAGTCAAAACGTCACAAAGAGATTTTTCTAAGATTTGACTCCAACAAGATAAGGAGACGCACCTAATGATTAAGGACGATTTTTCTCCGATGATTTTAATCATGAAATTCTAACGGATTGCATACTCGATTAGAAACAGAATAGTACAGTAGTGTGTAGTTTCTTCTGATTTACGTTTGCTGGAATTTAAATTCTTTACAATGGGAGTGGGACAGACCATGACCCCAATCAATGTTGAGAACAATGCAAAATATAACCTCCAAAAACGAATTTGGGGCTTAGTTCTGCATGAGGGGATGGATAGGCTACAGCCGATTAAGCTTTATCAAAAAAAACATCACGGTCAATGCCTTAGCTTAGGGGAAAAAAATAAAAAAAACTGGCAATAGATTTAATTTAGTATTTGTATGTTGAGTTTTAAGATGGCATAAGATCTAGCAATGCTTTTATAAGAGGTGGCTAATTTTGTGTTGAATTGGCCCAACTGTTCTCTATTTGGTATATTAACAAATATTAGGTCCTACATGCAAATATAAAATGAATAATGACCAGTTTGACGAACCAGCTCGCCTAGCAATAACTGTATTACTATAGCAAAGGAAAAACTTTTATTTAAGCATCCATATATTATGTAGGGTCATACACTGCTGGCACTCTAATTCCTTAAATGAACAAACAAAATAATTTTTTTTCTTCTTTTCTTCTTTTTTTTGGTCTTCGCTAAGGATTGCCAGAAATTCCCGTCATATTATTTTCCTGATAAGGATAATAACGAGTTCAGAATCTCAGTTCTCATCAGACAAGAAGAGGTGGTTTGTTGCTTGAATTATATGCGAATTGTATCCCTACATAAAAGCATTAAAATTCCCTTTCTTCCTTTGTGGTTAAAGGAAGATTGCAAGGCATTAAGAGTGTACGACAACAACCGAATTAAAAAATCCGTCTTAAGCAGGGTCTGAAAAGATAAATAAACACCCCTAATATCCGAAGAAGATTATTTTCGTAGTACGACGAATGAGAATATGCCAGCAGAAATTATTCGAGGCTTCCAAGGTAAAGCTGATTTTAAATTACATCAGAAACACCTGGACTGAGGATCAGAAACGACTCACATGGCAAACAAGAGAGAACTCAAGAACAAACAATAGCCCTTCATCTATATGCACATCCAAAATGCTCCAACAGAAAGCCACTAAGTTACATAATAAAAGAAATTACTGCAATAATAGATATTCCCTCCATACATCTACAAGATAAAAAATCTCAGTGCTGCCAGTGAGAAGAGGAGAGGTAAAGTCAAAACAAAACAACCTACAAAACATTGCCACATAAAATGGCAGGCAGCACTGAAAATAGCCATCTCCTCTACATTTTACGTTTAGAAACGCCATGTACGAAACCCTAATAGCCATGATGCAATCAAAACCACATATTGTATGTCGAAATATGCATTATACATATCCCGATACACATATGTGCCATTTCTGATTATATTACTTGAACACTTATAGGGAACCCATATTTAGTTTACTTCACTCAATGAAGCCAGTCCTTGTAAGAACAGCATTCCTCACCTTGCTGAGATCCCTCCCCTTGAGTGTTCTCCCAGCACCTTCACATACAGAGAACGATGAGATCTGACTCTTTGCGAGCTTCTTGGCCAGCCACTCGTGCGGCGGGACGCCGCCGACTTCGTCGTCTTCCTCACCTCCGTCTTCGACGGCCGCATGTGGATCATCTCCTCTGTGTCCGTAGATTTTAGACCAGTCAGGGATGTTCATGGGTGCAGACTGTCTCACTGGAGGTCTGCTATGGTCTCCACCATGACTGTTAGAGTTAGTAGATCTCCGGATCATCTTAGAATATTGATCTTTTGATGGAGATTTCTTGAACGTTGGGCTCTGATGATCATCTTTCAATATAGACCACACTTCCTCTTCATCATAATCCTCAGCCATTGATCTCACTCCACTCACAAACTCAGGAAAAAAAAAAAAACTAATCTGAGAGTCTCTTTCTCATCCACTAATCTATGATTCCTTGATAGCTACAGCTCACCTAAGTTCGCAACATAAACACACTATGGGCTGTGAATATAAAAGTCATAAACTAGCCATACCAGGCCACAGATTTCATATAATGGCTAGCTTTATATATATATATATATATATATATACATATATATATATATATATATTATATATATTATATATATATTATATATATATATATATATATATATATATATATGTCAAAAAATATTGTTTTATAAATTCGAACAAATCAACTCTGCACTAAAATGAAAATACTGAGTTGTCGCGACTATTTTGAAAATGATGAAAAATTCGAGACTGTTTTGTGTACTACTTAAAAAAATTAGAGACTTCTTTTTGAGCAATATATATATGTTTTTGTTTATTTATTTATAGCAATAAAAGAGAGTAAATATGATTTACCAGCTCACTGTAAGAACTGTGCGGAAGGGTAAGGCTTTTCATATCATTGACTTGATGAGTTTCAACTTTCAACTCACTGTAAGAAAAAAGAGATAGGAAGGATGCGCAGAAGGGTAAGGCTTTCATTTCATGATGTGATGAGTTCCAACTCTTAAACTTCAATTATCCCACATAATATATAATATATACTATATATTAGGTGCGAAATTAAGTTAGACAGTTTGGCTATATTTTTCGATTGAAAATATTTTGATGGAAAGTTGGCCCAAAATGTAGTTATGAACCTTCTATACTAAAGTTCTAAATGTATAATTTTGGTAAAGGTATTTATTATGTCAAGATAGGACCAGACCTGATGGATTAGATTGAAATTGATTTTTTTTTTTTTGAGAAGAGATTAGATTGAAATTGATTATATATATATAATCAGCAACTTATACTTAAATTAAAATATTTATATAATTATATTATTTTTGTATAGAAAGTATAATATTAAATAACAACAATAAAAAAAGGTATTCACTCTGTTTGCGGTCTTAATAGGGCAGGACCAAGATCGGCGTGCTCCCTAGATTGGAGGCCGGATGAAATAGGTCCGGATTCAGACTGAAGAGTATGAGTGAACTAGTCCGATCTGATTTTTCAGTCCAAACAGACATATGAACACCCATAAAATTCTGTTCCAATTGGTATATGAACACCTCAAATTTTGGTCAAAATGAACTTCGTACTAAAGCTTCATTTACTTTTACTTCAATTTAGAATTAAATTTTGCTATATTCTGAGAATGAATATCACATTTCAAAATGTGAACTTGAAATAGGAAGCTTATCAATCAAATTGGTGCCTAGTCTTCAAAATGAAAAAAAAAAAAAAAAAAACATGCCATTTACCAAAAATTTCTAATAAATAGTAGTACATCTGCACATATTTGAATATATAATATATAATATATAATTCTAATTATATCTATCAAAGTTTGGAATTGCATTAAAATAGGAAGAACTTATCCAATACAAAAATATCATTTACAAAAAAAAAATTAATAACCAATAATATATAAGTCTAATTATATCTAATATTTTAAAATAATTTTATTTACTACAACAATACTGGTTTCTATTTTGTGAAAATTGGAAGTTGGGTTAGTGTTGTGATTGGACAAAGGAAGACTACAAAAGCCTTATCCCTGGGAACCGAGTCCAATGCTACTACTGCACCACATCAGAGTCCGTAGCAGCTCAAATACAAACAAAAGGCCGCTACAGCGCTCACTTCTGTCCAGAAAATGGATTGTTTTAGAGAAGTTGCTGTGTTCATTGCACACTTTGGGGAGATCAAATAGGAAATTACCTTTTTCTACTGTGGTATATCTATTTTTGCATTATTCGACCCCCATACAATCCAATTTGGGAAAATGTCGAATCACTGCTTTTTAAATGGAGTTTTCTCATATATTTTTGCATTCCCCCCCCTCCCCCCTATTTTTATTTCGGCTTTAAAAAAAAAGGGGGGGGGGGGGCTGATATGAGATTATCCGTTTTTAAATCTTTGTTCTAATCGCCAATAAAAAAAAAGCAAATTAGCTCGTGATTGAAAACTTCTAAATGTTCTATACGGCTAGAAAAGTATCATTATTAATATATCGTATTGTTGTTTGCGTTGTATCATAATTTTGAGCTATATTAGTATTATGAGTAGTATACTATAGTGTTACAACGTAAATTACTACATTTTTTGCAAAATTAAAATTCAAGTCATTGCAAAGTGAAGTTAACGTTACGGAGAACTAATTTAATTTTATCAGCTGAGAGATTGATTTGAGAGAGAAAGAACAAACAATAGGCTGTTATGATAAAATTCCACCAGGTTTGTCTCGTTTTTTTCTGAAAATGCGAAGGAACACCCTAAGAAATATCCACAAAATTCCTCCCTAGTCTGCACATTCACAACTTAGGTTGTCATGGATGAGCTTCTTAAAGAACTTACAATTATGTTTCAGTTTAAATAAGATCGTCTACTAATTTTTTAGGTGTTCTTGCCAAACTATATTAAGATCCGATTTTAGCAATTTCTGATCGTAGGTGGGTCTAATTTGCAAAATGTCCTAATATAGAGCGTCCCTCGATGCTGCTGGAGTACAAAGAGTTTTACAGTAGAAGCCATTAGAAGCCATGTTATTCTATTTGGTTACTAATTAAGTGGGAGGAACAATGAATCGAACCAACGGTGAGGATGAGTTCGATGAGAAGATAGAGAAGAAGAGGGGAAGGACATTGGACGGTTTGTCTGCAACGCATTGATTGATGTGGTCGTTGGTGGTTTTTCTGTGAGGTTGCTTTCTCTCATTGTGTAGGTGCAGTGTTAGTTGGTCATTCCTCCTCTCGTTGTTTAAGGGTGTCTGTCCTTATCACCTTTGATTATTTAAATTAAAAATAAAAAAATAAAAAAATGGTTGTTCATTCATATATTATGTACCAAGAATAAGATAAATTATGATTAATGCGTTAATTATATTTCACCCATCTTTTATAATTCATCAAAATCAGCCCGTTTAAAAATAGAAGTTCTAAATCAATTTTTATCTGTGCTGATACGCTGTCATATTAATAAAAAAGGAACAAAAATTTTTTTTAAAAAAGGAAATTGATTTTGACGAGTTTGCTTCGGTTGTAATCCCCTTTTTCATATCACAATAATTCTCCGAGAGACTTTTTATAAATTTTCAATGACCGGCAGAACAAAGTGCTTGTGAGCTATAGAAATATGGAGTAATAGTCCTGCACTCCAAATTTTTATAAAACTTTTAGCTAGTTAACTTTGAAGGAAAAATTTCTACAGCAGACTTATTATTCAGAATATACATAAGAGTAGGTGTTTTGCGCAACAACTTAGACAATCAACCAATTATGTATTCCAGTGTACTTGTACCAATTTTGTGTTCTCCAAATCACGTAAAATTATGGTGTCCTATTTTGTATTTTATATATATATTTTTTTAATTTTCTGTGATTGTGTTCGTTTTGCGATGTTTGATCTACTGTTCAAGTTATAAATGTGTACGGCAGCTATGTTGGTTTTTCCTTTCTCTTTTTTTTTTTTAAATTTTTTTTTTTTAAGAAACAAATATTATTTTCGTTTCAAATTTGACTATATCCGGAAGGAGACTATTTTGAACCTGATACCAAAAGAAATCTCTCATTGCACGTGAGGAGGTGCACATGCACGTCACCGTCAGCGCTTGTCCAATTAGTTTTTTCAAACTAACATGATCAGAATTCGAAATAGTGTAGAGGATTCCTGAACCCTCATCCATCAGCTACAACATCCCGCCAATCCCAAATAGCAGCTGTGTTGGTAATGTTTATAAGTTGCATGTGTTAGTTCTTATGGTAAACTAATGTTACCAATGTTATGAAACTGTTGCAGTGCGTTTTGCTATGTGTAAAACTTCAGTTCGTATAGTAGACGTGTACTGCCACACAAAGGATTAAGTACCAAATGGGGTTCTTACAAGCCCGATACTGGCAAATTCTGTCCTGCGCGCCCGCGCACCAAAATGATGGTGCACGGGCGCGCAAAAAAAAAGAAAAAAAATATTTAAGATTATTTTTAAGAAAAATTTTCAATATAAAAATCATAGATCTCATCAAGATCTTCAACTTTTATATTGAAAGTTTTTCTAAAAATTACTTCTAAATAGGTGTTTTGATATTCTAAATATTAACGGGTTTAAAGTAAATTTTAAAACTATTTTTGAATACCCGTTAATCTTTAAAATCTCAAAACAGCTATTTAGAAGTTTTTTTTAAAAAAAATTTAACATTAAAGTTATAACTTTATATTAAAAAAAATTTCAAAATGATGGTGCGCGGACGTGCAGGGCATGTCGTAAGATCATCCAACGTGATCGGGAGATCTCGTACCACACATTTATAGAGAAGCAGACGATCTTGCCGATGCATGGACCAGCCAAGAAGTTAGTATTCCAAATGTCTTTGGACCTGCTTTATTTCGATGAGGCGCCTTCCATGGATTATATGCCATAGTGTATTTGGTTTTTGGCATAAACGACTGATAAAATCGTAAGGGCTCAATTCCTAGTGCCTGCTGATAGAACCGTTCACCAGTTTATTTATGTTGTTCGCAAGCAAATCAAGCTTAGTGCAGAGAGAGCGATCTTCGTATTTGTTAACAACACTTCCTATAACAGGTAATCAGCATACGTTTCTGTGGGGTACTGCTATTTATCATGGTCATTAGAATTTGCTAAAAAATGATATTTTGTTCTATTTCTATGTGTTGTTGTCTTGTAGGTGTTGCAAAAGTCAAATTTTTTTATTGTCCTTTTGCTTCTGCAGCGTCGTCTATGATGAGGACGGGTTTCTTTCATGATCTACTGCAAAGAGCACACATTTCGCTAGCTCTAAATGCAAATTGCATATAACAAAAGACGTACAGAAATATTATATGTTCTAGCTACCCTTTGCTTTCCGTTTCAAATAAATTATTATTTCTTAGAAATTTTGATAAAGTTACTCCACAAATACATATTTATAATATTATTTAAATATGAAAAAAAATAGATTTTTGGTGTGCTTTATAATGTGCATAAAGTTAGTAACTGTAATTAGGTAAAATTCCGCCCAACTTTAGTAACAAAATCAGGTGAAATTGCCCCCATTAGTAATTTGTATTTTTTATTTTTTCCTAGGATTTTGTCATAATAGTACATTTTCTAGCATTCTCTGTCAAATCAACCCTGACACTACTAAGTTATCCCTCCACAACACTAACTTTTCTTTGCAATAACATAAATTTTAAATTTTGCAACACTACTATTATTTATATTACAACACTAACATAGCTCTCTCATAACGCAGACATAACTTGTTCCGGATACTACATCACAAATACTATAATAAATCTTCGGCAACAATACAACATACCAATAGCAATACTATATTAGCTGTTTGGAATACTTGTGCATTTTCAGCCAATTGCTGATTTAAAAAGTTTGAAAGTAAGGGATGATTTGAGCAATATTGTTTCAAAAGCTGGGGGCACATTTAAAATGATCACTTTTTTTCAGAAGAAAAAGTAGATGAGCAAAGTTGTACTCATTGCTCTACCACTTATTTAGAAGGAACAGTAGGGGGATCAAATTTGCTGAAGAGCCTATAAGCTGATATCATGGACAGAGCAATGAAGATGACAAGTGCCAGGACATGCAACACAAGAGAAACTTGAATTCTGCTGCAGAATTTCCCATAGTAGCTGCACACTTCACTCCATGTCACCTTTTGATTTCCATCATGAGCTAAGTATAGCACCTCAGCTACTGCTGAGAATGAACTCATCATCGAATAAGCCAGTACCTGCTTAAGATCCATGGTTTTTTTTTTTTTCAGAAGCAGCAGTCAGTTTATTTATTTTTTATTTTATTTTATTTTATTTTGTTTTGAAAGCCGAGTGTTTTTTCGGGGTTTAGTTTATGCAGGCACATGTGCATGTAACTACCTACGTAATATTAACAATGCATAGAACATGGAGTAGAATCCGAAAAGGGAGAATTCTAAGTGCCTCCATTCTACTACCATAATTCGTTGCCACCAAGTACTTGTCAGTTTATTTGTATTATTATAAGTGAATGAGAGTAAAAAGATTAATGAGTTCTGAATGGTAACCTGGTCAAAGATGAAAAGGATCCAAGGAATGGTTGAGAACTTCAGAAATTTCAGAGCAGTAGATGCAAGAGCATACCCCGAAGAGATAGCATTGATCCAGACTAAGTACCTAATAAACTCTGATCATCAGTCAGATTCCATATAAGAAAACAATTGAAATGATAGTTTTCATATAGCTACCTTAACAACAACAAAAAGAAATAAAAATAAAAATTAATATTTTAGTGCCGAACTAACCGAATTTCGATAAAATTAGATCTTGGCACGTACCGCCGATGCATGTTGATAAAAATTTATATGTTGCTTTTTAAAAAAATAAAAAAATATTAATTTAATAATTTTTATATATAAATTTTTCAGTATTATTGTACGTTAATATTATGTCAATAATTGTTGAAACATAGATGTGTCATACTTGTGTAAGTCATATCGGAATGTAAACTATAATATCAAATTTAAGTTATAAAAATACAGGAAGTTTCTTACTTGAGCCCTGATATGTTGCTGAACTCGACCTTTCCAAAGTCATCAGTGACCTGCTTGTTCTTCACCATTACCCACAGCGAAGCAACAGAAAGTGGTAAAATACAGAGCCTCAGAAAGAAGTCCAGATTTCTCACAACTCTGCTTTCCTCCCTCATTTTCTGCAGTTTGCAGCACTAGAAATGGTTATGAAGATGGTTTTCTAGTTTTGAGCTTTGGAGGTTTCAGGAAATGGCGAAGAAGAAAGTCCCTGAAAAAGCTAGATAAATGAATGATATCCTCCTTAGTGGGTTTTTTTTTGGTGGGGGTGAGAGCGAGTTAGTGGATCTTTGCTTTTCTTGGCAGTGCAACAAAGATGGCATGTGAAGTGGCATCTTCTGATTTGGAAACCTTTTGCATTCCCTGTGAACATTAGAGGCTGCTTTTTCTAGATTAGTGTTTTATTTATTTATTATTATTATACTACTTTATCATTCTCTTTCATTTGAAAACCATCTGAACCTGGGGTTGTATAGGGTGACATACTCATCAAAGCATCAAAGGTTTCAGCTTCAGTTACTAGCTCGGCTGCAGCTACTAAAATCGGAGCTGGAAATGCTGGATAGGCAGCTTGTGGCAGCCACCCAACCTCACTAGCTGGATCTTCAGAGTAAACTGATTTTGAAGAAATTCCTTGCTGTTGTCTTGAGTTGCACTGGGTCGTCCCACTTAATCCCCGGTTCCAGCTCAAGACTTTCATTTTTTATATGCCTACGTTCGAATAATTGATGTCGTATGTAAGTATTTAGTATTTCTACCCCCAAAACGCACGCAGGTTATTGGCGACTTTCGTGCCTTAATAAATTATAAGAATCGCCATACAACCTCAACTGTATATATATATATATATATATATATATATATATATATATATATATACACCTTATTAAATTAAAGAAACTAAAAAAAATTTAAGTAAAACTAAGTAAGGTGGGTCTAGCGTTTAGCGTTTAATCCGGTTGAAATATAGGATAGAAAGCAAATTAGATGGCCAAGAACCAAAAAAAAAAATTTAAAAACAAATTTAAATCTTATGTGACAGGTAAATCTATGACAGCGAAATATAATGGGAAGGCATTTAAATATTAAAAAGAATAGTAAAGAGATACTGGAGATCAATAAGAAATTTGATGGACACATTTTTAATTAGTAAAAAGCAAGAAAATTTTTGACCTTGAAAATAAAATCTGATTGGCCTGTGCATATAGGTGGCACCAACATATACCCTCCGCAAGCACAGATACGTCAAAATTTTATTCCTTATACTATCCGACACGAACACGTGTTGGATCAAAATTTTATTCCGTGTATCCGACACGTACAGTATCCGACACGGATACATGTCGGACACGACATCTCCGGTAGTGGTGCTTCGCCATCTCTTTTCACTTTTTTTCCTTTTCATCCATTAATATTTTGTTCAATTAATTTTATTGCTATCATTATTATTTTGGATATGTATTACGAGTGCGTTGCTAATACGTATCATCTATCGTATTAAGACCACCTATAAAAGTTATTTCTTTGAGCAAGATATATGCATACAAAGAAATTCTCTTAAATGATGCATAGATAAGCCACTAATAACAAGATTATTTCTTTTTATGAAGAACTATGATGTACTTGGGTGTTAACTTGAGAGATTAAATTTATTTTTAACATACTTTAATTTTTGTTTGATATTGATTAAGGACTATCTTTATTTTGTGTTTTCTCGAGGGACAAATCTACGTTTATCCTAAAATATTCTCTAGACATAAGTTTCTAGAAAAATGTATTTGTTGATAAAAGGAATAAAATATAATGTTATATATTTTGTCGATAGTTTGTAGTTTATTTTTTTAAAATGATTTTATAGATTGCTGATTTTGTAGTTAAAAAATGTACGTTTCTATAACCGTGATATAGCCCGACCATCATATATATATTTTTAACGCTTTTCTAAATTTTATTTATTATTTTAAAAAGTTATAATATATCATTAAAAAATTAGGACAAAATAGTGAACTTTGTGGAAAGGGACAAATAGCAATTTCTCCAAAATCTATTTAAGAAGTGATTTAAATTTAAAACCAAAATTTGTATTTCAGATGTGTTAGTCATTGTTAGGGTAGCTTTAACAGGCTTTATTTGTCGGACCTTTTGATAATAACAATGCAGGGCCCACATACATTGGAGGAGAAAGTATTTATTTCCCCAATTTTTTTTAAATTTTTTTTATACTCATAAAATTTTATAACAATCCTGCAATTAATTCCACTGCTATTTTATTATATTACATATTAATTTTTTTTTGCAAATTACATATTAATTTTAGGGGAAATACCAAATCAGCCCCCCTTTTCAATTCTCATACCATATCAGCCCCTCCTCTCCAAAACAGCCCAAATCAGCCCCCCATTCACTGTTTATCTTTTTTTTTTGACAAAACTGTCTTTTTGTTGCCGACACCGAGGTCACCTATTTAGAAGTATTATTTGAAAAATATTGAACATGAAAGTTGTAGATCTCGCCGAGATCTACAACTTTCATGTTCAAAATTTTTCCAAAAAATGCTTCTAGATAGGTGTTTTCGATATCCGAACTATTTGTAACAATTTCGGGTCGGGTCGGGTCGACCCGTTATGCTTCCGACCTCAAAAACATAACTTTTGAAGTATTTTTTTGAAAAATTTCAACATAAAAGTTGTAGTTCTTTCCGAGATCTACAACTTTCATGCTCAAAGTTTTTCCGAGATCGCTTCTAAATGGATGATATCGGTGTCTGAAATGTTAACGGGTATAGGAGCAATTTCGTCTAAAAAAAACTCCAAACAGTAACCAGGGGCTGATCCGACCTAAATTTAAAATGAAGGACTAATTTGGAATGTTTCAACACTTGAGGGGCTGATATGGTAGTATCCCTTAATTTTATCACTTGAAATGTTGTCACATTAATTTTTGGAGCCTTCACATCTTGTTCCCGCCGCCGGCAGCATGAAGAGAGCTCCATTGATTCAGATCAATGAGGTCGCAAGCAGAGTAGTTTCAGAAATTACCGCCGGACTCCGGCGTGCCTTCTTCTCCACAACCCTCTCCGTCGCCTCGTCTATCTACCGCATCTCCCTACGTCCCCGTCGCGCTCTATTTTCCACAGTCCTCTATCATCCTCTCCTTATCAGTTATTATTAGTATTATTTGACTTGAACAGAAGTTTAGCCTCGTTTTGATTTGCTGTTGCTGCAGGATGCGGGTACCGATGGTAAGTGGTGGCGAATCTCGCTTGGGGCAGGCAACAGTAAGATACCAATGTGGAGCTGATCGCACGGATGTCTGATGCGCAAGAGTACGGCTTATTATCTTACCACGGTTGGTTTGCTCACACTCTTGATGCTTAAGTATAGGCTCTTTGTAATTAGAAATGACTTACTTGTGTAAATGTTTGTTGGATATACGAGGACACTTCCGCGCTAAAGGCTTTTCAGCACAGACGTTTATTATGATATCCCAATGCTCTTGTAAAATTTAGACTAAGGTTTATGGGTTGCGATTTCTGCTGTCTAATGGTGCAATGAGTCTAAGAAAATAATTAGTGCAAAGCTATGTAGACAATTTTTATGTGATAAATTTATCGTGAAAGGGATTTCTTTTAGTCTTACTTCAGTGGAATATATTTGCTTACCTCCTTCTAGTTAGTTTTGTGTGATTGAGACAGTTAATGTTAGTTACTGCCTTCTATACTGGCACTAAATGTATCACGCGAAATTTAGTGCTGCAGCTTGGTAATTTCGTAAGTGCAAGTGACGGTTTAGCAGTAAGAGATGCATAACAGTTCTCACATGTTAAGGCAGATTTGGCTCTGCCTTGGTTCTTCCTTAACATTTAAGAAAATGTAAGGATTTGTTGGTTACACTCTTGAGGTTTAATCTTTTGGATGCTATAGTATTCATGGCATGCTACTGAGACATACAGAGGCTATTTAGTGGATTATGAACTCACAAGATGCTT
Source organism: Xerophyta viscosa (assembly GCA_002076135.1). Classification (NCBI taxonomy): domain Eukaryota; kingdom Viridiplantae; phylum Streptophyta; class Magnoliopsida; order Pandanales; family Velloziaceae; genus Xerophyta; species Xerophyta viscosa. The sequence goes on along the minus strand of MJHO01000013.1, from coordinate 1,241,049 downwards.
CAGAGTGATATTCAAAGGTGTATGAATTTATCTTTAATATGTTCGTAGTTCTGTGAAAGAAGTGGAGGGATAACAAAATTTGAGTTATATAGAAACACACAAATCAAAAGGATTTTGGTTTGGCAGATCCAAGGTTTAGTATGTTGTATGTATGTTTAGTAAGGTAATACATAATAACAGTGAGTTGTGAATCATGGAGACAAAAAAGATTCAGAATGATGAACACTTTAAATATGTTGGATCATTTATACTGGCAATGGGAAACTAGAGAGAGATTTAGTGTAGTGATGAAAATGTGTGGACTCGTGATTAAGGATTGGATTAGAAATGAAGTGATTAGAGAAAAGGTTGGTGCGCTTCAAGGCAAGAAAGTAGAACAATTGTTTGAGCTGGTTTGGACTTTGTACATGTAAAACAAAGACCTATCGATGAGCCGGTTGAGGAGATATGAGTTTATAGAAATGACCTTGAGAGATATTTGGACTTGAAGGATGACATGGGTTATAAGAAACCATAATAGTGTACCATAATCTACATAGCTGGCAGCATAAGAAAAAGGTTTAGTTGTTTGTTTATGAAAGATTCTCCATATAATGATGCAAATTCTGTCATGTTCCCTCCCCTTTGGACGTCTTATTTTACGGTATCTCATCTTATCAGTATTATTATTGTTATTATTATTATAGTATTTTTTAAAAGTTGGACCATGCTAGGGTTTAGGCCGTAATTGGATGTTGAGCCTTTGGTGATTAAGATAGTGTAGATGTTTCTTTGTCGTCTTGTTCTCTCCACAGGTCAAGTTATGGCGTTCAAGATTTTATATTAGTTTCTTGTCCTAGATTAATCAGGTACTGTTAGTATAACCCTCTCATTAGGACTACATGTCATTATTTTATGTTTGAATAATAAGCAACCGTTGCTCAAAATACTTTATAAACTACTCACCAAAGAGAGATCTGATTGGATTAAACAAAAAATTAGTAGTTCCAATCATGAAGCACTAAATTTAAGCGCAACTGAATAGAGCTAATTCACTAAACTGAATTTAGAACAACATAATGAAATTAATTTAATTAGCTGAAGTGCAAGTACAGACTACTGCAGCAACGAAAACCACTAAGCGAATAGTGAAAATTAAATAAATGATAACAACAGCATCCATGGTGTCTTTGAATGTAAAGTAGCAAGTCTAAGAAGTGAGTTTTAGATACAGAGATAATAAAAAACAAGAGAGAGAAAGTATCAGTTTGATTAGAGGCATGTGATGGAGTAGTAGAACTACAAGGAGAAGGGAAGTGGAAGGTTCACTTGGATGGGCAATAGAGGCTAGTCATGTAATTGCTGAAGGAAAAAGGTCATTGCAATCCGCTACCACCAAGTGCCACGGAGAGATCAAATTGTTGCTGTATATGAGGATGAACATTTAGAATCGCCACGAATAATCCAAGAGAGGCAGTTAAAGAGAAGAACCAAAGAAACTAAAGGAGGGAGAGGAGCGGTTGAGGATGGCGGGAGAGGGGAGGAGGGGACTCTTGTGAATCCAATGTCCCTTATTCCTAAAGATACCCAAATACTAGGTTTTTTAATATTTAAAAGATAGAGAAAATATAGGGTGACAGATATTATGTCAATAACCAGATGATTTGACTACCATGTGCGCATTAGGACTAGCCGAGAATCTGACTGATGGCGCAGGAGTCAAAACCAGAACATGGAGGCTTCATGAGGTCAACCCTACCACTGCGATACTCTGCCACCCCCAAATACCTTATGTGATCTCCACCAGTATAAAACAGACATTCAGAAATAAGTATATGTGCTTCTTTATTACAACTGCAACTTTTGTTATTTCCTTTCGGGTGTACAGGTTAACCCTACCATGCCTAGCATTGCTGATACTAATGGCCAAAAAATTGAGAAATCAACTGTATTATTTTTCTGATTTGAATTCAGATAAGTTTCCTTTATGATTTTTTCAATCGCTGTATGCTCGATGCCTATTTTTCAGGGATATGGTGGTATTACTGACGCCAAAAATCTAGAAATAAGGCACCTTATGTGGACCATATTCAAATTGATATAGGATAAAAAGGAGCTACTGCTTCTAGTATGATCGCATTATATGGTTACGTGGATACGTAAACTACGTTTTTACATAAATTTTCTTTAAGCCGCAGCATGGTCATGGCTTTGAGAACCTAAAAAATTGGAGCCATACTTCTTGATGATGGGATGCAGTATCAGGCTTCACCTTATTGGCTTGCATTATAGGCAAATGTAAGGCCTTGGGCTTTGCAGCAAACCTTTTGGAAATAAATGCTGGATGAAATTAAGACAACAAACTAACACTACTGAACTGTGACATGTTTTATTTATTTCCCCTTTATGAGTTAATATTTTTGGGTATGGTAACTTGATCAGAATGCAGTCATACCAACTATTAAAACTACTGAATATGGCATGTTTTAGTGAGAAATTAAAGTTGCAAAGTATGTTGTGGAAGAATATAGTAGAACCTAATGCAGTCTGATGCACTGTTCAAGTTTATGGTGTTCCACAACTTAATACAACACAGTATAGTGTATTACAACTACAATGGGGAAAGAAAGCGTAACCAGATAAAATGTTCTGAAACACTATAGATCACATGCAAAACATGTCTTTAATATAAAGGAAGTATTATATGCTGTTTTATATTGCATAATATATCATGCAGTGTTTATTGTAGCAATGACATATAATGGAATTCCATCTGTATGGTATGGCTGCGCCGCTGCGTACATCTTATCCTTCTTAGACTCAATCCAGGCGGGACTTATTACTGGAATGTTGTTGTTGTTGTTGCTGCGTCTTTATGGTATGGTGTGATATAGATAGTTACATGAATAAAAAGTATGTGATTGTTGTCTTTATGTTAAATAAATTTCCTTGATTTATTTGGTACAGTTATTGCCACAAGCTTCTTATAACATGTCTAAAGGAGGTATTAGCAAGGCTGTTGTCCCTCCAACTTAAATGTTTTCAGGTTTACTAAAAGGGATTAACAAGGATCAAACATTGTGAAGATGAGATCACTATGTACTAGTACAACAACAGCAAAGACTTTTCCCGCTAGGTGGGTTTGCTATGTGATCCTCATATGATATAGTGATCTATATAGAGCTATATCTTCACGCAACTCAAGCGACGAGATTATTGCTCTGAGTTTTCCTCTCTTCTAGGTTTTCCCCTATTGCTCTTGATAGGGGTTATATCCAACACCTCCTAACTGGGGAGTGAATGAGTGTTTCCTTGACATGTCAAAACCACATAATTTTCTCCTCATTTTTCTTGCTGTTACTTTCACTTTAATTGTAGATAGAATCTATGTTTGTAGACAGAAGAACACAGTACTATTTTATCAATTTACTGCTCTGCCAATTGATGACTTGAGCTCTATCTTCTAGTACACTCACTACCTTTTGTATAGAAATGCATAAATCTATGAGTTGCAAAAAGAAATGATAGTTCCATTTTTTAGCCTACCCTATAGTTTCAGAAAAAATGACACTGAAATTTACCATGTCATTTCGTGGCTTTATCCTGAAATGTTAGTAGGCAATCTCTTAATTGCGAAACTGGTATTGTTCCCGTAATTGTTATTTCTATTCGTTTCAAATATTGCATGACTTCAACGAGGTGCTTTTCCTTTCTTATTGATAGATCACCTCATATTGTCATTATTTTAAGATTCTCGGTTTCTGAAGCTGCATTTTCTATCCTGCAAGAGCTGTTCTTTTGATCATGATCTTGAGATTGATCAATATTTGCCCATTTCAATTATCTGGAGTTCGTTGCGAAGATTTTGATCAACATACAACAGAACTTTCTTTAATGCACCTTATTATTTTGCTTTTACTGAATATTGTGTAACAATTTAACCGTTTCGGCGTATGATGGATGATGTTTCTCCAGGATATTCAACTAATCGGCGAGATCCCTCATAACCTAGACGTGAAATTCAGGCCAAAGTAGTTGCGTTGACCAAGAAGGTAAACATTTGCAGATCCTTATCATTATCATAATGCTTATTTAAATGTTGATTTTCTACAAAATATGAGGCTAAAATTTTCATTTCCATCCATAAGCAGTATTTGTGATCCTGATCCAGGTGTCCTTAGCTGGATGACTTGGAAGTGAAGGTTCGTCATTCATCTCTCCGCATCATTCTTCTTATAGGTAGGACAACGGTTGATTTCTTAGGGGAATTGAGAAAGATGTTAGCTAGCCAGCCTGTTTGATAACAGTAGTGTAGTCTGGCGAAGATGCGGTTGTAAAATCGGCAACAGGTCTTGTTCTACTCTGCCTACTCGTCTTCAGATCATACGAGCTAAGCTTTCAGTTTAGTAGGTTTTAGAAGTTAATTGGATTTGTTCGTAATGTCGAAGATTCCTGGCAACTGTTCCTGGTGATGTTGTGACCAAGTGGAATATTTTGAGTTTGCTGCTAAAAATACAATTCGCCGCAATGACTTTGAGTTTCTCTTAAGTGTGCTGTAGGCCTGAACCATAATTTTGTACTTTGGGGGACGCAGGTTTTAATCGGAAGTCGTACTTCGTTGTAGCTCTTTTCTTGTCAATTGAATTTGCATCTCTGGAATGTGGTGTGCATAACTGAATACTTCTATTAGTGTGGTCTTAAAGGAGTGAATTATGAGCCTTCTTTCATACGCATAAAAATTGCCTTAGAATATACTTAGCCCTGTCCAGATGTCCGGAGGATGCTGTTTCCTTTCTTACATAATTGAAAAAAGAGGAAGAAAGTTGATCAATTTCTAGCTCAAATATTAGAATGTAGATCCCATAACTCGAGTATATGGTAATATGATGACCTACTACAGATCCTTTTCATATATTTGAAAATTAAAATTATATTTTGATGTGATTTCATATGATTCTATTATTTAAAACTATTTACAAAAATATTTCAGGTGCATGGGAACTTTATAGTCTCAATATATATAAAATCTGTTTTAAATGGGCTAACACTTTGGAGTCTAAAATATTTCCTTTGAATTATTTTTTAGAAAAATTTAAAAAATTAAAATTGTAAATTATATTAAATTTTATCGTTTGGAGTTTAAAATTTTTTTACAAAGTACTTTAGAATAGACGTATGGGAGATCGTTAGTACTATATTTCCATACACGAATTAAGTAGGAACTTCATTAGGACAAAGCATATCTGTCCAATGGTAAATATATTTTTGAAGCATGATTCCAAAATATTCATGAAACTTAATAAAACAAAGAGTGCTAGAATTTTTAAAGTTTCTAATAATTTTGATACAATCAGATCTATCAGTAATATTTTGGAATATATATGGCATATTTTTTCGAAGTACTAGTCAGGAACCTAAAAGTGGTCTTTCTGTGAAACAAAACAGCTTAACAAATAAATATGGAGGATGAAAGAGTATGACAGCCTGCTATTTTCATTTGCCTTCCGCTGACGGCACTGACATTTACATGAAAATACAAAAAGACAAAACTATTAGATAAGATGAGCTAACACCATTTTGGCCTCAATATAACTAACCTATTTGTCACCGATGACGATATGCTCCACAAACTACATATTTAGTTATACAAGAATAAGGAATAATTTCAGATTCGGTCTGCTGTTATATCCAACTCTTAAAATGTATTCTTGAATTTTTTATAATTACTAAATTAAAATCAATATATATATATATATATATATATATATATATATATATATATATATATATATATATAATTAAATAAAAAATATGCATTTAAAAATGCATTAATTTTTTTAAAAAATTAGCTCGAGATATTTTATGGTTCTGAAATTTTTATTGATTATAAAATTTTAAAATATATATTTGGAAACATCATTTTATAAAACTTTAAACACAGCAATTATGAAGCACCTATCAAAATTTATTTTTTAATATTTAAATTCTTTTTCAATATATATATATATATATATATATATATATATATTATGTTTTGGGGTGATCCTGAAAGTTTTTTTAAAAACAATACAGGCTTATTAGACAGAGATTTTATAAAGTATTGGCTTTTTTGTCAAAACCTCAAAGGAGAACGCTACAAAGTCTGCATCATATAGTATATTAAATATCAATAAACTTAGCAATAATTATATATCACTTTCTGCTTTTTACCGTTCTTTCAAATAAATTCATAAGTTTATGAATTAACAAATCAACCAAAAAAATATAGTATAAATTTTAAAATTTTGAGTATGAAAAATTAATTTTATTTGCTCTATAATTTTTCTAATTTTTTTTTTTTTCAAAAAGTAACTTTAAATAATCATTTGAAGACTCCCAACTTTTATTAGTATAAAAAGTTTTAAATATATATATATATATATATATATATATATATATATATATTATATATATATATATATATATATATATATATATATATATATATATTAAAAAAGAGACCTATTAAAACAATTTCGTAAAGCACAAATTTCTTTGACAAAGGACGATTGCGAGGTGAGGCTATTACAATCATCACTAGGCTTCAAACACCAGCCAAAGTGAAAGGACACATGTGTGATGGGGCTTACTAGACCTACGCCAATATATTCCATATCTACGATTTTAAACGGTATAATGGGAGCTGGTTTTATCCGGAGTGCATGAAGGCACATCCGAGAGTCGAAATCGCGTCGCCCGATGGTGAGGGCAAAGGCCCTTGCCACGAAGTTTTTTGCCAAAACACCATAAAGTGAAGCCCTAATAATTTGGACGGACTTTGCGTAACTCAGGTCGCGTGAATCCATTAAATGCTGTTCTGTGAGAATTAAAAGACATGGGTCCAATTGAATGGTGCTGTTGTCTGTTACTCCCGTGCAATTACTGTTCAGGATGTTTTCTTTTATAATAATTTTAATTATTATTATTATTCATTGTTATTATCGTCATATTCCATATCTCGAAGCAGATCGAGATATGAAATACGATGATAATAAAGCACTCCGTGTTTTACGTACCACGTATAAGTTGGTTAGATTTGAATTGGGTAGATATGTAAAGAGAAATGCAACGAACTAAAATCGATGAGAGAAAACTCCTACATGGGGCCGGGGTGATTGAGTGCCCGGATCTCAGCGCATCAATCTACAAGGCATGTGCCGGCCATGTGACCGGATGTGTTGGAGAAATTTGCTTCCGTCGTCGGAGGTGGATTGGAAAATCTAGACCGTAGACAAGTGTCTCAGAAAGTGTTCAATGTCGCTCGGAGTTTTACTTTCAGTAACTCGATAGCTCAAAGAAGCAAGTAACCGTATGGCTTGGGTCAACCGGATGGAACGCTTCGCCTCGGAAAGTGTGTGTATCATCCGAGTTCGACTCTCCGTCCTGAAAGAAAATGTGCCTGCACCGCGAGTTCTCAGCGGTTGCGGAAAAGCTAGTGGTTGTATATTATAGCACTTCATGTCTAGTCTGAGAGCAAACGTCGGACAGGAGTTTTACTTTCTGCGCGCACTCAGGTCTAAAATGGACTGATGGGTATGCGTAAAAAATTGTGGTCCGTAAATTAGCATAAATCCGGAGAAGGTTTTATCTCGTTATTTCAAAAAAAAAAAAAAAAAAAAGTAATTGATGGCTCATACTAGCTAGTAAAGGAATTTTCACCTAATTATTAGAAGGAAAAGGAAAAAAAAAAAAAGGGAAATTGATGAAGGACAAATGGACAATGGTGGGGGAGGAGAATTAAAGAGCAGGAGGAAGACAGTGATAGCTAGCCAGAGAAGATTGAGAGACAACATGCAAAATTTCATCTTCCTTTTTTTTTTCTAATTAAAGCTTCTTGGAAGCATATGGGTTTGTTAGAGATGCCGGTCCCACTGCAGTTATTGCAACTTTTATTTCCTTTTATTTCCTTTTATTTTATTTTTTTTTATCTTTTATCTTTTATGGTTTTTGTCGAGACACTTGGTCGAAATGAGTTGTTGCTACGCTTGTTAATCTTTCCGTATACGTCATGATGAGTGTACATGCATTTGACATTGAAATTTAAATTTATGCAGAGAATCTAATTTAAAAGACATTTTTTAGGGTAATGCATGCTATTTTTTTTTCCAGGCTTAAATTCCCACATAAAGTTAGAACTCCATCTATATAGAGCTCTCATTTGACTCTTCAGAATGATACTAGTGGGTTCGATCCCCACAGACGGCGCCAATTGATCGAGCTGGTCCTCGACCGATCAATGAAGTGTTCAAAAACAGTAACGACTAGAATTAGAAACAGATGATAATCAACAGAGACAGTCCAAATCACACAAGACACAGACGATTTTAACGTGGAAACCCTTGAAAGACAAGGTAAAACCACGGGCTGTCACGTAACGCCAACGGATAAGTGATTTCACTAAGAACAAGATGAATACAGATCTCCCGATTCTCTTCTCACTTTTACAGTATATCTCGGTATCTCTCTCAACCAACCCCTTTTCTGGAGTTGTTTACTGTCTTATATAGCCATTATGGAGGACATTCCCCAGGCCCGGGCGGCCCTTGAGCTTCCTCATTTAACAGCCTAATAACTACGACTCATTAACTGCCTATCTTAATGAGCCTTTATTAGGAATCATAAAGAGTGCGTCGGTTACATTCCTCCGCGCGTGCATGTAACGGTCCAACTTCCCATAATCTGCTGGTGTCGACCTCGGGTAAGATTGCTACCGAGGTGTATGTCGGGAGTCGACCTTTGGTGGTATATGTTCCAGCAAAGGGTCTCGATGTCAATCTCGGGTAAACACTTGGTTACGTCTTGAGTTTTTACTTCGGGTTCGGCCCATCTTCCTATTCAAAGCACGTCAGTATCATGACACGTGGCGATCCAGAACGGAGTTATATCACCACCAACATAGTATTTGTAAATACACAAATATGGCCCCCTACCAAGCTAATTTTACATATAATATTACAAGAAACAAATAAGCGACAGTTTAAGTAATTCTCCGTGATATGAAGAAATATAGTTTCATTAACTCTTAACATATCCAAAAAAAAAAAAAGAAAAAAAAAAGAAAGCAATGTAATAGAGTTTGCTCGCTCAGAAATGGTCCATCCAAACACACAAGACATAAACTCAACAAAACAACGTACACAAGGACCCACAAGGAAGAAAAACTAATATAAAGACCATCAAGAAGATTAGAAAGAGATCGTAAACACCGGATAAATTAAATCGAGAGATCTAGTCGCAGCGTGACTATCAGAGCCGTCTACTAGCAGAACCATGAAGAGAGAATATGGATCTTCCTAGGACGTAGCCAAGTCTTGTAGATGGAAAAAAAAAAAAATACGATGTGGGATTTTCCATGAAAGATACGCCAGTGCTTAGAAGGTTTGTCAAACCCGCAAAATGTGACAAGCTTAGAAGGTGATATGCAAATTCCGAGTGCCCTTACAAAGAGGGCAGGTGCTTTCAAGATTTTAAACATAAGATCTGATAGGCGGGATCTAGTTATGATTCGCATGGCCGCAAGAATTTAACAAAAAAAAAAAAAAAGTTGGTATAATATAGATCGATAGTATGCGTAAATTTATCTACTATCACATATGTATCTAAAAGGCTGCATAGCTCGAACCTACGAGGCTCACGCTTAATGTATCATCCCTCAAGCGATGGGCACGTTTAAGCATACATCAATAGCTAAGTTGAAAAAGCAAACCGTCCAAAAAAATTAAAAATAAAATATAATAAATAGATAAATAAAATAAAACAAAAGCAAAGCCGTCCAACTTTTAGGCCAACGTATATCTACTAATATTTTGCTAGTCTCCTAATATGTTAATGATCATAAATATTAGTGATTGAGGGCGACTTATACCAAATCGCATAGGTAATGAGAATCACTTGCTTACATTTTTCTTAAAGTCTGCAAATATTATTTTCTAATATATTTATAGCTCTTTATGGCCCATTATGGACGTCTTTATAAAGCACTTCTATTTATAAAGATGTAGATTTTGACATTTGAAATTATAAAGATTTTCGAGCGTGTCACCTAACAAGGCCTTCTTACGTCACTTATACATCGTAAATAAATACCTTTTTAAGTAAACTTTTCTGAAATTTATGTATATAATGCAGCGGATAAACGATATGAGAAATAATATTTAGGTTTGGAACTCCGCAGGCTTGCTTTTGTTTTGTTGAGACTAACGAGGAGAAACTCTGGCCATACTTTCTCCGAGCCTATTTTGGAAGTGTCTAAACTGATAACCTCAGATGGCACCTTGTCAAATTTTTACCGCCTATTCTTAATTATAGAACAGCAACAACAATACAAAAATATTTGCGGAGACTGTTACAACTACTAAGCATGGGTGGAAGTCGTGAAACATTAGATTGGGTCATAGTTTATCATAAAATGGAAAAAAAAAAGTAAAGGAAAAAATAAGATATAAAAGCTATATATTCAGATTATATGGTTGAGATGGAGTTTTCCATGCTGTGACACAGTGGTTCAACGTATTTATGCCGATACTTTTGTGGATAGTATCATCTAATATGAGGATACCGACAGTGATACCTTATTTTTATATATATATCAATTAATACTTATACTGTAAACCTTGTTGGGCCCTTCACTATGAGTAAGTATTCTTGTCCCCTTGCATTTTTTGTGCTCAAGTCAGCAAAGTATCAGCAAGCTAAAAGGGTGGAGCCTGGAGGTGAAAAGTGCTTGTTGTTGTGTGAAAGCCAACACAAATTTTAGAAGATGCCTTCACAAAAGGGCAAACTTCAAAGGCTCTCTCTCTCTCTCTCTCTCCTCCTTCACCTCCTCCTCCTTCTTCTTCTTCTTCTCTATAGAGTGCAATAAATATTTATAGGGGGTTTGTACACTCTCTCTCTCTCTCTCTCTCTCTCTCTCTCTCTCTCTCTCTCTCTCTCTCTCTCTCCTCCACCTCCTTCTTCTTCTTCTTCTCTATAGAGTGCAATAAATATTTATAGGGGGTTTGTGCATCCTCTTCATGATAACAAAAAGAAGTTCCCATATGCTGAAAAAAATTGGGAGTTACAGCAGCTGATATGCGTATCCTTCAGAAACTATTCAGAGAATATTATTTTCTGATTGAATTGGAGGTATTGGCGCGTCTCAATCTGAAGGCATGGCCGGAAGGATGAGTAGCCTAGTCATGTAATTGGCTTGAGCCGCGTCAATATCTCCTATACACTTATCCCGAACAATCCACGATTGAGGTATCATTTTCTCTTACTCCAAAAGCAGGTGATCCCTATTCTTCTTACAATTTGACACAGGTTTATCTTCAAATGCAATTATGCAAGCTCAGATTACCATTAAATTAATTATCAGATTATTTATAGTTTTTTTTTTATTTTTTTCCCTTTTCGTTCTTCAACTTGTATATGAGAGTGGTGTATTATAGCAGGTCAATAAGTGAATGATTCCAACATCTTTTTTTTTTTTTTTTTTTTTTTTTTTTTTTGGGAAAGGAAAAAAATTTTTTGTTAAGGACCTCTTCCTATGAAAATGAAGAATTTATAAATTTTCACCACCTTCGAGCAGATTCAAACAGTCATCTGCAAGACTTTCACCATTAATGGAGACGTACAAGAATATGTTTTGGGTTTCCTTCCTAAGCTCTTTAAGCTATTTGTTTATCATTGACTTTTGAACCAGGATAATGAATCTTCTTGTGAACATGTCAAAGATAGTTCAGGTACACAATGAGTAGGTCGACAACATTATAATGGTAAAATGGTTCTTTCTTTCTTTTTTTTTCTTTTTTTTTTTTCTTTTTTTTTCTTTTTTTTTTTTCTTTTTTTTTCTTTTTTTTTTCTTTTTTTTTCTTTTTTTTTAAGGTGGCATGATAAATAATAAAAGTTATTTGTCAGCACATTGGACTTAGACCATATATGCAAACATCCATTGAGCCCATTAAAGGGCTAAGAAACAATAAATGCATGTGATAACCTTTGCATCGGCCATGAGATGCACAAGGCAAGGTATTTTTGGATTCGGAGACTTCATAGAGCAGCTCTCTCAGTTATTCTCGCCACCGGAAATATCGCTGGATATCGCTGCAGCACCGACAAATAAAGTGAGCACAAGCGAGCAACGGTTAAACTTCCACAAACACAAACGAGGTATTCCGAGAAACTCACGCTAAAACTCATTCACAGGACCTTGTAACTAATATCCTTCATTATCGAAGATTTGATCTCTCTTTAATAAATTGCAAAGAATAATAAATAAATCCAAATAAAAGGGGCATGGCTATTTCAAAAATACCTTCGTTTTTCCTTTCAATTGCTTATATGAAAGTGAAAATAACCAAACAATACGGATAAAATAGGAGCAGTACACACTTGCTTGTATTATATTTTAACAATTTATTGATATTAGCTAAGTAGGCAATAAATAAGTTCAAAGAATACGTACAAGCAATAAAACATTCTGCAGATATTCAAAAGGGGGCTACCCCATAATACTTAATTTGTTTTAATATTGGTTATTTGAGTTATTAGGGTGTGGTAGCTTGTCTATTGCTCTTATCGATCATACGACTTCATAAGACATTTTTAATTTTAATTCTCTTTAAAAAAAATGACACTTTTTTTAACAGTAACATGCATGAAGAGGAACAAGGAACATCATCCATATACAAAGAAAATTCGGGTAAGTCACTAATTACCCACTTATTTTGGTAGTTGAGGAGAAAATTCAAGACAATAAGTAGTTTTTTTTTTTTTTTTTCTGGTATCCGACTCCGTTCTGAGTGGCAGTCCAGACCGAGGCGACATAGTGCTAATTTAAATGTATTTTGTAGTTTGAATATACATAATGCAATGATAATTGTAAACCACCCGCCGGTGGCTCGACGGTCTTGGCCTATAGTCGACCATACAACATGCCGGGCAAAGGAGTATATGTTAAATGTGACTTGGGTGAAGCCATGTTTAATGGATTTTCTCATTAAAGGGGCATTTAAGTGGAGATCCAATCATTGAAGAGCTATATTATTTGGAGGTCAATTTTTTTTGTCCTTTTTTATTACAAAAAATTTGGACCATTTTTTATTTGTGCGTCCCATCCTTGTGCAAGGGCCATGCTAATTTATATGAAGAGCTCAAGTGTCATTTCTTTTGTGTGTATCGATGAAGTGTTTTTATGGTTGTACAATGGTGTGGTGAGGTCCATTCTTGAGAGCATCTTGTACTTGTTAATTTTGCCTTATTATCGAAGAAAAAGATTGATAGCCGTGGTCTTAGGCTATACACCGAACCATCTAAATTGTGTATGTTTCTCTTCTAATTCTCTGCACTTTTGCTGCAAAATTTCTAATACTTGGTAACAGAGGCTATGTTGGATGGAGAAGTTACTAACTAGAAACACAACCAATTTTGAAATACATCGCTTCGACGGTACGAATTTGCACTATGAGAACTAAAGATACTTGCGGCTCTAGTCAAATCTGGTTGTGCCGTAGCGTTATTAGATGGCGATACTAGACCGAAAGGAATGACGGATGGATAATTTGATGTAATATATGAGCTGGCAAAGGCTAATGTTCTCCTTGCCCAATTTTATTTCAAGTTGAAAGACAAAATTATGAATGAAATTCTTTAGCTAACAAGATTTTTTTTTTTTTTTTGTTTTGGTGGCAACTTCACAATTTGAAGATTTAGGACAACGAATTGGTGCATAAACACTTGAATGAGTTCAACCCTCTCATAGCAAATTAAAGGCAGTTGCTGATAAATGATACTATGCGGTAAATCTGCTAATATTGTAATTCTTCCAGCCAGAATTAATTTTTTCTAATATTGTAATTCTTACGTCCCAAGTGACGGTTCCTCCCAAGTCGAGGATTCTCCTGTTGAACCCGTGTTGAGACTGGATCGGGTCTTAGCCCATGTTGGCCAATAGTTTTTTTGACTGATTCGTTTCGTTTTTCTTTCTTTTAGGGTTGTACACCATATGAGAATTAACCGAAGCTTTCAATTTGTTGATTCTGATCCATAGATTGATCGCACGTTCACGCACTAAGAAGGGAAAGACAACGGCAGAAAGAGAGACAAGGAGGATGGCCATGGTAATGCTAATAAGCTAGAGCACTGCTAGACTACACTACGGCAAAACCTTAATGGAGCTCCAACATGCATAGCTAAACCAGCTGTGAATGCAAATAATTTCTAATTTAAACATGTTCTTCTTCAGATGGTGTACTAAGAGCAGTTTGATGAACTATAGAGGGACCGAATGCAAACTTGGCAAACTTCTTGGAGATATGTGATACCATCAAGATGAATAGGGTAGGCGAAGATGAGGCTAAGTTATGGCTTAGTTCCATGTCTCCAGAACATGTTTAAACTGGGGTAGGGCTTCCTAGAACAAATCTATCATTGAGGTAGGGCTTCCTAGAACAACATGACGCACATCCAGCACCTCGCATGCCATCTCATCTATAACTGGGTGAGGCAAACCGAAAGGTGCATCGCTTGGTGAATGCACCAATATTATTTGAACTGTATACTTCTTTTCATAATGAGCAAAACCGCATTGACTACCACACATGAAGTTAAAACATAAGCAGTGGAAGAACGGAATATTTGTATGTAAATATAAATCCACAACAAAACAAAAAAAATAGCAACGTTTTATTTTGAAGTAGCAGTTGACCCGTGGACATTTACAAGTTGACCTCCAGAGAATATCTCGTATTTCAAATTTTTCAAAATTCTTACAAATCATACAACTTTAACTGTGACAATGACACGATTAGTAGGCGCCCACATCTCACGACTAGTTTGAATTACAACCCAAAATTCTTCTCAAATGCAATGAGTGAGATTAGACAAATCAAAGAATGAATATGTAAACATCGACAATGAGGGCACATCTCAGAGAGTACGTGGCCGTCTCTCATCTGAATTTATTTTGTTGAAGAGGGAATTCATAGTTCCTGGATCAGGACAACTCGGTAACTGAGCACCTTTGCTACCTGGACAATTCACCACTATTAACATGCTTTGAAAAACAAATTAAGCCTTAAATTATTACAAATAAGGAAAATTACCCGAGATAGCCGCTCATACAGATGTATCCATCGGATAAGAACCAAGGACACGAAGAAATGTTGCAAATTCCTGTTATAGGATAGATTTATGATACTTCAACATAATAACAGAATGTATGAACCAAGTAAATCTCAGTAATTAGTAAATACACTACATAAGTTCCAACTAAAGCTAGCACGTTCAGCTCAAGAAAAATGCAGGTGAAAAGCATATTAAGAATTGTGAAGGATGGGCAAATTCTATGTCCTTACTCTACGTTCCAAAATAGTCGACTAGCACCACCCTAAGCTCGTTAAAATCATTTAAGACCAATGAGATTCTTAAACAGTTTTGATACAATGTGCCAATGCATCTGCAGTGCATTTCCTACGAAACAGCCTCCTCTGAAACATTGTTGCGTACATCTTAGCCTTCACAAACCCATTATAGAAAAGCAACTGGGCGGTGGTGATTGTTTATATATGCTGCGCACTTAAAACTGTCTGGACAATTATCCAGTGGCTAAATAGCTTTAAATGAGACTATCCTGTAACATCTAATCACCGAAACTTGCAAAATACATCTCTATTTGGTTAATGCATGTATAGAACTGCATCGTTGCAACAGAAATCCTTCAAACAGATAACCCTTGGTGACTTTAGTTTAGCAATCGGTGTTCTGTCACCATGTTGTTCTTACCCTTTGTGCCTCCCCTACGACCTTTGGGTACTTGGAGCAAGTTGGCATCGCATTGTTCCTCATCATTGCCTTGGTGTACATATCCTCAGTCATCCATGTGTGCATGGAGGTTGATTATTTGATTTTGTACCGCATTGCGCACACGTGCCTCTTAAAACTGCCAAATATGGTATCCTTCAGTTGAACCACCAAGACCCAACTCCCACTGGTTGAAGCTCATGGGTGTTCGATCACTACCTCTAATAGAGATTCATCACATCGGCGTTCTACTATGGCCCGAGATTGAAAAGAGTTTGACTCTTGCCAAAAGCTAAAATACTCCCTACTCTAAGCAAGGTCGTCAAACTTTTAAACAAGTTTACATGTCATTTAAAATTAGTAGAATATAAAATATATAAAAAAAATATAAGCTGATGATGGATAAGCTGATGGCGCAAAGTAACAGCCGTTTAGAGGGTTACATGAGACTCGACTAAGTTACGGAGTATAAACCAAAGTTTTTTAGTTCATAAACAATTGGACATGGAAACATGAAAGTGAAAATTTCATGGTCCAACAGGATAGTTTAGCCTCAAAATCAATCATGGGCCCCTGAAAGTATAAAAGTATTAAAAAAAAATAACTTGAAACGATATGCAGATGTCAACTTTGAATGACAATATACTAGTCAACTCTAAGGTCTCAGAAGTTATCACTAGTATTTTAGAACGTGAAAAATGAGTGTTTAAAGAAAGTGTTGAAATAGATATTCAACTACATGCTAGCTTCGTTGCTGTTGGAAAATGAGAAGTTGAGATAAAACATAATTGGTAGAAGCAAAGGTTTCAAACTTTTAGCAATGACGTGCATTCCAAGTTTGCGTTTTGGGAAAGATAAAGGTTCCTTAGGTTTAAAAAAGGACAAACAAAATGTGTTCAAATTCGTCAACATGAATATTCACGACGAAAATATATGTTTTCAAAAGAGAACATAAAAGGATGCTAACTACTATTCAGTCTCACTGGAGTTTACAGGCAGAGAAGGAACGTAGAGACAGGGAACAAAAGGAAATGGCCTCCAATTTTACTGGACGGTTTGGGATGTCTTTAGGTGATGACTAGTAAGTTGTAAATGGAAAACAACGACAGAATATGTCCTGTTACTGCAGTATTAACATTAGCAGCTACAAGTGAATGAAGCACCAGATTGAGCAACAAAAAAATATATAGATTTTTCTGGAGACTCAATATTTACTATTGTGCTTTTTCTTTAAGATGGACTTTGCTTGACTACCTGATTCAATATCACACAGCAAACTACCTCATATATTGAGTTAATTCTTTGTTTCAAGGCTTGCCCTTTATCTTTAGTCATTCTAAAAGGGTAGGCAACATAGTTTACCTATCAATGTGTTAATGTGGTTTGCCTACTAGCATGACAGCATCAAATAGCAGCAAAGGACATACAAATATATAAAGACTTGATTTCTTATTGTTATGCTTGAGTAGCCACATTCAATTTCATTAAGTACACTTACTCATTTCCTAGTGTCAATTTTTGTTTCATGAAGCTTGGCCAGTGGTCTTTACTCTTTAATGACTAAAGAAGTTAGGCAGCACACTTTTATAAGTATCAATATAGTAGATCTCTTCCATAGTAGCAGGGGCGGCTGCACTATGATCTGAATCTTCCGCCCCTGAACAGACAGGAGAATGACTTTTCAGGGGACCGCTCATTTTGATCAAAAGACCTTTCTCTACCAGAAATTAAGTTCTTTATTCTTGAAAAAGAATAAAAGCAAATACCAAATATAAGCAGGAAATAGCAAATCAAGATAATATCTCTAAGCAGGTAAATATTAAGATACACTAATGCAAATAAGAAAGAAAATGGAAGAATTTCAGACTCGTAAGCATCTATGAAACTAACCTGGAGGTGGGAAAGAGCATTTTGAGCACGAGGTTCTGCCATAGATTCTTCGAAATCAATATAAAAGAGATAGTCAAAATACCTATATAGATATCAACTAATAAATCAATCTTGAAAAAAAAAAATCATATGGAAATGACCTTTAGAAATGAAACCGTTTCATAGCATGATCAAACAAGACAGACAAAACTGTTCAATGCGAGAAGAAACATGCAATCATATCTGTGTGATGTAAAGGAAATGGAAAATTACATGGCAGACCCAAGGTTTGCGTCATCAACAACCCTCAACGGACGCTTTCTTTGTGGCCTGCTTTCAATCTGCAAAGTCAGATAGAGGCATCAAGACCTCAGACCTATAGGTTATAGTTTTAAGTGGAGGTTACACAAACCTTAGTAAGATTAATTTTCCTCAATGCGAAGACTGACAGGGCCTTGAAAATCACACCAGGGCCTTCTTCAAGAGTGAACACAATGCTTGTCTGTGAAAGAATGCCACTCCAGCTTATAGAATCTGTAAACATTTTTATTCACATAACTACTATGAAGGTAAATACCTTATGAGGCCTGTTTGTTGTTGGAATTATTGGTTCCCTAGCCAAGATCAGGAAACGTGTGATGTTGACATCATCCTGCAGCGTTGATTGAGCTATCGAATTAGGAGTCCAATGGGGGTATAAGCAAAACAACTTCATATGTTTCACCATTCAAAAATACGATAGAAAGGAAAGCTCCGTTCACTAAGTTTTGCTTCATCATACAATAAAAATGAACAATATGTAGCATTCAGTAGCAGCAGTATGTCGTGTAATTGCCAAAGCTTGCATCACATGAAGAATTATCCAAGTCTAGCCAGTTTGCAGACAAGGAAAAAAGAACTTTGTTCCCCAAGGTTACCATTTTCTTGCACATATTTACCTTTTACTCTGATCTTACATGCAACTGGTTAGAAACTTTCTGCCGTTTTAAGGTTAGAACTGGACCACTCTCCAACATCAAAATATTCTATAGTTATCTGCATAACAATATAGTATAATCTTTGTAATGTCATTTTCTCTACTGATTTATACTTCCTAAATATTTCACTGGTAAGTGAAAAGTTTTAATATCAAAGGAACTACACTTGAAGCCTCTCCAAACAGGTTTTATAAAATCCAGTAACTGGGATTCAAACTTCTACCATTCCTCTTCTCGTATTCCACTAACCAGGATCAGATTCCTCCTTTCTGCTTTGGCCTTTGACTAGTTCACGTTATCCTCAGTATACTCCTTATCTTCCCGTTTTACGCTAACTCCTCTGCAGTGCCCTCTACTTTTCTGCCAGCTCTCTCCTCCACTTCTATCTAGCCTTGGACTGTCTTAGACCTCCAAACCTACCCCCTGGCCTCCCTCCTCTTTCCACCTAGTCCCTTATTCAATTTGTGCTAGCCTCAACAGGCATTCTCCTGCATCTGGCTACCATGCATACAGGTCATTCACCTACTCTGATCTGCTAACACATCACAGTCAGACACACTCTTCCACCCATGATTCATTTCATGCCTCAAAATGGAATGAAATGCTTAATCAGTTGAATGAAAAATAACAATATCAATCGGACCACAAAACAAGTACATAAGACAAAATATGGCAATATAATACAGAATTTAGATAATAAGTTGAAATTCATTACCTGCATGCCCTCTTCGAGTAGATTAAGCCCATATATTTCAGCTGCTCTAGCACTTGCCAAGGCTCCTGCATCCCTCAGTTCATTTGAGGCTACAAACTGATCAAACATAATCATGTTTCATAAAATTCTAGGATGGTTGTTCAAAATTGATTCTATGACACTGAAAGCTGGACAAACCATATTGAAAAATCAAATATGTACATCAAACGCAAGCAAAAACATGCAAAAGATTCAGAATTGTCATAGATCACCTGTGCAGCAGATGCAGTATCATCAACACTTTCCCGAATGACACCTAACTGGCTTAGTGAGGTCTCACACTGAGCAAATGCCTGCAAGCACAGATACATATAATAAACTTACTACTGCACTAGAGATGCTCATTGAACATTTATGATAATTCACCAACCTGTGAATGGCTCAAGACACGTTTGATCTGCTGCTTTGCTACACCAGGCAAAGCCATAAGACAAAGATTTACAGGTAGCTGTACCTCACCAACAATATGCAGCCTATGGCAAAGAAGCAGATCATAATTTCTGTGGATACTTCCACACAGCGAATTCTCTATTGGAAGAACTGCCTTATCAACGATCCATAGTTCAACAGCCTGTAAAAGAAAAAGAAAAAACAATTGTATAACTAGAATATGCAAAATGATAACCTTGCAGACAGTCTTGTTAAACCTTGAATGCAACATCAAATTGTTCACAAGGAACCGTTTCACATTGAGGATAGGCTTTAAGTGCAGCAGCTTCGCTGAAAGCACCGGGCAAACCCTACATTATTTTAATAAGATAATACACAAAAACATTCATGAGTTTAGCTATAAAGTACATCTTGATTACAGTGAGGAAAATGAGTGGAAATTTGATGACTATAATTGTACCTGATAGGCCACGCGTAAATTGGAGCCATCACCAGAACCAGAGAGATCCTTCGCCGTTAATGGCTCTGAACGCAATCAGTCAAATAGACAGAATTGAATTTCAATAAATCTACAGAGTTGTGTATATATATATATATGTGTGTGTGTGTGTGTGTGTTGTTTGTGTGTGTGTATCAATTAATCAATGACAAAAATACAGCAATGACAACAGTAATATTTAATGTGGTGAGATCCTATGACTTAAAATTATATGGTGAATTGAAAATCTTGTTAAAGATTTGATAAAGCTTACGCTTGCGTTATGACTAGCCTTTGATCAGCATTCTTATATCTTCTTAATAAAATCTAATTCTCATGTTTTGTAAGAATCCAACAACCCAACTAAGCATGCCTCTAAAATACACATCCTAACCCCCTTTGGGGTGCGTAACACTTCGTTTTGACGGTGGACCATCCTAAACCGTGACGCATGACGTCTAGAGCTGAGAGCAGGAGAGCGCAGGCTTATTTATTGAGCATGACCGTCTAGATTACTCCAGATATTTCAGTAAAAGAAAAGGAAAGACACATTTCCTACGGAGACTAAATTCCAGAGGTCCGAAACTCGAACATTAACAACTACAACAGTAACGATGTAATAACACAAAATGAATCCAAAACCAACGGGAATTAAATAAACAAAATACCCACTCGGAAGCGTGCTGGGGTCACGAGCCCACTTCTGGTCGGCGGCAGGCGGCGCCAGCGGCGGGGACACAGCGTTCTTGTCCTCCGCGGGCGCCGCGCAGACTCCCCGCGCCTCCCATTTGGCCAAACTAAGATTCCAGCTCGGCGCGGCCGCCGTCGACGGAGCAAAAGACGAAGAAGCGCCAGCGCGGAGATCCCTCTTCGCCTCCGCGCGCACGGCGGCGGCGGCAGGCGGCGCGGCCCTGAGCGACATTTTTGTACAGAGGAGATGCGGGCACACAGGAATTATTTGGTCATTGGTGAGGACTGGGAGCGAACAGTTGGTAGGCGAGAACGTTGGCACCACGTACCCATCAACGCCCCCACTCTCTTTTATGATTATCTAACTCAGCTGCTTCTCAAATAGCGAACTAGTAAAGTAGATGATCTGGATTCTGGACTGGTCACTGGTTGGACGCTCCGTGTTTTCTTCTTATTTATTCATTTATTTGTTTTTCTTTTTTTGCAATATCGGGCTTGAACAACTGACCTTCGCATTACAAAATCCCTCCATAAGAATACCTACTGCTAGAACGATCAGGACAGAATATCCGAAACTTTTATATGTGGATGGTATGATTTTTCCACGTTTAGTATGAAAATACAGCATTTTGTATAGCTGCAATATTTCAGGTTGTGAGAATCCAGATTAATTAAATGAGACGTGACAATTCAGATTTTCCTAACAAATCCTGTTCACGAAGTTGCTTTATACATATTTTAAATATCAGATTTTCTTTTAGTAAGATTTCCGACAATTTGTTTTACAGGTAATAGACCAAAAGCATTCTTTCTATTTATAAGATTACATTTGCTCAGACCTAGTAATTAGTCGTTTAGTTTTTGAGGATTTTATTACTACATCATGTTTTCACTCTGATTTTAAAATCGGTTGAAACAGTAGCCGACGATTCATTTTAGATATTTTATAACAAATAAATGTGGTCATAGGTTGAATTGCAAATTGGTGATCCGACTCGTCGACCTGATTTCCGGTTTAAAAATATTGGTTATGGTTGAGATTTCATGAGTGTGTATATGATTTTGTAAGAATATGGTACCATTATTTCCTCTCTTTATAAAATGCGGCTGATATATAGTCTAGGAGACATACATAATTTCTGTTCATAAACTGAATTTTTTTTGGGTTTATAATCGTCGTGTTTAATTTCTATTTTATATCTTGATCGAAAACTATAGTGAACGATAGTCCCTCACAGTTAGCATTTGCTGGGTTTTAAACCTTTGTTCTATTTTTTATGAGAAGTGGACCGTGATTGTCTCTTAGCACCCAATCTTGTTAACTAATTGAACTAACGCCGATTGGATCATAAACTGAATCTTGTGACAGGGCTTCTCTATATATGACAACGAGCTAAAATAGAACTATGTAGGGTGCAATTCT
The DNA here is from genome assembly GCA_002076135.1 of Xerophyta viscosa. Classification (NCBI taxonomy): domain Eukaryota; kingdom Viridiplantae; phylum Streptophyta; class Magnoliopsida; order Pandanales; family Velloziaceae; genus Xerophyta; species Xerophyta viscosa. The sequence continues at coordinate 1,218,670 of MJHO01000013.1, read as the reverse complement.
GTCAAAATGATTAATAGGATGCTTATTATCTAAATTAGAACATGCAGTAGGAAGAATTGAATTGAAAAGTCCACTTGTTTTTTTCTAGAAGCCCCGGTCCTCCGTTCCGTCGTAAAAATCAGAAACGCGTTATTTTCCTTTCAAGGATTCAGTAAAAGCGGAACAGCTAATCATCAATTCTATAAAATGGATGCCCAGATCGTGACAATGGGCGGATAGTTAAAACTTTCGGTCAACGAAAGTTAAAACATTTATATTATAAACTAAAATTTTAATTAATTCTATAAATAAACCTATAAAAATATATATCCTCTATATTTGGTGAAAAATATTATAAATTTTTGGACCTGTTCAGATCAAAATATTATAATTTTTCAGTTGATAGAATATGGATGGTATCGTGAGTTTATCCATTACGAATATGGTATAACAAGACCTATTATAGATATAATTTATCTCTATGATTTCATTAAAAAAACATATAAAAGGAATAATTGCAAATTAGACTCATTTGTCTTTTTCAAATAAACACTTACTTTGTCTAATAATATAAAATGAGTCTAAATTTATGTATTTGAAAATAAAATTGTACATAAACAAAATTTTACATAAATTAAAATTTTAAAATTTTTATATTAAAATTTTTTTAGAAAATATATCTAACTAGATGGTCGGTGACTCCAATTATTTTTAGTGGTTAAATAGCTTAGAACTACACAACATGTATTTAGAACTATTTTGTAAATATTTAGTAATATAAAAATATAAAATATAGTACAATTTACTTTTGTATTAATTTTTTTTTTCAAAATTACTTACCTATATATATATATATATATATATATTATTATATATATATATATATATATTGAATTTATAGTTTCTTTAAGAAGTAGGAGCTCACTTGTCGAGATTTTGAAAAGCAGACATTTAAAAAAAAAAAAAGCCTGTTCTTGGTTAGATATTTCGATCGGTGGATTGAATCCTTTTAAGTCCCGTAACTATAACGTGAGCTAGAAATTCTTCTAAATTAAAAAAAAAAAAAAAAAAAATTCTGAAAAGTTTGACAGATAAGTGCTTACCCTCTATGATATATCAGAGAGCAACTCATACCCAAATCTACTCTCTGAAGGTGACCTGATGATGATATAGAGCTGGTGCAATTATCTAATGTACGTTACAAAGGAGTTTTTGCCTCATTGTTAAAAAATAAAATAGAACATATATATATATTATAATATATATATATATATATATATTATTATATATATATATTATCATGGACAAATTCTGTTTGTAACGATTCTTTTTTGTGCGATCGTCATAATGGATAAATCTACAAATAACACTGATCTATTTTTGACCAACCGAGAAGTCCCAACCTTTCGATCTGACCAGATCCGAATATCATCTTTACGAAATATAGATAAGATAAAAAAAAAAAAGGATAATATTTATAAATTGGAATATAAAATATCTATTTTATAAGGTAAAAATTTTAATCATCTATTATAGATGTCGTGGGCAACTTTAATTATATTTTTTATGGTAGAGTTTAGTTTGGTGGCGGAAGGAGACTATGGATCATCTTGGTTGGTGAGCTTCGGTGGGTTTGTTTGGGTTGGTGTAGATTGACCAACTGTGTGTATCAGTTGATGACGTACGGTGGTTTTGTTTTGTGGGTAGGGATGGCAACGGGTCCATCGGGTCGGACTTTAGGCCATTCAAAATCGATATGAATGGGTTTAGATTCGGGCTTTAAAATTCACGTTTGGGTTTGTGTTATTTTTTCGGATCGGATTCGAATTTATTTGACTTCGGGTTCGGGTTCGGAGTTAGATATTTATATATGTATGTTTATTTATTTACTTATATATAAAATAGAAAATATTTTTTTGATGATCAAAAAATTATTATATAGATCAAAAGATTATTATATATATTAAATACCATACAATATCTAACCTATAGATAATATGGAATAATTTTTTTAACCGAACTTTTAGTAGACTAACTCCACTAAATATTAAAAATTAGATAATTATTTCTTATCATCTATGGGTTAAATATTGTAATATATTTAGTTTATTTTAGAGTACTTCATATTTATAATTTTAATTAATAAAAAATATATTTCTTATTTATAGAAAAAACAATTTTTAGATAAAAGAAAAACAATTTATTTATATAAAATATTATTTTATTTACATTATATATGTTATATGTATATATATATATATATATTATGTCGGGTCGGGTTTCAGGCCAATCCGAATCCGACCCAAACCTGACTCGGGTTCGGATTTTAAAATTCGGAATCTGATTGTTTTGTTTTCTGGTCGGATTCATTTTTTTTTTCTCAGGTTAGATCGCCTCGGGTTCGGGCTCAATTGTCATCACTATTTGTGGGAGAGTTGAGTATCAGCCTCTCCGATGATTTAAGTATTACAAATAAATTTTTTATTTACTATCAATTATATATATATATATATATATATATATATATATATATAATATATAATATATATATATTAAAAATTTAAATTTTTTTTTTCTTTCAATTTTTTTTTCAAATTGGTGTAATTTTGTGAATTGCTTAAAAAATCAAGGATTTATTTGATGTAAAGCATGACCTTTTTGGACAAAACCTCACAAATTAATCACTATTAATTGCCACAAAAATTGAGCTATATAAAAAATTGAATTTTTGGAATAAGTTCCTGTTTTATAAATATTTTATTATTTTTTATAAGGTTTTGTCGGAAAGTGTCATTTTTACAAAAGTTGGTCAAATTAGCTCTAATTGTTGGAGAAATTTACAAAATTACTTCAAGATAGAGATATATAAGTATTTGTTTGAATACTTTTGCATCTGAAAATATAAATTTTGGTGTGTTTTATAGTTTTTACATTTACAACTTTATTTAAAAGTATTTTAAATACGTATATTTAAAGCTACAAAGTTTATAAAATCAATAAAAATTTTAAAATTTTAGAACACCTATTTTTTAAAAAGAGTATTTCAAAGGAAAAATCTGTAAGCACGTCAAGATCGTCTACAAACTTTTTTCAGCATACTTATTTATACATATTTTTATTTAATTTAGTAATTATTAAAGAAAATAGTGGGTTATTTGGATGGACGATAGAAAAGCCACACCGCAAAACCTTCTTACATAAGCCCTAATTTTTTGAAACACTTAAAAATGGTCATATATATATATATATATATATATATATATATATATATATATAGTAAACAAATTGATCAACAAAAAGCAAATTTTGATGTTTTTTATAATTTTTTAATTCAAATTTTCAACAAAAAATATATTTTATAATAAATATTTTAAAGTGCTAAAATTTTTCTAATCAGCATAATTTTGAAATTTGAAAATACTTTTATAGAAAATGAGATGTAGAAATTGTAAATTCTTTCTATATTTAATTTATTAAAATAGTTATATGTATATATTATTCTAATTTTATTTAACAATTATATGAAAAAGGACGGTATAAAAGCACTTGGCCATTTCTAATTCTCTTTTTTTTTTTTTTTTTTTTTTTTTTTTTTAATAATTGTTAGCAGTGTACTGCAAGGAACGAATATATTTTGAAAAATGTTTTTGGTGGGTCCCACATCCGGTGGATAATGGTTTTGGTCTTTGGTCAGCAACAACTTAGTCGCACCGCCGGTCAATCTGCACCTAACAAAACAAAAGAAAATTGCATATGAGTGGTTGGTTTTTTATTCACAAATCAATTATTTATACATCAATTTTTAAAAATTAATTTCTTTTTAAAGTTAATTGTTAATTATTTAAAGTTAATTTATTTATACAAAAATTAAAATATGTCAATTGTTACATAATTCTGTTTAAAAAAATTTAGATATTAGAATAATCAATTTAATGAAAATATACTAATTTTGTATTTAATTTTTAAAACATGTTTAAATAAATATATTTTGAGACTTTAAATATTTTAGTGAGCTTAAAAAATAATTTACTAATTCAATAAAATTTTAGAGTTTCAAAACTTAAATTTTTATATAATCTACAATTATATTAAAAAATTTAACATAATAAATTATATTAAATTATTATATATAAATATTGTTCTTTTCAACTTCGTCATAAAAAAAATTTTCGAAATAATTTTTTTGATATCATTTAAATTATTAATTATTAAAAAATATAAATTTATATAGAAGTACAATATAAAAATAAGAGCTGTTTCCAATTGTTTCTTAATTTTTTGGCTGAATTATTGCCGATAAATATTTAGCATCCTTCCAGCTATGTAGCACGGACACTCCAAAAATATCAACGTGTCCGTGTCTGTACATGTGTCAGACACGACACTCCTCGGACACGTATCGGACACGCCACGTGGTGTGTCCAGAAAAAAATTAAAAAAAAAAATCAGACACGCGTGTCAAACACTTCTTTTGGCGTGTCCGACACGCATGTCAGTATTTATATCATTTTTTTTAAAGAATTATTTTTTATTTATTTATTTTATAGAAGAGTTAAGTATTATTTGTATTAGTAGTAAGTAATATAATATAATTATGTATTCAGATATTATATTTTTTTTTAGTTTTAGTTGATATAATTAGACTCTTAATATTTATATTTATTTTAAGGACGCGAAATTATATTATATATAGACTTAATACCGAATGTCATTATATTTTTTAATATTTAAATATTTTATATAAATTATGTTTTAATTATTTAAATTTTTTATTGCCTTGTCCGAACCGTACCCGTGTCCTATTTTTTTTAAAATTACCGTGTCGCCGTGTCGTGTGCCCGTGCCCGTGTCCGTGTCCGTGCTACCTAGCCTTCCAGTTACCTCCCAAATCAAGATTTGCTAAAATAGTAAAATGCAAGAATTTATTAGGAAGTACGATTTATTTTTGTGTACTTCAGTTTTTAGGGGATCATTTTTTTTTTTATAAATTGAATTGCTACTAATAGGAAGTGCTCTCTATTTTTTTTTCTTTACGAAATTTGGACCGAACAATCTTTAAATAAAAATGTTAATTCAGCTTCTCTGAATATTTTTTAAATTTATTCGAAATATTTATAAAATTATTCTAATATTTTTAAGCTAGCAAAAATACTAAAAAAGTTTATTAAAATATTTTATCATTAATACTATGATATAAACAGTTAGTGAGATTATTTGGTCAGGTGGGTGATGGGTCCGTTCGTGCTAATCAAGTCTTGGTTTCTTATTTGGATGATTAGATTATGACAAGGCCCAAAAACAAAACAAGTGTGTCCATTCTTGTTGACTTCTTGTCAACATAACACATGGTTTGTGTTAGTCACGATCTAGGAAATATGAACAGTCAAAATGTATTTTGTTAAATATACGATACAAGCACATTCTGGACTCGACCGAACATATGTCATGTCAGATAAATATTAGAAAAAAAATATATTCAAACAAGTATATTAGACACGTCATATAAATAAATAAATAAATTATATATATATATATATTATATATATATATATATATATATATATATATATATATGTTAAAATTATTATCTCTACATAGCAATAAATAGTTTAATATATTTATGAACTAAAATATTATATTTTTATTTTTATATATTAGACTCTTACTGTTTAAATTTATTTTAATAATATAAAACATTATATATATATATATATATATATATAATTATTTATGTTTTTATTATCGTGTCTATATTATATCTATATCCTAATTTTTGAAAATTACCATATTGCATATCTATATTATATGGTGTCCGTATCCATATTTCATATATATATATTAAAAAAAATTTAAAAAAAATATATTTAAAATTATTTATATTGTTTATTATTTTGTCCAAATTATATTTATATTCTAATTTTTTTTAAAATTACCATATTTTATATCTATATTATATGGTGCCCGTATCCATTCTTTGAAGATCATAATTCATAGTATGGTTAGTGCTTCCTAGGTCATGATTCACAGCAATATGCTATCACTACTGTTATTGATCCTCTAAATAGGGGTTTGAATTTACCGATCAATTATCTTTGATACCATGATGTATAACGATAGAATTGATATATATTATGTAGAAAAAGCCAACACAAATATGGTTTTGGTATGAACTGATTTTTTTAGAGTGAAAAATCACCAGAGGTATCAATTTTTTAGATTTTACAAATGATTGTGTAGATTAATGAATGATACATGATATTCAGCCATTTGAATTTTATTATAGCATCTGAAAAGCAGCCTCTGGTCATCTACAATAACCATTCTGGTTTAAACCTGAATAACTCCCAACGCACCATCTACTGTTGAGGTCTAGAAGACCTAGACATGAGTATTCAAATACGAAATGAAATGGAGATAAGATACGGCAACTTTTAAAAAAGAACACGTGCATGCTAGATTCGCTACTGGGTAGAACCTCGATTACCTTTACAGAGAAACAGACTCCACTCAAACGGCGTGATCATCAGCTTCGAGCTCTTGATCCAGGAGTACATGACTTTTCTTGCATTGCTTTTAATTTCCGCTAAAATTTCCTTTATGGTTTCCTTTGCTGCCTTGCTATGTTCTTTATCTAATTCTTGCTGCTCTTCTTCTTCGTCGTAGTCAGACAATTGTCTACGACTGGTAGGCCGAGCGAAGAATTCTTCAGTTAACTGGTAATGGGCAAAGACATAGCCGGCGATTGGACCAGCCACGCGTCAGAAGGAAAAGCGCACCCAGAGTAGAGAGAGCATGGAGAAAGGGCTAAGTAAGCTGTGCGGTTACGTGAACAAAAGATCACTAGGTCGAGGTCCCCTTGACCATTGGTAAAGGTGAATATACTACTCTTCCAGCAGGCAAATGCGTATAGCAACCTGCAGTTGTAGTAGACTTCGACATCCAGAAACATTATCCTCCAAAAATGAAATATTTCTCTCATGTGGATGGCGTGGACGACTTCTTCTGAAAACCATCCTAAAACACATCACCAAGCAACATCTAGTAAACAGAGAGAGAAACATATCACTCCTCATATGTATATATTACTGTATATATTTTATCCTTTTCAAATTTCGTACCAGCGGAATTCATAACTAGATTTTTATTGTTTCTAATAGTAAGAGCTTCAAAATTAAACTTGGAGTTTTGATATTACAATCTAATATATCTTTGAATTTGCATTCATTTGTAACTTCTGCTCAATCTTTATGGTGTACTAGTTTTGAACCCGTGCAATGTACGGTTGTTAGTCATTAATATAAATAATAATATTAAAAAAATTTTATATTTTAATATATAAATTAATAACTTATTTTTATTAAATTATTATATATATAATACTATTTAAAATCTTATTTTATTTTGAATATATTAATTTTATATAAATTAATATTTATTTTTATTAAAATATTATACTATATTTATCACATGTAATTAGAGAAAAAAAATACCAAATTAAATTTCTAAAGTTACGACTTTAATCACCCATTTGTATATATTGTATAGAATTAAATATAGATTATTAAGAATTTGATAATGACCTTTAAAATTCTTCATTACATAGCAAAAAATACGACTTTGATCACCCATCTATATATATTATATATAATTATATAAATTATTAAAAATTTAATAATGACCTTTCAAATTCTTCTATATTATTATAATTTATTTTTTAATATATAAAATAAAAATATTATAAATTATACTTAATTTTTATATTAAATAAAATTATTATTAATATATTAAATATGCATTGAATTCAAACTCTCATTAAATATGTGAATTAATTACATATTTATTATATTTAAGTAACACATGTCAAATGGTAAAATAATAGAGACGCCATGTGGCATATTGTGAATCATAAGAAGTGCCACATGGCGCTTAACTATTTTGATACCGAGTTTTCTATATATATATATTTATAGATTAGAATGGGATAAAAGAATGAGGCTTCCAAAATTTTTGGGAATAGTTGCACATTAGCCGGGGTTTTGTACCATCATTCTACAATTTTTTTTCAATAACTATAAATATAAATTAAGCTAAAAAATATATATTTATAAATATTTTTTAAAAAAATTTGAATACGAAAAATGGATTTAATTTCCTTTTACAACTTTTAAAATGAATTTTTTTTAAAAAAAAAACCATTAAATTAGTATTTTAGAGATCTAAAATCCTCAGAAATTAAAAAGATTAAGAGCCTCGCAGTATCTATTTTGAAATATTTTATGAAAAAGTTTCATATCGAAAATTGTAAAGCATAACCAAATCTATTTTTTCATATTAAATAATGCCATTGTATATGTGTTTTGGAGTGATTTTGTAAATTTTCAAACAAAAAAAAGCTAATTTTAAACATTTCCTAAAAGCATGGTTTTTCTAAAAAAAAAAAAAAAAAATCAATATATTTTTTCATGATGTGTCACCAAAAAAGAATGTTTATTGGAAAAATGCACAAAACATATTTCCTAGTCTCTGTTTTTTTTCCTTTAAGCATGAGCACAGACCAGCAACGCAAAGAATCTAGTTGTCATGACTGAGCTACTCAGAACCAGATGGCTAGAGATGTCAAACAATACGGCCAACTCAATTACAGCATCGGTGGAATAGTCCGTCATGTTAGAAACTTGGAGTGCGTCGAACTTTTCTTTTTTTTGTTTTTTTGAGCAGAATTCATTTAGGATCATAAATTTATTCGTCCGGCGTCAATTCGTCAGACACCTGACTCAACCTAGGAGGACCGCCGTGTGCTCATCCAACCCAGCTGGATTATTTATGTCTATTGCGTGCGACGTACCCGTCACGTGTGGGGAGGTATATATGTGCGTACCCGTTGCCGTGCTGAAGAGGGATAGCAGCGGCCGACGTTGGGACTCGAATCCGGATGGTCAAGTCGGTCAAGTTCGAGTTCACTATGATACGCACAGGCTTTTTCTTTGTTTTACTAGTGCACCAACATCAGCAGCAACATAGCTGCGTGGGTACGCTAGTGAAACAAACAAAAAATTCAGGCAGTCACCATGATGAGCAATGACCACAACATAGTGAAAATGACATATGACTTCCTGATCTAAAAATTAGTTAAAAATCAACCTTGTTGTAAATATTTACAAATGAGTCATCGTTATTATAATTTATAAAATAACATTTTAACTTTGATATAAATATTATTGAAAACAATTTTGAATAGAAAAATAAAATTTGACATTCTCTACGACATTTATTTAATTTTTAAAATATTTTTAAATAGACATTTAAGAATTTAAAACCGTATTGGATTTAAAATCTAATCTCCTACCCGCTAAAATTTTAAAAGATTAAAATATTTATCTAAAACAATATTTGAAAATTTTTAATTATTCAAAATAAGTTAATCTCCTGTCATCTGCAAATGTTTTAAAAAATTGTTCTTAAATAAATTTTGCTTCTCATTGATGGCGGTCCAATTAATAACTAGAGACGATGCACCACGACGCATGTGTCAAATAAAATTTTATAATTTATAATTATAATATATATTTTTAACTTTCTCCATTATACCAACTATTAATATTATACTTTTTCTAAAGATAATAAAAAAATAGGTCTTAAAAAATTTAGAAATACAAATTTATAAATAAAAATAACTACATCATAAAATCATATTTAGGATATTTAGGAGAGAAATTTTTTTTGATAATTTTATAACTTACTATATAATATAAACCATATATATTTACGATAACTACCATATAAAATTTAATTTATTTTAACTATTAAATAATTATGTTGTGGGTATAAGGCACCGTCTAAATTTTCTCTTATATTTAAATATTATGGATGATCTAAGTTATATATCTACATACATATAATACGCATTTTGACATAAGGTCCGGATATTATCTAAATTATATATCGAAATAATACACTTTACTATATGATATAAGAAAGAAAAACGTACGTAAAGATATCCCAAAATTCACACGAACAATGCACATCTTTTAGATTGTATCTGATAAAAATCAGTGCTTGATAGATAACTGGAGTTATTAAGCACTATTTACAAGTTCAGCGTTTCACTTTGCTTTTTAGAAGTTGGTAACAGAGTGATTTAAGAGATTTGTTTTAGCAGCTAACTGGGCTTGACACGGGCCTTGGCTCAGTGGCCCTTCAATCCAGCAGGGTTAATAGGGGATATTGAAGTGTACCATACGAGACGACCTGCACTTTAAAGTAATGCCATAAGCTCCACTATATATGTTTAGAAACATAAAATTATTTTAATAACAGAACTTTAGTAAAATGAAACATCATTTTGAATTTTCACATGTCACCCTCATTTCTGTATACTGTCGGATCTAAATATGCCATTTGAGCGGTTAACATGACCATCACTTATCTTATATGAATGTTGATTTATCTTCACTTTTTCTACATAATCGTTAAAATAAATTTTGTGCCAGCATTTACGCAGAATGAGTGATGACCACGTCAACAGCAACATGAGCAGCTCAAACAGCACGTACGGTAGATGTGACGGTAAGATTAGCGGAGAGTTGTTCACAGTTTATAGTTATTGTGATAATATTTAAAAGATCCGATATACAACAACACATCATAATAAAGTTTGAGCGTAAAAAACATAATTTTGTCATTTTAAAATTTCAAAGAAGTTCGACATAATAAAATAAGTTAAAATACACTTCATTTGCAATTTTGCTTCAATAAGCTCAGTGAGCATGGGATTACGCACAAGCGTATGTTTAAAAAAAAAAAATCGAATTAGTTTTTAAAATTTTATAAAATAAAAAGTATAGATTTTAATAATCTATGATTTTTATATTATATTTTTTTCTAAAAATATTTTTAAATAGATAATTAAGGACTCTAAAATTTCAAAACCTAGTTCGAACATATATATTACTAACATAAAAATTAAAATTTTTATATTAAATATTTTTTTAAAAATTATTATAAAGATTATAAATTTTATTAAAATTTATATTTATTTTAAATATTATTAATTTTTATTTTTTATTATATGCTCGTCCATATGTAGGCAACAATACTCCTTCATTTGTACCTCCATCCTACCAGCTCCCACATCCTCCACGCTTGACCGCGTGCGCCTCCGGCACCACCACCTCGTCCCTCCCCGCAACCCCGCCACCTCCAACTCCAACTCCACGTCCAAAGCCTCCTCCATGGCCGTTGCAGCCACCAAAAATCCATGCCAGCACCTCTTTCTAACCTTCCGTCGCCTCCAAATGGTCCCGGAGCCTTTCCACTTGTGCCAAAACCTCCATCCCGTGCAGCTCCACCGCGAAATACTCTTCTCCGACGCCGAATCATCCCCCCTTTTCAAGCTCCTTCACCAGTGCCACCGGCAATGGTCCCCGAGCTTTTCCACTTTTAGAATATTATTTTACATATATTTGTAAGAGATAACTCTATTTTAATCAATTTATGGGACAATTCATATTTTATAATATATACATAGACTATAATTTTTTTAAAAACACAAAATTTTTGTTGAGAAAGTTCTTATTAAGTCATGTAATTATTTTTATTTACATACTCGTCATAAGTTATTAGACGAATATCAAATAATAAATAAATTATCTAAAAGTTTTTTGAGAAATATAAAATAATTTTTTATTTTTATAAAAATGTAGTAATTTACATTTTAATTTAAAAATATAAAAAACAGATTGAAAAAGGTGGAGTGTGAGTAAAGAGATGAGAAGGTGGGGGATGAATTTGTTCTCCTACACCCTATTTAGTGTGAAAACAGGATCTCAACCTCCACCGCAGCGTTTCCCGGACCTAAATCCGCGGCTCTCCCTCCATGCTAGCCTTATTTGAATACTTTAACGTCACAGCTCAGACTCTAAAGTGCCAGAGATATTTATACCCCTAATTTTAAACCAAAAGCATACCCCTTGCGGGCCCCTACACCTATCCCTAGACCCACACCCTCTCTCCTCTCTCTTTCGTCAAATAAGAACAGCTCTGTGGCTCTGCCTTCTCCGCTTCTTCTTCATACTAATATATATATATATATATAAACAACTACAAAGTAGAGCGAATCTGATGCTTCCAGAAGCCTGAGGAGCTAGTTCTCGCATTTATATCCAGAGACGGAGGGAGAGAGACGTAGGAGTTGTAGAATAGGACATGACTACGACCACCAGCGTCGGCGGTGGCGCCGGAGATGGAAAGGGAGAATCCTCGGCGGCGTCCAGCGACGGAGGAGCTATGAAGAAGGGGCCGTGGACGGCGGCGGAGGACGAGATTCTGCTGGAGTATATTAAGAAGCACGGCGAGGGCAATTGGAACGTTGTGCAACGTAACAGTGGCCTCTCTCGCTGCGGCAAGAGCTGTCGCCTCCGCTGGGCCAATCACCTCCGCCCTAATCTCAAGAAGGGCTCGTTCTCCCCTGACGAAGAGCTTCTCATCCTCCGCCTCCACGCTCAGCTAGGCAACAAGTGGGCTCGTATGGCTGTCCAAGTATAACCTCTCTCTCTCTCTCTCTCTCTCTCTCTCTCTCTCTCTCTCTCTCTCTCTCTCTGCGAATTTTGTATACATATTGTAGTGCTTGATTGTTACATGAGTTTGTTGTGTTTGATTGATTGTAGTTGCCGGGAAGGACGGATAACGAGATTAAGAATTACTGGAACACGCGGATCAAGCGGAGGCTCAAGGCGGGGTTGCCGCTTTACCCGCCGGAGATAGAGAGAGAGATGCAGAAGGCGGCGGCAGAGGGGAAAAGCAACATCAACAGTCTGAACTCACCTGGAACCACACCGCCAACCACACCTTCTTCCGCCACTTCCGATCTCTCTGCTGGGTTCTCCCCGTTGTCCGACTCCGGATTCAACCCGCTCCTCGGCCCGACAACGCCGCCGCTGCCTAGACCCGAGTTGCAGCCAAGATTCCAGATGCTGTCGTCGTCCCCAGGCGCTTCGCTCCTCCGGTACAGCTTCCAGAACTACTGCTCAGATCCGGCTATTTCGCCGTTTTCTCCTTCGGCGGCGGCGGCACAGTTTTCGCAGACGATACCGCCGCCTCTGACGACCTACTCCATGAACATGGAGCTCCCTTCAACCCAATTGTCATCCGATCAGCCTATTGGATCTCTGCAAAATACTAGCAGCGGCCTCCTCGAAGCTCTGATGATGGAGTCGCGGAGCCAACGGGATCTGAAACCGCCGAGGGCCGCACCTTCTCTCCCTGGCGAGGAGATCAAGCTCGTTTTTAGTCCTGTTTTAGATCACCATTTTAACAAATTGGACGAGCTGCTGGACAGTTCCTTCGGTGAGCACCAATTCAACTCATATTATGTTGTATTTTATTTCTATATTACATTTCCAATCACTATTTATCCTGTTCCATGCTTCCTTGCGTTATTTGCGTGAATGATTTCATTGTTCTCGTTCATTTAATCTTCGGGGATATATATATCCCGACTTGAATTTTTGTAGTTTGCCTATAGTCTTGGTTTTAGTTATTCAAAATTTTTTGTTGCCAGTACTCGGTCAAATGTTAATCCAGAAATGACTCTAGTATTTTCGATAATCACATATGAGCCCCTACTTTTGCACTCAAATAAATTTCTTCTCTAATAATTTTAAGTCAGTCCGAAATATATATATATTTATTAAATATAAAAAAATTTGGTGCACCTTACCATATTTTTATTCAAGATGTTTTAAAAATATCTATAAATAGATATTTTGCGACTCTAGTGGATAAAAAATTTTAGAGTTTCAAAATAATTATTTAGAAATATTATTTTAAAAAATTAAATATAAAAATTTAAAACAGACTAAAATCTATTTTAAATATGTTTTTAAATACTTTATATATATATATATATATATATATATATTGTACTGTCTTTGTAAAATTTTTAAAAAAATTGAACTTATTTGTCAAGGTTTTACAAAGCAGTAATATTTTTTGAGAAAAGTCCGAGTTATTTTTGAAACTGATCCAATAAATTGAACTGTAATTAAAATAATAGATATTTGTATTAATTTTGAGATTAAGTTAGTGTACTTAGCAGTGCTGGCTATTCTTATTTCAGTGTGTTTTTCCCAAAAATTAAGTCAGATCAACCCCAAGCTTTCTCAATTCCACAGAGGGACAATATGTTTCAATAACTAGCAATTGTATTCTTGCCTAGCAACACACCTTTATCATAAGATTTCAACATTATTTTTCGCTGTCTGCAAAACTATTTCAATGTCCACAACATTATTGCCTAACACTATCATTCATCGTAATAACGCTGTTATTTTTGTATGTTATGTTGATATGCCGAATACATGTTATTTTATATTCTGATTTGCTTGTGAGTAAACTAGATTACCAATTTGCCTTTTTATTTAGAGCATTGATATTTATTTAGAGCATTGATATTTAGGACCATCAGAACTCCTGCAACATTTAGAATTACACACAATGCATATGAATATGTGTAGTATACATCTCGAAGCACTGCTTATGGTAAAACATTTCTATTTTATTTATCATCTGGTTAGTTCTTCAGATGAGTAGTGTGGTGGGTCTGCTGGGGCCAGGAACATGTGGTTGTAGGTTGGTTTCATCTTGCTTTAATTTTAATTTTAATGTTTTAATTTTTGCTTTACCACCATTATTAAACAAGAATCCCACTTTAGTTGTGATTGGGTTGGGCTTAGAGGGGATCCGCAGTACAATCACAGATGGTTGGTCATATGATACCTTTTGTTTCCCTCATCTCCTCCTACTTTTCAAGCTTTTGCTTCCATCTTCTCTCACTTCCACATTCAGTATTTTACTATTCACTAATAAATTATAATAAATAGGACAAATATTCTCCAAATTGGCTCCATTTAGAAACTTTCTTCACGTGCCAAAGTTCTATCATATATTCCATGATCCACTGTACAAAAGCCACGTAGGAACTCGATTTCACCTATTCTTCTTGCTGGAAATCTGGAATGTGTAGATATTATGCAAAGCGACTTTTTAAGTACTAGCATTGTTGTCATTATCTGTTGACTCGTCTCAACCCAAAAGAGAAAACTACTCCAAGGCCTAATCCAGACGAAACCATCTGTCGCACCTAGGAGGCACACCTATGTGCACCGGCAAGCATCTCACTAGCAGGATGGAGAGTTGAGTTCGGGTTATGAATGTAGAGAGCCCTGCTAAAGAAAAATTGTTTTATCCCTTTTTAGAATCTTCTCATCATGTAAGGTTTGTGACGGGTGCAATAAAATGAATTGGAAGGATGATCATAGGGTTCAAGAAATTTTGCATTTTTTAAATAACGCACTGTGGTCTTTTTTGTTGTCTCGCACAACGCTTCTCGAACTTGTTCGGATGCATCTTCTTTCAATCATCCATAGTTGTGGTCTTGAGACATCCGAGTTTTCTTTAAAGATATTCATAACAAGTTATCGTAGTTTGCTACAAACAGCTGAAAATTGAAGTACTAGTCGCGCGGTTGAAGCTGTGTCCTACCACTTTACCAAAGAGTTATTTCATATATAAAGTTTTAGATAGACCTTTAATCTCGATTGACGATTATTTTTTAGTATTTCATAGATAAGTTAAAAAAGTTAATGAAATATGTTTGAATCTCAGTTGTCATACATTGTGGTGAATATGTATCACAGGAATGGAGTTGGAGGAGCAGCCAGATATGATGGACACCATCAGCAACGACATGTCGATGACTGGTAATGCAACTATGGGAATCCCAGATTGGTTCACCTATGAGAGCCCAGATATCTCAGTGGCGCCCCAGTCCTCGGGTGCTCCAGCAACAGGAGACATCGATGGGCTGGAAATGCATCACCTGTTTGTGAAGCCAGAGGAGCATGACTGGAAGACCTTGGCTTCTTGCCCATGGGATAACATCAGCATTTGCTGAAAATGCTTCTCCAGTAAAGAGTTGAGGTGAAACTTAAACTGGTTTTTATGAGGATGTTTCTTTCTGGTCAATTATTATGAATTCATCAATTGTGATTATTATTTGTGGACATGTGTATACTGTTACTATTATTGCTGTACCTGATACTTCCTTAGGAAAAGAGGTTTGCCTAAAAACTATATGGTTTATAAAGCTATTTCAAATAAATTCTTATTTTAAAAAATTTTACAAAATTACTGTTTGAAAATATCAATTGAAGTAATTTTTATGGTATTATATTATGCTTAAATGCTCAAGAAATAAGTTCATACATATGACTCTTATACCAAACTTTGAAAATACAAAATAAAAAATACCTAATTTTTTTTTCCTACTATATATTGTTTAGCTTTACAATTCTTTTTCCTACTATATATATATATATATATATATATATATATATATATATATATATATATATATATATATATATATTCTTATATTCTTAATAATATGTTGAGAGTTGTATTGTTTGACCTACTGTTGAAGTTGATGAAAGTGGCATGACGAACCCAGCTCGGCTATTATGTTTAAATATTAATTGTAAAATTGTTTGTAGTATTTCATTATGTTTGAATGCTCAAGCAATACATACATATATGAGTTCTATACTCAAACTGAATCAAAATTTGAGTGTCTGACCTAAAATATTAAGCTGTTAGTTATAATTTAAGTCAAGTAACACTTAATATAATTATAGTTATAATTACAACATTTACGTTATAATTTAACAGTTATTAACACTTAATAACTGACTCAAAATTTGAGTGCGCAATCTATTGAAATATCTCTCCCAAATATCTAAAATGCTAATTTGAATAAAATCTGATACGTCCGGAACCGAATAGAATGAGGACGATTTTTTTAATACATTTAGATAGTGCTCAGTTGAGCTCTACGAGGAACATGTGTAATCGACTATTATTACTATTATTTAGAAGAAAACATGTTTTCCTTGTCTATTATTATTATCCGATCAATTCATGAGTTTTTCATGTTTTCCTTCTAAAACAACACAATAACTTAGTATCTTGAATATTTTAAAGCTTACCAAAAGTATTTTTCCCAATATGGTGAAAAGCCTCTACTTATAATGGTCATATTTTATATGATGTAATAACAAGTAAATCTAAAAGAGATTTCAATTTGAGTGCTGCTGTTCATCAGAGGTCCTTGACGTCAGGGGTCCCTGATGAATGGTTTTTTCCTTTCAATTTATATTTCATGAACTGAAAATCTCTAATATTTTTATCAAGATAGATCCGTAAATTTTTAATACTTTTTAAAATACGGGTATGGTAAATTCTTCCTAATTAGTAATAAACAATATGTAAATCAAGTGTTGCTTTATATTGCAGACGGCGGAATTTATCTAATTTCATGCACATTACGTGCATTCTCCTTCATTTGTGCCACATTTCACTCTAAACACAAATAGTGTTTCTTATTTCTCTGAATATTCTACCGCAAATTTAAAATAAAGCAATACTACAGTCCAGGAAACACAACTACCGTCATCGGAGACCCACTCAGGGGTTGCCAATTTAAATTGAAAGAAATACTAATCTCTACGTGAGGAACCCAAATTCCTGGTCCCTCCTCCGTGCCCCACTTCTCTATCCCCGTCCAAAAAAAATAAATATCTACATATAATTTTTTTTAAAAAAAATTAATATAAAAGTTTAATAAAATCTACAATTTGTATATTAATTTATATATACAAAGAGGCTTTATTCTTCTTATAAGAAAATTCTTCAACCAAGCACTTGTGCCATAGTTTTTCTACAACACATACCTTGCTTAAATATTATGAGCATGAACAGCTATAGTATACTAGATAGATTGCTAATTGCATTCTTTTTATGTACAACATAAAGTTTTATTACTACTACAACAACAAAATATCAGGCATGAGTCCCGCCGTGGTGTGGTCAACAACAGAAGATTTAATCTTTCAAGGAAGTTTATGCTCTGCTAAAACATAGCATTTCGTTTGCAACTGGCAAGACGGTGATGTGCAGCATGCTTGAAAAAGATAAGGGGGATGCATACCACTACGACGAGCTAGAAATTGTAATAAAAGAAGAGGCGAGGTTTAAATTACGATACATATGCAATATGAAGTATGCTTGAAAACGATAAGAGGGGCACCACTACGACGAGCTAGCAATTCTAACAAGATAATAGACAAGGATTAAAAAATGTAGAACAACAATTTCTGATTCATCTGCAGTGCTTTGTCTATTCCCATAAACCTATCTTGGTCCTCATACACACGTATACTTATAAAAAAAATGTTTCTAATTACAAAAATATGCTGAATCGTACGTTCAAAACTAAATTGTTTTTGAGTATACCATGGATAGTGATACAACAGCCATTTGAACCTCCCTTTAGCCGCCCTCCAAATTTAGATTCCAGTCACAAAAGTTGTTTGAAGAAATCAAGGTTAAGTGTATCACGAACGATAAGGAACAGCCCGAGCGTAAGAACAACCAAAATACCAGACGACATTATCCTCTGCTCCCACTCTTTTGGAAGTTTCCTTCCACCTCTTGCAGCCTCGACTAGAATAAGAGCCAGTGACCCACCATCAAGTGCCGGCAACGGTAACAAATTTATTGCCGCAAGGTTAAGATTTATTACAGCGGCGAATTGAAAGAGTCCATCTGAACTCGATCTTGCAACCTCTGCGCCAACTGCAATGATCGCCACGGGTCCAGAAACCTTCTCCACAGATTGAGAAAAGTTCAACAATGTCTGCTTTAGTCCATCTAATACTGTGCCCGTTAGCCCGGTAAATTCCTTTACAGAGAAACGTAAAACCTCAACGATGTCTCTGGGGTGGACTTTAGATAGCTTGAAATTAGGAGATAGCTGGACGCCAATTCGACCAGTTCCGTCTGAACTCTCATCAGGAATTACATTGACAGTTAGAGGTTCACTGTTGGAAATTCGTGAGACTTTCAGAGGAACTGACTTTCCTGGGCTTGCCTTTATGATGTTAACGAGGTCTGCTACAGAGGGAGCAGCAGCTCCTGCAGCTTCGAGAACGATGTCGCCAGCGAGGATTCCATACCGGGCGGCGGAAGAACCTGGGCGAACCTCAGGGACGAGAATACCTGGGAGAGGTTCCTGATGTTTAAGACAAGGATTAGTGGAAACCTCTTTTTCTTCATCATACAATTCCGCTCATCTTTACAGTTAGTCCCTTTGAAAGACTAAACAGTGATTAAATCATGATCATAATAATGAAATCAGTTAAATATTGCACCCTAAACAAAAAGTTTTAGATTAGATTTAAACTTGCACGTTTAAATTATACTACTTATTCAACAATTTTCTTCATTTGTGTTTAGAAATCAATGTCAGATATATGATTGGTACTTATTTTGTTTCAGATTCTCTTTTTGTTCTGAACACTACATTACATAACCATCTAAAACCAAAATATAACCCCCTATCATGCATGATGGGGTATGAGTAATACGGGTATAGTGAAGTCTTGACCATGGTTTTAGGTGCTAGTCGGTACAGTCTATACATACTTGTTCCGGTAGTTATTGGCACGCCAACAGTTGAAAATTTTTATTTGAACTTTTTAATTACTTTTAAATTTTTATTTTATTTTAAAAAATTACAAATAAACGGTTATCGGCATGAACGGTACGGTCGGCATGTGCCGAGATCTGAATTTACAGAAAATCGGCTCAGCTCGGCACATCAAACCTTGTCTAGACCCACCAAGCTTAAAGGATTCTGCTTTGGTGTGTCGGACATTGTTCCTCCAGGGTCGAGATGGATGACGGAAAGAGCATTATGAAGTCCAAATAAAAGAGGTTTCCTCATACCTGAACAGGGAGGCCGACGGAGAGAATTTGCGCAAGGACTATAGCATAGGCGAAAACCAAGTTAGCAACTACACCGGCAGAGATGACGAGAATTCGATCCGAAATGGGTCGATTGCGAAGTAGGTCAGCATCGTCAGGGGGTATGCCCGATTCGGGATCGTCATCGGGGAATCCAACGAAACCACCAAGAGGGAAAGCTCGGAGAGAGTATTCGACGCCACCAGCAACGAATCGGGCGAGGACGGGGCCGAATCCGACAGCGAATTTACTGACGTGGATGCCGCGGGAGAGAGCTGCGGCGAAGTGGCCGGACTCGTGGACGATGATTATGGCGGCGAGAACTCCGGCGGCTTCCGCGACGGATCCCGCGCTCTCCAAGCCGGCGAAGGCGCGCACCGGCGGGGGGGAAGAGCGGCGGCGCAGAGGTCCGACGTGTTTGTTGAAGTTGCTGGTAGAGAAGTAGTAGGAGTGGTTTAGAGGGGGTCTTGGGGTGTGACTGAAGGGAGGGTAGAAGGTAGAACGCGAGGAGAGGAGGAAGGAGGAGGGGTAGAGGTTTAGATTTAGCATGGTGGTGAGTTGAGAGAGGAGGAAGTCCGAGTGGAGGAGAAGGCGGGAGGATTATCCATACTTGTGGTCATGACAGGAAATCCTGGTCAGAATCGTCAAGGAGAATATCGGCGGCGGTAGAGCTGGGGCCAATCACCAATCAGATTATTTTACTTCGTATAATTGAACTAAGTCCTTCAGCCTGCATTGTATTTGCGTCTGATCAGAAAATAAAATTTACATCCCTATACTGACCATAATATAAAGTATTGGAAGTCATCCAACTACCAGCTTCACAAATTCAACTGAAAATACGATAAAATTTTCTATTCTTTATTTTAGGGTACCCGTAAGCCTCGAACTAGCAACCCATGCATCCTAAGGCGCAAGCCACACCTCCTGACCTACGGATGGAGGGCATATATGTTGTATAGATTGCTAATAAGTGTGTTTGGAATGTTGAATATTGATTTCGGTCGAACAAAGCTGGGCCAGATCAACCAAAGATCCAAATTTAAGCAATTTAAACGATTGTTGGGTACGTCAGTCTTGAGGAGAAATTTGGACTTCAAACTCACTCGGAAGGTCTCAACTCTTTTTTGTGTATTTTCATAAATATCGATTATTTTGTTTTGTCATGAAAGATCATGACTTTGAATTTAAAAAAAAAGAGCATTATCAAATGATATGTCCTTTAGTAAGACATGTCTTTCGGTGATCTCCTTTCGTAAGTCCAAAAATGTATATAAATAGCACACTTTCCAAAATCTTACAGCCAGTAACATTTTTCAGAAATTCTAAAGTGTGGTACAAAGACTTTGATATTTGCAAATCAATACACTTTTGAACTTGGTTATATCAATCTCCCCATTTTTTCTTACTTTGCAATCTTAGAGAGTTTATTGTGTTTGTAGAAATGGCTACCGAAATAAACATGTGAGTTATAGTCAAACTTTGTGAAACTTGAGCAGTTCGATGGCACGAACTTTAACCGTTGGAAAGATAAAACCATCATAATAGGTCCCGCAATAATATTTTAAAAATTAAATAATTTTCAAAAAGTATCAAAAATATTGGAACACTAACTTAACTCGACAGGATCATAATTTAATCAGATTTTGTCTGAGGTTGATTTGTCATATTTGCATTTATAGGGCTGATTCATCATATATATATATAATAAAAAAAAGAAAATGATTAGCCTAATGACTAGCTAGCATATCACTAGGGAATGAACCCCATACCCTTAAGAAGTCACAAAGGATTGTTATAATATTTTGCTGCTTTTATAATATTTTGCTGCTGGGCCTGGCCGACCATATGCGAACGGGCACCGCTGTGCTTAGCACGTCCGTCCCGGCATTGGACCGGGCCAGGCCGACGGCTGTCCATGCTTGGCATTTCCAAGTCCAGATGACTGCCTAACGTTGTCAACGCAATTAAGAAGCTGAGCATATGACAGGTGATCCGCGGAAAAGTCTACGGTCATGTCATGCTTAAAAGACGTAGTTTTGCATAGCTGTACAGCAAGTCTACGGTCAAAGTTACATTAATATGTTCTAGTGCTCAAACTTTCCAATAAAATATTAATAGTTTAAAAATAATTTATATTAAATATTTAAAAAAAAATAATATTCTTTAATAACTTACCGACACAAAATAGTACTAATAGTAATAAAATCATGCACGGCTGCGGTGCTTCTGCGTTTTTACATATGGCTCTCACTGTAAAGCCCCAAAAGTCCTCTTCCTTTATCCTGTCCAGAGGTCTACAGTCGCCTTCATTAAGTTCTTGGATGTCGCTCTGTCGTTGCGCTGCATGCATGCAATTAATCTCGTCTCAACCGTCCTCTGCCATCTACTCCTAAACTCCATTATATAACCACCACCACTTCTCTGCTCTATTTGCATCCAGCAATACTAATCTTTCTCTTGGTGCAGATGACTAAGCTTCTCCTTCTCTTCCTCGTCGGCGCTCTCGCCTTCGCCGCCGCCAATGCTAGGAAGCTTCCTAGTGATGTTGCACTCGGCGAGCAGAAGTGGTTCCACCACGGCATTGGTGGAGGTCTCGGCGGAGGCGGAGGTGGAGGGTTCGGTGGCGGAGGTGGGCTTGGCGGCGGCGCAGGTGTAGGAGGTGGAGCTGGGTATGGCGGTGGTGCTGGACTCGGCGGCGGCGCTGGGCTCGGAGGTGGTAGTGGATTTGGCGGCGGAGGTGGAGCTGGCGGAGGTTTGGGTGGTGGTGCTGGCGGAGGCTTCGGTGGTGGTGCCGGAGCTGGGGGAGGCTTAGGTAGTGCAACTGGACTTGGCGGTGGCGGCGGATTTGGTGGCGGCGGTGGCGGTGGGTTCGGTGGCGGCGGGGGACTTGGTGGTGGAGCTGGTGGTGGGTTTGGTGGAGGTGCAGGAGGTGGACTCGGCGGTGGGTTTCCGTGAGAGTAGTTCATTAATCAACACGGTGAAAGAATGTCCTGCTTCTGCTTCAAGTTAGGCTGCTTTACGTGAGTGTTTGTTAGCTTGTGCTGTTGCTTTGTGATCATGTCCTGTAGTGTACTAGTTTTGCACATGTGTATTGTATGAATTTAATTATATATAAATAATAATATTAAAATTTTATTTTTTATATAAATATATATTTTATTCGTCATATATTATTAGAATAAAAATAAATATCGATGCTGATATAAAAAATATTTAAAATTTGGGCATAAAATAATGACTAAAAAAGCAATATATATATATATATATATATACTATATATATATATATATATATATATATATATTATATATATACTAAAGTGCAAAAGATGTGTTTCGTGGTGTCTTATATTTCAATATAATTATTTAATAGTTATAAGGTAGTTATTATAAATGTTACATGGTTTATCTTCCGTATGAAGTGATAACAACCACTTTTTTTCATTTATATTTTCTATATGATTCAAATTATATTCTTTTTATTCGAGGATTAGATTTTTTAAGATCTATTTTTTATTCTTTTTATAAAAATATGATATGAATAGATTGGTATAGTTGCGAAAACTAAAAATACTTACTAAATATAAATTCTAAAAACTAAAATTTTAATTATTTTGCACACGCATTGCAGGTATATTATTCTTAGTGTGTGTGTGTATATATGTATATATATATATATATATATATATTGATCGAGCTGGTCTCGCGCGATCAATAAAGTGTTCAAAAACAGTAAAGACTAGGATCAGAAACGGATAAAGATTGCACAAGACGCAGACGATTTTTAACGTGGAAACCCTTGAGAACAAGGTAAAACCACGGGCTGTCACGTAATGCCAACGATGGAACAATTTCCACTAAGAATTCCAATGAATACAGATCTCTCTCTTACAAAATAGGTCTCTCCGTCCCTCTATCAACCAACCTCCCTTTTGGAGTTGGAGTTGTTACCTTAATAGCCGCTATGAAGGACATTCCCCAGGCCGGGCGACCTTTGAGCTTCCTTCCTTAATTACCTAATAATCACGACTCATTAACTACCTATCTTAATGAGCTTTTATTAGGATTCATGAAGACAGCGTCGGTTAGAATTCCCACAAAGACTTCCCCGCGCCTGTAGGTAACTCCCACGATCTGCCGGAGTCGACCTCGGGTAGATCGCTACCGAGATTAATGTCGGGAGTCGACCGTTGTCATGTACATGTTCCAGTAAAACCAGTAAAAGCCTTGATGTCTACTTCGGGTAGATGTTTGTTTACGTCCTGAATCTTCACTTCGGGTCTGGCCCGCCTTCCTATTCAAGACGTATCAGCATCACGACACGTGGCGGTTCAGAACGGGGTTATATCAAATGCCCCCCGACGGTCTTAGCGGAATACCGGTAAGTCCGTCGGAAACTCCCGATGTCATCATCTTGAATCCGCAAACGTCGGTGTTTCTGCGAGGTCTTAAATAGCTGTAGGAATATTTGGGGATCGTCTCCCGATGTCCACTCTTAAATTCTGTCTCTAACGGCAGAATATTACGTCACTTCTGACATAGGTTGTTGGATTTCAAATTCCCGCGCAAATTCCCTAACCCGCGTCGCCTCGTAAGTTGTGGTTCACTTGATTGCGACACGCGGCCGCCTCTAGCGCAGATACTCGCCACGTGTCCTACTTTTTCTCTTTCCTGTCCCATCCTTTTAATTAGCCGCAGAGTCGCCGTTTTCGTCACCAAACCCGAGAATACCTTTTTCAACCTGTCTTCTCCGGCGATCAGCGTCTCCGCCTTTCGAGCGTCCGGCGATCTTCGTTCTTTCGATTTCTTCTTTCTCTGCGTCCGTTCCTTCTACTCGAGGTTAGTAATCTCATGTCTCCTAAACGCGTTAGGTACAATTCCTCTAGAATTTCGGAGTCCTCCGAATCCTCTGAATCCTCGGAAGATTTTTCCCAATCTCGTTCCCGCTCTGGTTCCTCTTCTTCGGCGGATGCTGCATTAGATTATTTGTGCGCTTCTTCTTCGACTTCTTCTTCGTCGGATAATTCTCCTACTGTCGCCCGTCCTTTGTCTCCTTCTGGCTTTCCTGCTGAGTTTGCTGATATCCTTCCCGAGGATATGGCTGAGTCTTCTTCTGCCTCTAGGTTACGTCCGGACGAAATCGTTTCTACCGTGACTAATAGAGATATCTCTAGGTGGAGAGCCAAATTTTCGTGGACTCCCGACTTCGTAACTAGGATCCCGACATCCACTGAAAGGATGTCCACATTCCACGAGAACGAGATAGCTGTTTTTTACGAACACATCCGTGTCGGCATGCGTCTTCCCCTGAATATCTTCTTTATTAACTTCTTCGACGCATACCACATTATGCCTTGTCAACTAGCTCCTAACGCCATCCATAGTATAATCGGCTTCTTGTACATTTGTGGTCATCAAACGATTCCTCCTACCCTCAATCTTTTTCGTTGTGTTTTGAGTTCATCGAATCTTCCCACTCTCCGGATGGTATTTCTTGCGATGCCGGAAAGACTTCGCCAAATTTTTCGTAGGTCGTCCTTCTTCCAATAAGGGATGGAAGGAGAAATTTTTCTTTATCGCCCGAGATAGTGAATATACCTTCAACCGACCTTGGGGCCACCCTAATCGCGACATGCTATCTCTTCCTGTGTATGTCGCTGGTGATGACCTCGCAGTCGAGATCGAGCGATTCACACGGTACCCGGGGTCAGTTGACGTAGCCAATCCTGATGAAGACACGCTAAACCAAGTGGCGGCGTTTATTCTTGGCTATAAGGGTATGTCGCTCCCTCGGTCTCTTTAATATCATATGTCGGTAGTATAATGTTATGTCGGTGGTGTAACTGACTGGAATCTTCTTACTCGTGACGTTGCAGACGATTTGGAGGCATCGCGTAGGCAACCTCTGCCCGGTCCTTCTACCTCCAGGCAACCGAGGAGAAAAGCGGCCCCGAAGAAGAAGAATCCACCTCGGAAGCGGCCTTCTGCTTCGAGCCAAAGAGCTTCTCTCGGTCGAGGTCGGGGATCAAGTGGAAGCGGATTCGCGAGGTGGTTCGAATCAGAGCCGCCTACCGAAGTTAATCCTCCTAGCCCTCCACTTCATCCATCACCTCCTCCCGTGGTACAAGAAGTTCTTTCTTCAGCAACCGCGGATATGGAAGCGGCTTTGAGAAAGAAAAGTTCTACAAAGGGGCCTGTCACGTCGAGCAAAGATGCGGTCGCTGCAGCTTCAGCTCCGGCTCCTCCAAAACCGACTCCTCCTCCTGCAAAGATTTCGAAGCCTCCGGTTCAAGGGAAAAAGCGAGCCGGTGAGCTTACTTCGGAGGACCCCATTCGGAAGAAGGGGACTAAGGTATGTGTTGACAAGGGTAAGGGCAAAGCTTCACAACCTATCACCCACGAGGTAAGAAGAACTGCCGAGTCCTTAGTTCCCCAACCTTCCGAGGTCCATCTTCCAAATTGGGAGTTGAGGAGGGGAGTGAGCTGCATCGGAAACGCTGCCGGCTCTACAATTTTTTGCGACATGGGTCCACCACCTGTGGATCGAAAATTGATGGACGAGGCGCCAGATCAAGAACTTTTCGAGAAGCTCATGACCTTGTCTTACGAGATAAGTAAAAACTTTAGCTTCTGTCTTCTAAGGTCATGATGTCTCGTTCTAATGAGAGTTTTGCCTGTCTCAGCACATGCTTGCCTCAGCAGCAGCCCGGAGGCGCTATGCGCAGCAATTTCGTGGCGTACAGTCACAATTGGACTCCCTCCACAAACAGCATGATGATTTGAAGAAGAAGCACAATGATTATGTTGTTGAAGCGGAGAGGCAGCTCCAGGCTGAGATAAAGAATAAAGCTGACGTAGCTGCCGAGCTTGCTGCCGAGAAAACCCGGGCAGATACAGAGCAGGCTAAGGTGTTCGGGCTGGAAGATGCCTTAAAGAAAACGAAAAGGGCTTTGGCAGATAAGACAGCCGAGATGAACCGCACTGAGGAAATAATCGCTGCCGAGGTTCAAAGGGCTGAGAAGAAAGCGGTCGAGGCTTATGCTCAGTCAGAAGAATATAAGGCCGCCATCAATGATTACGCTGCCGACTGGTTGTTGGGTGCAGTTGTCGAGTGCCGACGCCTATGTCGCGAATATATGGGAGAGGGTGATTTCAGATTCCTTGATGAGATCAAGATTGCCCAACTCATCGACAAACGTATGGCTGCTGGGGGAAAAGTTTATGAGCCTGAGGCAGAGGTGGATGCAGGGATAGCTACTGACGTTGGAGATGTCCCTCCTACTCCGGTGTTGACGACGTCGACTTCTCCTGACGTGGAAATAGTGACTTCTGGTCCTGCTCCTGCTCCTACGATGTCAATCCCCCATTGGGCAAAAGGCCAGGGTGCAGCAATACTGCTGAGGGGCTCCGCTGGAACATGGTGCATTCTGGCATGAAGTTGGCATTGCTTACATCGGGAGACATAAGCCTCGGCATCGGCAAGTATGGTAGGCCAGAAGTATCCCTGCCGAAATACTTTTTGGGCCAGTGTGTTGGCTCCAATGTGGCTGGAACACATGCCCTCATGAATTTCTTCCAAGATGCCTCGTGCAATATCCGGTCCTACGCACTTCAAGTAGGGTGCGGAATGTGCTTTGCGGTATAGATGATCGCCGATGATCACGAACCTCGCCGCTCTTCGAACTAACTTTTCTGCCTCTCGCTTATCTTCTGGGGCAGCTCCTGTAGTAAGATATCGGATGATGGGCGACATCCAGCTATCGCCCACTTCTATGTCGAGTATCTCGCTTCCTTCGGTGGCAGGGTGTTGAAGTTCTTCGAGAAATATTGTTGTTGGAGCGCCTCGGGTGGCTCCTGATGCCAATTTGGAAAGGGCATCGGCCTCCAAGTTTTCATCCCGAGGTATGTGTTGGACTTGGAAGAATCTAAACTTTGCTTGGAGTTGGCGTACCTTCCCCAAATATGCTGCCATAGTTGGGTCCTTCGCTCCGAACTCCCCATTGATTTGATCTGCTACTAGCTTGGAATCGGTAAAGAGTTTTAACCGAGTTGCCCCGAGTTGCCATGCAATCCTGGTTCCGGCGAGGAGGGCCTCATATTCTGATACATTGTTTGTAGCAGGAAAGCAAAATTTCAGGGCGTACTCGAGCCGAGCCCCTCCGGGACTCGTGAGTATTAACCCAGCTCCACTTCCTTCTGCGGTGGAAGATCCATCTGAGTAGAGGATCCAAGAATTTTCTTCTGATGTGTTAGGTGCCCCAGTATCTTCTGGCAATTCCACCGGGGTTGTCATCTCCACAATAAAATCCGCCAGCACTTGAGCTTTGATTGCTGGCCTTGGTAAATACTGGATATCATACTCCAGCAATTCGACAGCCCACTTCGTTAGCCTCCCCGAGACTTCAGGTTTGGCTAAAATCTGGCGAAGTGGCTGGTTAGTAAGGACACATATGGTATGTGCTTGAAAATAGGGTCGGAGCCGTCGCGATGTAATCACTAAAGACAAAGCTAACTTCTCCGCAGCCGTATATCTGGTTTCGGCGTCTTTAAGAATTTTGCTGATGTAATACACCGGTCTCTGGACTCCGTTGTCCTCACGAATTAGGACAGAACTCAGCGCCACAGAAGAGACGGCGAGGTACAAGAAGAGAGTCTCACCCAGTTGGGGACTCACCAATAGTGGAGGTTCTGTGAGGAAAGCCTTCAATTCTTTAAACGCCAGGCTACACTCTTCACTCCAGCTAATCTTTCCTCTGGCTCCCCTAAGTACTTTGAAAAATGGCGCACATCGGTCTCCCGAGCGCGACATGAATCTCCCCAGAGCAGTGATCCTCCCTGCTAGCCTCTGTACTTCAGTCACATTCTTCGGCTCTGGCATCTCCAAAACAGCTTTCACCTTGTCAGGGTTGATTTCGATACCCCGAGGTGTAACCATGTATCCCAAAAACTTGCCAGCCGACACCCCAAATGCGCACTTCTCGGGATTGAGTCGCATGTTGTACTTCCTCATCAATTCGAAAGCAGCTCGGAGGTCTCTCGCGTGATCTTCCTTGTGTTTGCTTTTTACTAGGATGTCGTCCACATAGGCCTCTACAGTATTCCCGAGCAATGGTTCGAACACTATGTCCATCCCCCGTTGAAATGTTGCCCCAGCATTCTTCAGACCGAAAGGCATAACTGTATAGCAATATGTGCCATAGTCGGTGATGAAGCTGGTCTTCTCCTCATCATCTGGGTGCATCTTCACTTGATTGTATCCGGAGAAAGCGTCCATGAAGCTAAGTAACTCATGCCCCGCTGTTGCATCCACCAGGTGATCAATTCGGGGTAGCGGATAACTGTCCTTCGGGCACGCCTTGTTCAGATCGGTGTAGTCGATGCACATCCTCCATTTTCCAGATGATTTTTTGACCAGGACACATTGGCCAACCATTCCGGGTATTTGACTTCACGAATGAACCCGGCATCCAGCAACTTCTCTAGCTCCACCTTGATCGCCCGACTTCTCTCAGGAGCGAAACTCCTCTTCTTCTGCTTCACAGGCTTAAAAGATGGGTCAATGTTTAGTTCGTGAGTTATTACCTCGGGACTCAGTCCAGGCATGTCAGAGGGCTTCCACGCATATAGGTCGGCATTGTCCTGCAAACATGCCACGATATCTTCAAATTCCTGCCCCTGCAATTTTACTCCGACTTGCAGACATTTTTCTGAGTCCTCCGGGTTAAGCGGGACCTTGCATGTCGTATCGCCAGGTTCACCGATCTTGTTCTCATTCTCCCTGACGTCGAGCACATCGATCGGGAGTGTTTCTTCTTTTCTCAGGCTATTTTTGTAACATCGCCGCGCTTCCTCGATATCGCCTCGTACCTCGCCGACACCTCGGGCTGTTTTGAACTTAGCCCTCTGGTGCGGGAGAGAGACTACCATTTGAAATTTTTTGATTCCGGGGCGACCAAAAATCACGTTATACGCCGATGGAATGTCTAGAACCAGGAATGTCACCGACACCGTCTTCAATCTCGGCTCATCGCCCACGGTGACCAGCATGTCTATCTTTCCTCGGGGAACGATGTTGGGTCCCCCCAGTCCATACACAGTAGTATCGATGGGTAGCAGGGCGTCTTCCCCGAGGTCCATCCGTAGAAATGCGTCGTAAAATAAAACATTGGAGGATGCCCCAGTGTCTATAAAGACTCGCTTGACTTCCCGATTTGCCATTATCATGGAGACTAGTAGAGCATCGTCATGTGGTGCTTCTACCGGGACGAGTTCTTCATCGGTGAACGTTATGACTTGACTCTCTTCTTGATCGGTAGCACCTCGGTTGATTTGCATCACCTCCTGTGATGATGACCGCTTCCTCTTCCTACTTGGCTGCCCCGAACCAGGACCCCCAGCGATAAAATGTATTATGTCGGCCCTGGCTTGCTGGTGCTGGGGTTCTGCTTCCTGTGGGGCTCCTGCCTGCGGCCTCTGTGCTGGCGCGTTTCTTTGGTTTCTCCCTTGTTCGAGGAATTCTTGCAATTCTCCATTCCGGACAAATCCTTCAATGATGTCGCGAAGTTGTAGACATCGGTTTGTGAGGTGCCCGTGCGTCCGATGGAAGTCGCAATATTTTGATCTGTCTCGTTTGTTGGTTGGCGTCGATATCGGGTATGGCTGTGGTAACCGACGTTCGGTTTCTACTACAGCCAAAATTTCCCGAGGTGACGCATTTAGCCGAGTGTAATACCGGTACTTGGATTCATATCCTCCTCGGTTTTCATCCCGACTTTTAGTAGAACGATCTTCACCTCGGTCGCTTTCTTTCTTGTCCTCCCTCTGTCTTTTGCCCCCTTTGGTGAGCTCTTGTTCTCTCTCCTCGGCTTCTATAGTAAGCCTGACCTTCTCGTATGCCTGAGTCAAAGTCTCTGGCGGATTGGTGTGAAAGTCGTACATCAGTTGACGGTGTCTCACCCCTCTCTTCAACGCCATCAGTGCGAACTTAGGGTCTATATCTTTCATGTTCTGCTGTTCTTCACAAAACCTTTTGAAGTATTTTTTCAGCGTCTCTCCTTCCTTCTGAGTGACGTTCAGCAGACTTTCTGAATCCTTAAGAAATTCTGAGCTCGCAAAAAATCTCGTCTGGAATACGTCGACGAGTTCTTCCCAACTGTTGATGGACCCTGACCTCAACTCGGTAAACCAGGTTTGAGCGGGTCCTTCCAACGTCATGGGGAACGCTTGACAGTATACGGCTTCGCTGTACCCGGTGAATTTCATGGCAGCCATGAAGCATGATACATGGGCCTTTGGCGATGACTTGCCGCTGTACTTTGATATTTTTGGCGGTTTGAAGTTCTGAGGCAATGGAGCGTCCTGGATTGCTGCCGAGAACGGCGAATTCGGATCTCGGGCGAAATTACTCGGTGGAGTCAATACTGACTTTGCTCCATTGGGTTTCGGGGGAAGTCCTGGTACTGCGGCCGCATCCTTCTCTCGGGGACGCGAGACTGCTTCAGCTCCGGCTTCTGTTTCCCCTGTCGATTCGTCCAGAGGAAGCACTTCTTCCGGCCGTGCTCCTTTCGATGGTGCTGCTCGTGCTCCACCTCCAGATTTTGGCTGTTGCTCTTGTCTTTTCTCCCTCGCCAACCGTGCACCGTGGCTGCCCAGACGTTGTTGGATAGGGGGTGGCCCTAACCTGCTGAACGCCGAGACCCGGTCTTGGTTGGGGGAGTTATGATTAGGTCCTTGCTGGGGTTCTCCAGCATGATGGGACAACCTTTCTTTCGCCGGTATCCTCGCCGGTGCGGTCGTCTGTTGTGATTGGAGGAGATTGCGCAACTCCTCCCTCAGCAATTCGCGAACTCCGTCCATAGTTATTGGAGCTTCTTGCGGTTGTAATTCAGCAGCAGGTTCTGGTGATTCAGTTTCGTCTGACGATTGCGCCACGGCTTCTCCGCTGGGCTCTTCCAACGATCTGTGATCGTCTCTGCTAATATTGCGGTTTGCATTTCTCTTCCTAGCCATTGCTTTTGTGATGATCTCCCCACAGACGGCGCCAATTGATCGAGCTGGTCCTCGACCGATCAATAAAGTGTTCAAAAACAGTAAAGACTAGGATCAGAAACGGATAAAGATTGCACAAGACGCAGACGATTTTTAACGTGGAAACCCTTGAGAACAAGGTAAAACCACGGGCTGTCACGTAATGCCAACGATGGAACAATTTCCACTAAGAATTCAATGAATACAGATCTCTCTCTTACAAAATAGGTCTCTCCGTCCCTCTATCAACCAACCCCTTTTTTGGAGTTGTTTCCTACCTTATATAGCCGCTATGAAGGACATTCCCCAGGCCCGGGCGACCTTTGAGCTTCCTTCCTTAATTACCTAATAATCACGACTCATTAACTACCTATCTTAATGAGCTTTTATTAGGATTCATGAAGACAGCGTCGGTTAGAATTCCCACAAAGACTTCCCCGCGCCTGTAGGTAACGGTCCAACTTCCCACGATCTGCCGGAGTCGACCTCGGGTAGAATCGCTACCGAGGTGTATGTCGGGAGTCGACCGTTGTCATGTACATGTTCCAGTAAAATCAGTAAAAGCCTTGATGTCTACTTCGGGTAGATGTTTGTTTACGTCCTGAATCTTCACTTCGGGTCTGGCCCGCCTTCCTATTCAAGACGTATCAGCATCACGACACGTGGCGGTTCAGAACGGGGTTATATCATATATATATATATATATATATATATATATATATATATATATACATACACACACACACACACCTTCTTTAACAGAAAAATACTTAAGCGTATGCTACGGTGAGTTGCAACTTACATAGGGATTATGGGTATGAAGTTATTCAAGTTACTTAGCCTGAATTCTACCGTTAGTTGAAAATTCTCGGAATATCTTGATTTTGCATTGAAAGTTTTGATCGTTGCTAGTGCTTACTCTCTTTTTCATGCTCGGCGAGGTCAATAATCTCTTTGATGATGGTGATGGCTACCGGAGTCATCCTTTACATGTACTCTTCAAATTTCATGTCATCTCTTAAGTTGCTTGACCCATGTCTTTTATTATGTTTTATTTATACAACTTGGCCCACAAAAATAAGTAATTAGAGCATAGATTTTGAGAGTATTGGAGTTTTATGCGGAGTTTTATGACAGTATATCCATATTAGAAGAGGCTGTAATACTCTTTTGCCGGAACATACTCATTTACTAATTTTGAACACGTGCGATGTACGGCTGTTAATCACTAATATAAAATAATAATATTAAAAAAAATTTATATTTAAATATATAAATTAATAATTATTTTTATTAAAATATTATATTATATTTATTATATTATTAGAGCAAAATAATTACCATATGATATATATAAAATAATAAAGTTATTTGGTAGTGATATATATAATATATATATATATATATAATACTATTCAAAAATTTATTTTATTTTAATATATTAATTTTATATAAATTAATATTAATTTTTATTAAAATATGTAATTAGAGAAAAAAATAAATTACATACCTAAAGTTACGACTTTGGTCACCCATTTGTATATATTATATATAGATTATTAAGAATTTAATAATGACTTTTAAAATTCTTCATTACATATTGATCACCTATTTGTATATATTGTTTATAATTACCTAAAATTACAACTTTGATCACCAATTTGTACATATTGTATATAACTATATATAGATTATTAAGAATTTGATAACAACCTTTACAATTTTCATTATATATCAAAAGTTATGATTTTGATCACTCATTTTTATATATTTTATATAATTATATATAGATTATTATGAATTTGATAATGACCTTTCAAATTCTTCTAAATTATTATAATTTATTTTTAACATATAAAGTAAATATTTTAAATTATACTTAATTTTTAGATTTAATAAAATTATTAATAATATATTAAGTATGCATTGACTTTAAACTCCCATTAAATATATAATTAATTATATATTTATTATATTTAAGTGACACATGTCAAATGATAAGATAATAGAGACGTCATGTGGCATATTATGAGTTATAAGAAGTACCACATGGTGCTCAACTATTTTGATACCGAAAACTTTATATATATATATATATATAAAGTTTTCGTACAATCCTTTCTATAGGGAGAAAATTTGATTATAGGATTGTGTACTTGAATCATGAAAGTCTGTCATATTCTTCAACTTCGCGATCACAAAAGATCTGCACATAGGAAAAAAAAAATAAGAAGTCTCTTCTACAAGAAGCAGCGTTGATTTTCCAAAATTTTTCTATGCTCACCCAAAAAATCATACAATAAATTACATAGCATGCGTGGCAACATCAGGACCACACATTATAATGTATATAGTTATAATTTTGATAATTTGTACGGATCACGAGACCGATGTGTAGTGAAAATTAGTTATGTGTGGTTTATTGGGGGTGAGTAGTTTTTTCGTTTCTAAAACTCTTGCGATCCCGCAGATGGTGGTAAGTAGAATGCGATTCCGAAATCCTAACCAACGGCAGTTACTCCCATCAAATAACCAGTAACTATAACTCTTACTTAACCACATGTAGTTATGTAACCAGTAACCATAACTCCTATTTAACCACATGGAGTTATGTAACAGTAACTCATAACTCCTTTGTGTAACTGCATGGAGTTATAGTAACTATTAACTCTTTTCAAAGTAGGGCCATAGTTATGAGGACGTATACATAATACGCTTTGGCCATATGAAAAAAGTCCAACAGAACAGAACATTCTAATGATCTAATAATATGCCTGTCATTTGAAACCAACTGAAATGAAAAGAAAAGAGTAAGAATATGCTTGAATAATATGAATCTGCTAAAAAGGATAACTCATCATGCACTAATAAAGAGAAAACCAAATAAATAATACAATTTGCAAAGGAAATCAATTGAATATAGCTCGAGTGGAGCTCTTGAATGTCATCTTACAACTAAATATACATTGAACTAGCGAAATGCCATCCCTTTGTGGCACAACCTTAGTTTATGCTGCATCCGCAGAGAAATTCAAATCTTCTCCCAATTTCTGCCTCGTAGAATTCTACGTCTCATAGTTTTGGTGAATGACATGTGTCTTATCGCCTATAAATAATGGATGAGATTTAATATGCAGAAAAATTAAATACGAGATATAGTTCACATCTCATTCATCAAATCGACAAGAACAGAATATGGCAAAAGATTTGGAATCTCCTCAAAGGGGTCTGGTTCGACGACCAGCTGCACGACCGCAGAGAAGTGCGTTCCTCGGGATAGGGTATTCGTCCCTCCACGAGTTTGCGGGAGAATAGACTCGGAGATAAAATTGCTGGCCAAGGTATTGTCGGGCCCAGTCCTCTGATCTCACGTTCCACATTCCAACATTGTCCAAGGGCATGTAGATTGCAGACCATGACTTTGGGTATACCTGATATTATAAAGCAATGTAGCCAAGTTAACAAATACAAAAGAGAAAATGGAGATTAAAATATGTCCTTAGTATTCTAAAATACTTAAGCACGTCAAGAACTGAAGCTGGAGCTTTTGCTGTATCTCGGTTTTGAGTAACTTTTGGTGTATGTACTCTTTTACGTCGGCCTTTCTTTTCAACGAAGGCAGCGCTTGTTCTCAAAAAAAAGTTATCACTTTGCTTCCTAACGATAGGTTATAACTTCGATTTTTAATTTTTTTTTTTTTTTTGAAATCTACAGTATCACTTTTCAGCACACATACCTGAACAGTGCACCGTTGAATGGCATCTCTCAGATTGTAGCTATCCCTGCTTGCAGAAGACCATTGGCCACCATCCATTCTGCAAATTGAAGATTTCTGGTTTATTCGATTCGTGAAAAACAAATTGCAAAAGCATCTTAGATCGCAAAGCAAGTCGTTTTACCCGACAATCCAGAAGGCATAACCGTCGATGTGCCACACTTGCACGGTATCTTCATAGTTTTCAAAGACAATCTCAACATAATCCCTGAAATTGGCTGCCATGACCGAAGTCTGAAGGTAGGCCCCACCAAAGGTAGGATTATCCGGTATGCTTCCAGGACTGAACACTCCGCCGATGTTATAGAAGTCGGCAACCTTGAGTGGTGTATCGGCAGGAACGAAGGAAACACTGTTGACTGCGTATCTCTGTTTGCCATTGATAAAGGCAGCAGAATTCGCAAGTCTGATGGTACGTGTGGTGTTGATCATTCCATAATGATATGAGCCTTGCGGGTTTGGCCTTGGTCCGCTAGCTGTCAAATTCCATCTGGTAGATTGCATTTGATATTTAACAAGTTAGATTCTATTTTATATGAAAAAAAAAAATCACTACATCATCTCAAACAAATAATTGCCTAAAGCAAGTTCTTCATCAAGCATCAGACAGCTCAAATAATAAGTGTGATATTTAGGAGTTTTGTTGAAAAGGTCTCTACTTTGCAAAAGTCTGGAAATACACCCTTGAATTTTTGTAAAACCTACAAAATCACTCTAGAACACACACACATAGGCATATATATAAGCATTTAAAAAAAATTAACACGAAAAATAGATTATAGATTGCTCTACAACTCTTGTATTCCAAATTTTTTTCAAAGAAAAAGTTTCTAAATAGATATTTTGAGACTCCATAATCTTTGCAAACAATGAAGACTTCGGAGCCTTAAGTCACATATTTTGAGGCATTTTGTTTAAAAACAAATTAATATTAAAGTAGCAGGCCACATCAAAATCTTTTTTTTTTTGTATTTGATTTTTTAAAAAGTACTTTTCATATATGTTGCTTGATGAAGTAATTATCAAAAGAAAATATCAATTATTTAGAATGATGGTACAAAAGCAAGGGCGATATGTTTATTCCGAGATTTTATTATTATTACGTATGATGAAAATGCTACATATCAGGAACATGCTTTGCATCGATGTCAATGCTGGCAGCCAACAATTTGCGATACTCATCACGCAATAAACCTATAGTTGGCTGTTACATCAATTTTGATGCGAAAGATTGCTGAAACAATCCTAACAAGTAGCATTACTCTATCCGGAAGTAGCAAACAGAAGAAATAATACCTAATGGATCTGGCCTGGTTGAGGGACCAGTCAATCTCAATGGTAGGGCCACCCGGAGGTCCGCCCGTGGGGTTCCCAGCAGAGTTGCTATAGTGCAAGATGGCTGTGCTTGTGAGGACAGGGTTGGTAAACCGAGTTGAGATGGTAATATAGTAGTCCAGGGGTGGCTGATCGGCCGTGACCAACACCGAGAGTGACTGGCCCATGCAAACATCAAGAGAAGAATACATGTTTTGTAGGGAATGAGATCCTTCAACCTCAACCAGCTTCATCATGTGCCCTTGTATTCTAATGTTGAGACATGTAGTCAACCCCACATTTGATATCCTAAACCTATATGTTTTACCTACATACAGAAACACACATCAGACTACTCCTGTTAACAAAAATGCATAGGAAAATCGTATAGGAGTGATGTAGAAGGGATAGTAACTAGTAACGACCTTGATCGACCGTGAAGGTATTGCCATATGAACCACGGCCATTGATGAGAACAGCATCAGGAGAAGGAAGAGTTTTCCCACTGTCTAATATAGCTCTCAAATCCTGATAGATAAGCAAAAGAATATCAAGGTAAATGAAGAAGGGTTGCATGAAGCAATAAAACAATTGTTTATCCGGGTATGCGCGCCCCCAAACATACGCATATAGGTATTTTATTTTTTAAAAAGTTTTGCATATGAAAAAAGTGTTGTTCTGTACAATTTGGGGCTCTATTTCACTAGTTGGGACTTCCACCTCATGAAGCAGAAGTTTCATAATCGAATTCCGCAAGTGCCATCCATAAGAAGTATAATGATTTATCTTTTTATATTCTACGAAAGATTGCATGGACCTTTGGACTATTCAGGCCGATAGACTAGGTCTTATTATTTGATGGAACATAGACCGGTGCAACGCATGAGTTTGTATTTTACAATAGTTGCACAAAGTGGGAGGTTATCCCACGACGATTAAGAGAGAAAAAGAGAATACCGTGTGGTTAGCCTTGTACCAGTCACCAATCAATAAAGTAAAATCCTCAGACGGAGGAGGGAACGGCACAGGAATGAGAGGTCGGCTAAGGATCTTGAAGCCACCGAAAGCCCCTGCAGCTCTGTGCATGCCAAGGGAAGGGAAGTAGAAGAAGCTGCCAATCTGATCTTTCACTTGGAGAACATATGTGAAGTTTTTGCCAGGAGGGATCGGACAGTTGGTTCCGTAAACACCATCCTGCCATGAGTTCTTCCTTTGTTGAATCCCGTTCCTGCACATCACGTGAGTTCGTTTGAGGCCTCATTGCAAAACTTCTTCAAAGACCAACACTAATTGAAAATAGCTAAACATGAGATCTCTACAACAAGCATGCTTTGAATCAATTCAGTAATATTTTTTAAATCAAGGCTGCTCGGTTGAATTCTAAGTCAACTGTAGAAACTAACATATGTTGTTCCATAAGAGAAAGATCTAAAGAAACTCTCGAGAGAGAGAGTTTATGAAGAAATATAAAGGCACTATTTAAAGACACTTTTTAAAGAGAAAAATAGATCCCTTTTTTAGTTCTCAGTAAAATTGATCAACAATTTCTTACATGTAGATAGATGCCTTCTACGTACTTTCTTTCACTAGTTCTTTCACAAGGCACGGGGAAGCATCACCTATGCCTTTTTTTTTAAAAAAATAATAATCACCACCTATGCTTTTAGATCATCTCTATTGTTATTATCCTCCTAGACCTTCTTTAGAAGTCATGTCTCCCTATTTATTTAATCTTCTCATAATATTTGTTTGGTGAAAAATGTCACATTGTTTTCCAATTGTTTTTTATTTTCTGAAGCACGTCTATCTACCTAACTTATGAAATATGCTGTTTATCAAGGCCAATGAAATATGTGGCACCCAATGAAATATGTGGTGTCATTGGCAGAAAATAAGATATTATAGCATTCTAATTAAAGATGCTCCGGCCCACGTGATCCAGTAAATACACGCTACAGATGGGCTTTAAGACTACGGCCTTTCAGGCTACACTAGTCACCAGGGTTAACAAAGGTCAAAATATCCTGATCCTTCTTTCAGACAGCCAACAGCCCACAAATCGACATCTAACACGTTGCCTATCTGTCCGCCGACAGATCTCTGATCCAACGGTGGCCGCAAGCCTATATATACCAATCCAAATCTAGAATCAGCGGCAAGAGAAGCGATCTATCTTCTGATCTATACTAATATATATTAGCGAAGGTCCAGGAACTTATCATGTTATTTATTATACTTCAACTAGTTGAGTGGGTGGTTTGTCAATCTTCATTGACTAGTTTAAGTTTCGCCTGCATGAGTATTAGATTTTTTTTTTAATTTTAGAAAAATATTCTGCAGATTATAACACCTATATACTTGTATTCAGTAGTATGTCAAAAGACGGCACATGTTGGAAAATTTACTTCTTAGCTATAATTTAAAGGATAATAGTTAAAAACCTGGGTGCATAAAATAATTTAATATTTACAATATAAAAATCTTACCACATTATTTATTAAAAAAAAAAAAAAAAAAATCTACCAACTCCTCTGTTCACTTCGAAACTCGTAAGATGTGTTCGTTGATAACATTAGAAGTTATAAACTCGGATCGAAGGCTTGATTTGACGAAAGAGATAAGAAGAGACAGACCAGGAGATAAGGAAGGGTTCCGGCAGGCTGTTGAAGACGTTGACGATGATGTTATCGTTGGTCACAGACTCAATCTGCGGCCCCGGGAACTGCCCGTTAATCAAAATACCCTATACAAAACAAATCATAATTACAATTAAATATACTTGTAGACGTAGTATACATGTCAAATGAATAACCTGTTGCTTGACCCCGAGAGGCCAGATGTCGCCGTAGGTGACATTCCACGTGAAGAATCGGTAAGGGTCGTCGGCGCCGGCGCCGGAGACGAGAATGAAGAAGCAGAGGGCGGAGGCGAACAATGTCGTTACCGCCTTCTCCATTCTTTCCTTGCTCAGCACTCAATTAAGCTACTAGCTCTCTCTCTCTCTCTCTCGCTACCTGTACTTTACAGGCCTACTATAAGACGTGTTAGAAAAGAGGAGGTAGATCTACTGCACTAAAAGCTAGTTTGAATGAAGAGAGAGAGGGAGAGAGAGAAGTAGACTGTACTGGACGAGCCTTTCTTAAAGGCGTGGGGGAGATGGCTGAGCTGTAAGTGATGAAGACTCAGCTGTTTAATTTGATTTTTTTTTTTTTTTAAAAAAGAGAGTTTAAGTTTAATGCAAAACGAGTATAGATTTGGGCCTGGCACTCCTATATCTCGCGAAAGATATAATATGGACTTCGGATATATCTAAATCATGAAAAGATTAAAATTATTCGATTGGTAAAATATCGATCAATACCATAATAAATTATATGTTACAATTGTCGTATAAAAATGGACTAGTCATAAACGAAACATTTTTATGATAACTTAAAAAAAGAAACCACTAGCTCGGTTGGTAGATAAGGTGTTCTCAAACTATCTTCTATAAATTTAAGTTTTGTCCGATATAATACTAGATTAAAGTTTTTTAAAAAAAAAATTGCCCACAACATAAGGCAGCTTTTTCTAAAAATTAAAAATAAAAAATAAAAATAAAAAATAAAAAATCCTAGATTGAAAGTTTTTGATAAATTTGGAAATATTTCTAAAATTTGTGATATATATATATATATATATATACACACATATAGTTTCCAACAGTATGTTTAAAAGGTCTGTTAAATAATATGAAATATATAGTAGAAAAAATTTTGCCCCTTGTTTCAAAGAGAGATTTGGGCTTGGGGCTATTTTTATGTACTGAATCATTTTCCTGGTCTTATTACGACTTGGTCTTTTATTTGGATTTTAAGAAAATTTTCTGCAGCACAGGCATCATGAATTTTCATGATACAAACTTCCTTAATAATACATTCATATTATTTTAAAAAAAAGTAATAAATTAAAAAAAAATTAAATAATTCAATATACAAAATACAGAAGACAACTAACTACATTACATTATAGCTTATTATAATGCAGATCTTTTGACTGCTGTCTGTCTAACTGAGTCGTGCTTGGTCCAAGTGGACCGGATTCTGACCAATTAAATTAAAGTAGACCAATCTGGTCTACCCAATAAATAGCTAGCAATTGTTAAATCCGAGTCGACCAATTAGGTTCAAGTAGACCAATAGAGGGGTGCAACTAATATAGCTCGAAGAGTCGAGCAATTATGGTATCTGCACTCCTAACAGGCGTGTTTGTACGAAGAGACGAAGGCCATCATTATATAATCAGATTTGTTAATTAATTGAGGCACGTCATGTTGGTCCATTTTCTTTTCATTTATTTATAAAAACTTCTTTAGTGTTTGCGCGTCATACCTACTATTAGATTACATAACGGCCCACCTAATACGGACATTACTCCTCTTTTAAGTGTGCTTTGAATCGTCTCCGACAGGGTAGATGGAGTGTACAATTTATAAACTATCAATTACGAGTCTCGAGACTGTAATGCATGATATAAATTTTTTTTTTAAACTTTTAGAAATGAGTTATGAATATTGTGGTAAATATAAAGTTGAACTCAACAGTGTGTCAGAAAGCAACATACATCTGGAATTTTACTATCCCGCCATTATCTAAAGTTCTAAATCCTATGGTTATAAAATTACTCGTTATTCAGTTGTTTACTGGCTACATCTATTAAGTTCTTCTCATTAATTGCCCTTTCAATTCGTAGCATGTCCGATGACGGATTGATTTGATAGAATTTATTATGAGCCCCATCTAATAACAATATAACACCTAACTCTTCACATTTTAACCGAACAACATAATTTTTTCTAAATAAATGATAAGTTAGAATTTATCATGAGCCCGTCTAATAACAGTACAACAATTAACTACTTCACAATTTTGACCGAAGAACCTCATTTTTTCTAAATAAATGATAAGTTCAAATTACTAGTAGTTCGGAAAGTAGTCTACTTAAGCACGTTTGGTTCCTTCCACTCTTGAAATGAAGAAATTAGAGCTAGCATATCTGTTTTGGGCTCTTGTTGTGCTTTCTTTTAGATCCAATTTGGGATCATAACACCGTGTTGGCAAGTTATGTTTTCGTGCGATTTTGTACAAGCGCGCACGTAAAGGGACCATATGCGACTGAAAATAAATTGACAACATCTAAGTTGCTTATAAGATATCATATCTTAATTTCTTTTTTCTTTTTTTTCTCAAAAAAAAGTTCTCATGCTAATTTTTAATAAAAGAAAAGGCAAAGAAGAGCACAGTTTGGAAGGATGATGATGATTAACAGCAATAATAGGCTTCTTTTCAAGTTATTTTTTAATGATATTCGCTAAAACGGGCGTTACAAGATAGGTCAGATATCAAAGAGGAGGAAAGGGATATAATCTATTATCTTTATAATACTAAAGTATCGTGAAATGGCGTTAAAATATAGATCATATATCAAAGAGGAGGAAATGGATATAATCTAGTATCTTTATAATACTAAAGTATAAGAAGCAAGTTTTATGGTGGTATTGTATATTTCAATATAATTATTTAGTAATTAGAATAAATTTAAAAATATATATAGTAGTCATTTGTGCAGTTTATATACTATAAAATAATTATAAATTGGCCAATTTTTTTCTCCCTCAACTAACGGAGCGCTATGTTCTCTCTCTCTCTCTCTCTCTCTCTCTCTCTCTCTCTTCATCCGTTAATTATGTTGCCTCCAAAAATACATCACTACTTCGGACTGGCTCTTGGATGCTCGCCGATGTTTTCATCCAATAGCCCGCTGGATTGAGAAAGAAGTATAATTCTTAGAAAGAAAAGCCATAACAAAGCATCCACATATCAAAGAACCAAGCTTCGGAAATTATTTCTCTGATATTTTTACCATACTACTTCCATCGAGTCAATGATGTAGTAAACAACTCTCTCTCTCTCTCTCTCTCTCTCTCTCTCTCTCTCTCTCTCGCAATGAGAATAATTTTTAGGGTTCAAAGTGGTACAGTAATCGAGAAAGAGCATTTTGGGACAAA
Organism: Xerophyta viscosa; assembly: GCA_002076135.1. Classification (NCBI taxonomy): domain Eukaryota; kingdom Viridiplantae; phylum Streptophyta; class Magnoliopsida; order Pandanales; family Velloziaceae; genus Xerophyta; species Xerophyta viscosa. The sequence goes on along the minus strand of MJHO01000013.1, from coordinate 1,175,667 downwards.
GTGCTTTTTTATAATTTTAAAGTACACTATGATGTTATTAGAATTATTAGAATTTAATTAGAATCACATATAACATATTCAGATAGATATCACAGAAATATTAGAATTTTACGCAGGGGTGTCAAAATATAATATAATACATGTGAATATTTATAAGTAAAAGATTTTCACAAGCTAGACAAAATATATCATAAGTAAAAAAAATCAAACTATTTATTTTTCATAATAATAACTAATTTAGTTGCAATAAACATAATTTATTCAAACTATAACGAAACGTATAGTTAATTTTTCAAAAAAAAAATGACTAGAAAAAATTATGTGAGTGTCTTGTGGGACTGTGGCAACAGTGTGGTGACAGTAGGAATGATTATGAAATTAGGTTTAATCGGCGATCGGAGTCGGCGCATAAGAGTGAAGGAAAAAGCAATATGTTTCGTGGATAACTCCGGCTTTGAAAGCTTCTCCCATTTCAGCCTCCAGATTTTTTTTCATTTTTCTTTTAGTCTATTTTTAATATTTTTAACATTACAAAATACTTAATTAGAAGAATATTTTAAAAATAATTTTAGTATAAAAGTTATAAATTTTGATGAGATCTGCAACTTTTATATTCAAGGTTTTTTAAAAAAATATTTCTGAATAGGTCTTTTGAGGTTTCAAAAATAAATATTGAAAAAAAAAAGAAAAAAAAAACAACCACACAAGCTACCTGGGATTCGAACCTGCGTCACGCGGTCGCGCGTCTCCTTCCCAACCGTTGCGCCAAGCGTTACACAATTGTTTTGGTGAAATCGCTTATATATATACACCATTGCTGGAAAGCAGGGGTGTCGCTTGACACCCCTGTCAATGTGCTGGGTCCGTCCCTGATTTGGATACGTTCCATACTATTTACTGTTTTGATTTTATTGTACTATCAATAATTCTGGAATAATTGTATTCTTTATTTTAAACTTAAGAAAGCTAGGGCTATATCAGTGTCGGTGCATTTTAAATTAGTCTCTCTGGTCCTTCATCTCACTATGATTCCACACGAGCAACATATCCTGACAGTGGTCATGTTCTTACTATTTTGTATTTATTTTATGAGTTATTACATTTTAGTCCTTCATGAGATAAACTCGTCGAAATCAGCCCCTATATTTCATTTCACCTCCTACTTGAGCGTAGCGGGCTGATTTTGTTGAGCTTATAAATAGAAGGCTAAAATATAATTAATCATTTTTCTTGGTCTTGACCGTCGAGTTCGATTTCTATCTTATATGTCACCCGGATACTGAACAGTAATGATATCTCTTCCAACCTTTTTTTTTTTTTATCTTAACCTTCCTTTTGAAGGCTCTAAGTACATTGTATTATTAAAGTTTAATAAATTGCATAAGTTCTAAGTTTATAAAAGGGGAGCTAAACTCGAGGAGAATACACTTGCAAGTTTATGACTCTGAGTTGTAAAACGTTCATACTGGACTCATTAAATACATTAAGTCTATATATGAGCTCAAATCGAACTTAAACACGGTTCGAACTCAAACTACTCATAAGCAATTCGATTCGGTTTCACCCCTCATTGAGAAGAACATATATTCTGATATATTATCTATGGTTATAACTATATAATAGCTATCATGATTCTATGAAGAATGATATTTCTATCCGCTCAGACCCCAGCGATGGCCGCATAAATCAAAGCAAAAAAATGTAAAATACCAAATCTTCCGCCGACAATATTTTCACCAAATCGGCCCTCTTCGTTTCAGTGGGCCCTTGGCTGCTACTAAATAATCCCAAAGCATAGATGAATTGCCAATGGGGCCCATGTCTTCCGGTACGTTCTCTCATGGATCACATGCTCTTCATGCAGGTACACAAATATTCTAATATTGTCTGGTTGAGGATGACGAATCAAAACCTGGCCCCAACTTGCCCTGTTCAAATGGCTGGATTTAGGTGATAGAGTTGACCGCGGTCTATGTTTCACATGTGTTCAGACTCACATTCGTTAAATCACTGCTTAATCCATGTTTGGACCGATGGTAAAGCATGAAAAGTTAACCACGTATTGCCATAATTTGTAGTTGATAAAGAAGTTTTTACTGATAATAAGATTCGCTAATTAGAGAACGGAGAAGCACAATGTACAAATTTTGGCCAAACACTTACGTCCACGACTCCACGGATAGTCACAAAATAAGTACATGATATTGACCTATTATTCAATGCTCTGTTATACTGGCTTTTGTAATCCTAAATAGTGTATCCATTGTAGTGGTAATAAAATAATGATCTAAATCTTTGTTAATATTTTTCATGCACTTGGCTTCTTAACTCGATTTTGTTATTATAATTCGTTTACATGCGTGGCAAATATAACCCCGCACCAAGATGCTGAAATTTGTTGTCAGTACTCCGCAACGCCTGCTCCCGCTGACGCTGTCTTTGAGGATTTGAGGAAGCGGTTGAGGAAGAAAAGATAAAAGTTCAGAAGCCATTGCTTAACGGGAGGAATTGATTGCAACTTACCATTCAGTGTTACTTGGCCCAATTATGCTTCGTCGAGTGAAGAGAAGTTGAGTCGGCCACTATAATATATATATATATATATATAATATATATATATATATATATAATATATAATATATATATATATATATATATATAATATATATATATATATTATAACGTTAAAAACTTAAGCTTCTTATTTATATATATTTTTTTTATTTTATAAATGAATAGTTATTTTTATAAATTATATTCGTCATGTATTATTAGAGTCGAAATAAATGTCATATGGCATGTAAAAAAAATATTTGAAGCATGACTTCAAATAGTGGTGATATATATATATATATATATATATATATATATATATATATATAATCAATTTTTTTTTTTTAACAATATGGATAAATTTTTATTTAGATATATTTTTATTACATATTATGTCTATATGTACATCATTTTTATTAACTAATTATCATTTGATTAAATTTATATTTTATTTAATATATTTAGACATTTTATATTATTTGGAATTAGCTATATGACTTTTTAAATTATTATCAATTAGTACAAATAGGACATAGCTTTTTAAGAAAAAAAAAAAAGATATATAACATATCAAAAAGGGATAATTGCAGATCAGCCCCCCCTATTTTAAGGGTTCGCAGATCAGCCCCCCGAAACGCATTTTCGGGGGGCTGATCTGAAAAAAAAAATAGCAAATCAGCCCTCGAAAATGCATTTTCGGGGGCTGATTTGCCCATAAATGAGAAACGGGAGGCTGATCTGCAAGAACCCCTATCAAAAATTATTTAAGATGCCAATGATGCAGTATTTTCAACCACCTGGTTATATATTTTATATAGATATGATGAACATGAGACAGGTTACTTAAGGTGACTGGCCGGGCCGCGGACATAACATGAAGTATAGATGGGCTGATAAAATCAAATGAAATATGGCGTCTTTGTTTTTTGGCGATGACGAAGTCTAAAGGAGCCACATGAACGTCATCTCCAGACAACGGCCGTGATGACACCAGATTAGGCAACGGTGATGTCAGACGCGCCGGCGCCGGCGGCTCGATTACCGAGCACGATGACACGAGAGCGAGATGAAGTACCCATGAACCTCCCCCGCATCTTCTTAGATCACTTTTGAGACATCAGATGACACGGAACACACGAGAAGCGGCGAATTCGTCGGCCTTCGGTGCCGGAGTAGATGACTTTTGGCACCATTAGATATAGTTGTGGCAGGTGCACTCACCGGAAGTTTAGCTCATGGGCAGTGATGCTGGTTTTTCAAATGTTTGTACCCATCCGGTGCACTATGTTATCCGTACATCAGATACATCCATAAATTTTATTTTGAAAATTTTTTAACATAAAAGTGTAGATATTGGCAAAATATATAATTTTTTTTTAAAATACTATAAAAGATATTTTAGGCTAAAAAATTTTAATGTTAAAAAAATATTTTTAAATTCGTAAATATTTTGGAGTCTAAAATTATCTATTTAGAAATATTTATTTAAATAACTTTTATATATGAAACCTATATATCTCGTTAATATTTACAATTTTTATGTTGAAAATTTTATAAAAAAATACTTATAGATATATACGGTGTATAGAATGACATGGTGAACGCGGCGTGTGCAATAACTTCTATTTCCATATTATAAGAGAGAATATTAGATGATGGTATATTGGTGTTTTAGTAATTTTGCTAATGCTGCTCAAAAACAGTTAAAGAGGTTGATGCGGTTTGAATCCAAACACCAGAACAGACAAACGCAAAACAAACCAGACCGCAGAGGAACCCAGAATTAGTCGGCCCGGCCGAATTAGACTGGCTAAAAGTCTGCTAAAGTGAACCGACCCTGTAAGATCGAAAAAAAGAATTTATTTTGACCATATTACAAGTAGATGTATTCAATATATTTATTCAAAATATTAGATACTAATAAAAAATATAACGTTTTAAGTTCGTTATCAAATTCAACTATTTCATATTGGGCAAGCCAAAGGTCAGTAAAGATATATGGTCCTGACCAATGAGGTCAGAATCGGACAGGCCAAATGAATAATGTTTATCGATATCTCTACATATTATTATAAAAATATTTTAAAAAAAATAATCATAACTTTCGTAATAATGGAAACATTGGAATGGAAATGATTTCTATCACCAATCAAATGATTTATATTTTGGTTGGTATATACTTTATCCAAGTTAAGCAAATCAATATGGATCAGCCCCCCTGACCCTACATATAGCAATATACACATATATGCATATATGTTTATATATAATAATAAATTTTCTTATTGATTTTTTAATACAAAATATTATTTTTTACATCAGGCAATTAATCCCATTTTTTTTGGTAAAAAAGAAAAGACACAATCTTTTACACTTTTATTACTTTTGAAGAGTCAATACCACGTACATTACTATCAAATACGCTAGTAGTATCCTAATGGTAAACCAAAAGCCTTATTTGATAGATGGTCCGCATGCTATTAGCCTCATGATAGATGTGCCAGACGCAAGCAAAATATTTTTACACACAGCTACCGGATTATTGTGGGAGCTCTCAGTTAAAGTTTCATCTTCTAAATATTGGACTAGCAAAGTTCTGGCAATTAATATTTTATTGATGTCTTATATCTTATAATATATAAACACTAAAATATTAAATTTATATCATAATTATATTATAATATATTAAATTGATTTAAGTTTTATTTAAAATGGAAAATAGAATACTATATATATTGCATATATATAAATCGAAACTCAAATGGTCGCTTGTATACCTCGTGGTGCCAAAGAAGGGAGGGGCGAATTGGTATTATATCGCCGTCATGTCGGCTTGGGCCTGCGCTCGCTGCACCTTCATCAACCCTCCTTCCCACAAATTTCAGTGCGGCATCTGCTCCTCCTCCCGGTTATCTCAACCATCTTCCTCTTCATCATCATCATCTTCGTCTGCTCCATCTTGCCCTTCGTCGCTGCAGTGGTCGTGCCGCGCGTGCACGCTCTTCAATCCGCTCGGCTGCAGCTCATGTGAGGCCTGCGGTGCTCTCCGCCCCTTCATTTCCCCCTCCTCCTCTTCTCCCGCCGCTGCCGCCTCCTTCATCGACCTCGATCTTGAGCCCGAAGAGATTGCCCACCCCGCCGTCGGGTCTGTTTTCCTTCCTCTTCAGCGCTGCGGCAGCAAGCGGCCCGTTCCCACCCCGAGAGTCGATCATCATGACATATCGCTGCCACATGGAACGTCGGATTGGCGGCGAGCCGAGAAGTCGCCTCGTGTGGAAGAAATCGTGGTGCTCGACAGTGAACTCTCTGGTTCGTTTCTCCTCTCTCTCTCTTTGTTACGATTAATTGTTTTCATTTTGTGCCGTTCGTACTTACTTAGGTTGTTTTTTGAGTTGGTAATAGATATTAGTGGAGTTAGAAATATGAGGTTTTACTAGTTGGAACTTGGAAGGGCGTGCAAGAGACGACTGTTATCTCCTTATTTTTGCGAAGGATATGTTTGTGTTGCTGTGCCTCGTGATTATTTTCTGTTAAAGAAAAAAAAAGGACATTGAGATCATTTCTTTATGTTTTCTTTTAGGTCTTCAAAAGTTCAAAGTATCCATGACAATCAATGATGTTTTGAAACATAACATATGTAGATTGGTATCGTCGGCACGTCTTGGAATCTTATTTTACTGAAAACTCGGCTTGGCTCGGCACCAAAAACCTTGCTCTAAATTGTAAAGTGGACTTTTTTTGGACCTACAAATGCTTTCATAGTTTGTACCATGACTCCTAGAATCGTATACAAATATATGTGCGTGCGCGCGCGTGCATAGACATGCTCCCTGAATGAGGCCGGGGTGCTCCATATTCATGGTGAGCTTCTGTACAGTGTACTATGTAGCAAAGGATGCTCCTGAAGAGAGATCTCACGACGTGGGTGATGAGTATCGATGCATCTTTGCATGCGTAGATTTGTAGACACGCTCATTGAATGAGGCTGGGTGATGAGTATCGATGCATCTTTGCATGCGTAGCTTCTGTTGCAAAAGATGGCCTGAAGAGAGGCGTCACGATTTCGGTTAAGAAGTAAAGAAACCGAAATAATATGAGGAGCACTCTGACAGTCATTGGTGGAGGAAGCATTTTGGTTCATAAATTTTGCTTCATCTATGACTTTCAATAGCATTTGAGTAGATAATAAAAAAAAGATTTGATACGATATTTGCAGTGCCATTACGTTAAAAGTAGGTAGCCGCAGTATCACATGTCTAAGAAGCAATTAGCTCTTTTGGAAGTAATCAACAGAATGCACAATGTTGTAGCTTGAAAGTAAGTGATTAAATCCAACTAGCATAATATATTTGCTGAAAAATCTAGTGTGAGCTATCTTGAGTCCTTGACAGTTCGTGGAGGTGCTTCTGGTCCCAGATGAGTACTTTTGAATGAGTTTCAAATGTTTCTCAACTAATTTGCAATATAAGAATGTGGAATACAACTGGGCTTGCCCATGCTTTTATTTGTTCGGCAACTTCTGGGTTTTGATGCTTTCATATTATCTTTGTTGGAGCATGTGTTAATACATCTTTTAATCTTGTTGTTTCCTTTTTGATAGAGCATGACAATCTGTCAAAGCACCGGGACTTGAAGATTCTGACTTATAACCTTTGGTTTCGTGAAGATTTGGAGTTGCATATGCGGATGAAAGCCATAGGTGATATGGTTATGGAGCATACTCCAGATGTCATTTGCTTCCAGGTGTCAATGATGTTGCTGATATAATCTGCATTTACTGAATAGAAATTGTAATAAGTCTCTAATTTGTATTCTATATGATTATGCAGGAAGTGACACCAAATATATATCACATTCTCCAAAGCTCCAACTGGTGGAAATTATATACATGTTCAGTATCTCGTGAAGAGGCTGCAGTCCAAGGATATTTCTGTTTGCAGGTATGATCTTCATCTATCACCGGCATATTATCTCTGATTTTTGCTCTTTCATGGGGCTATTAATTCCTTTTAGCGTAGACAACAATAACCATTTAGTTTTATTTCTCACAGTAATGTGCAAGGACAACATATAATCCTAGTTTCTCTTCCTTCTTGTGGTTAGATTATTTCAATATTGACATCAAAAGTTCATCAGGTTTCATTATCGTTGTACAATTAAGGAAAAGTTGATGGAATCTCATTGATTCTCTAAGTTAGTTCTTGATAATATAAAAGTTTTGGAAAACTGGCTTCGACGGCAGCTTTAATAAATTGGTTCTTTTAAAATTTAACAAAAATCTATTGTGCTTTCTCTGTTTGGATAAAAATTTATAGAGTTCGTCACACAAAATACTGAGCGTAGCTGGCTATATATTTTGAAATTTGTTATCAAATATGTGCATGAGAAAAAATGTAATAGACGTTGAATCGAATTTTAAGCTATATTATATCCAAACTAAACTTAAAACCGATTTTGTGCTGTTAGATATATTATTTATTGGACTCTTAGTAAGCTAAAAGATTTAGTAAAACTGGTTCTTCTACTAAGTACAAACTCGATTTAGTGATTTTTACTAAACCTAATTTTAGGTTTTAGGAGATCTTTGTTTTAATTAAATCAAATTTCAGACTTACAAGAATTGTAGTTAAATTAGTACTTGATAATTGATTTTAGTAAAATCTGGTTACCAAAAACCTTTTTCTAATGTAAAGATAGCAAAATCTTTGTTTCTTTAACTCCAGGCCTTCCTTTTGTTTTATATGTGCATGTGAAAAAGGTTTTGTCATTCATATTAAAGCATAGGTCATATTACGAACCCAAGCTTGTTACTTTTATAGTAACTATGTAGGTAATCAGATTTGATCTAGGATATAGATATCACTTTCGAAATGAGATGAGGGAGTTCTTGTGAAGCCTTTTACTTGATGAGGTCAAGGCATCATATCCCGTCTATATAGTGCTGCTAGATGTGGTTGCCTCCCGTACGATTGGCGCCACCGAGTGACTGGAATGTGGCCACTCCATTCACTTAAAGAGGTTAGCTACTGTGGCGAGGAGAGAATTATGTCGTACGCTACTTTGAACATAGTGAACACTTCGATCGGGCAGCTTATCTCCGTGGTTTACCTTCGCTCAGCTGAGGCTTTCCATGTAAGTCCTTGTTATCTAGTGTGTGTCTTAAATTCTCGTCCAACCTGCTTTTCTCACATCTAATGCGGTAAAAACCCATCATCAAGGTGAATCTCTTTAAGTTTTTTTTTTAGTTGAATTATTTTTTTAGAGAAATCTGCTGCTTTAATTATTTGCTTAGTTGCAATCATTTTGTTGTCTATTAGGTATGAATCGAAGGTCTTATAGCAATATGCCAACTTTTGCTACTGTAAATTTTGCAAATACATCTAGTTTTTTTTTATATAGGGACTTGGAAGGAAATTTATGTTTTAGGCTTTCAAAAATTTAATTCACAATAGCTTCTAATTCTTATATACTCGTCTTGTTCGTCTGAGTCTTTAAAATCTAGTCTCATTCCGTGGATGAATTTGTTGCAGTTGAGTAAGGTCCCAGTTAAATCATTTAGTTGCAAGCCCTTCTCCAACTCTTCAATGGGCAGAGAGCTATGTTTAGCTGAAATTGATCTGGCAGGGGGCAAGTCACTTACTGTCGCCACAAGTCACCTCGAGAGCCCCTGCCCAGCACCGCCAAAATGGGATCAGATGCACAGCAAGGAACGTGTGGCGCAGGCAAAGGAGTCTGTTAACCTTCTCAAAGACTCGCCAAACGTGGTATTCTGTGGTGATATGAACTGGGACGATAAGTTGGACGGCGTGTTCCCTCTTGCCGATGGGTGGATTGATGCATGGATAAAACTTAGGCCTAAAGAAAATGGATGGACATACGACACTAAGGCCAACCAGATGTTATCAGGAAACAGGACACTGCAGAAGAGATTAGATCGCTTCAGTTGCTATTTGATGGATTTCGAGATCAGTGATATCAAGATGGTAGGTACAGAAGCTATACCGGGGCTGTCCTATGTCAAGGAGAAGAGAGCTAGGGGTGAAGTGAAGTCGTTAGTACTCCCCGTCCTACCCAGTGACCACTTTGGCTTGCTCTTGACGATCCGCAGACTGTAAAGGTTGTTTTAGTGGAGCTGGGCAATGACTATGAGCTCCAGCTTTTGATCTGTTAGAGAGAATGTGGATATACATAGTAAATAGTTTATGGCGTCTTCCTTGCCAAAGATGTGAAAGTCAGAAAGCTCTGCCAATATTACTTTCAGCTGCAATTTCTACGAAGAAAAGCCCCCGTTGCTTCTGTTTGTAACAGCAGTAAAATTGTAATTGCAGGTTCGTTTTGGATATTAGGACCGTTCTTTTAGATATCCTGACAAACATTTTACTCCAGTTCGGAGAGTGGAATCTAAAAGATATGGTGAAATTGCAAATGCTATTTTTGCATTAATTTCAGGTATATAATTTGAGGAATTTCACTGGTAAATTTTGAATTCTAGGTATCCGCTTCGTCCAAACTCGGAAAATGACTATTCCTTTAGCATATCTGATTACATGAACTTGGACCTTAATAGCACTTCTAGTGATGTTATCTTGAAATGCACGGTCTAAGCCTTCATGTAAAATATACCAGCCCACTTCTGTAATAAATTACTTTGTGAAGAACTATTATTTATCTTTTTATCTCGGAAATGTTTCTTCCCAAAGCACTATTACACTATCTATTTGAACTAGGTACACTATTTGTAATCTTCTTCTAGAAATGAAATACCATCTATACAGTTTCAAGTTAGTGTGATTGTATATTTCTGTATTTTGAACTTGTTATCATGTATAGGACCCTATATTAATAAAATGATCATATAAGACAATGCATTTTGAGCTTTGTAACATCTACTACCCAGCTACTCCTTTTTATGATAATATGAGAATGAACTAGTTGGCAGTTCCGATATACAATTGCGTAGAAGCCGTTTGATTATTAGATGGTTATATGACCCATCGTTAGGATATGAGAAGTAGATCGCGAAGGGTATACAGTTAAAAAAAAGGGTTCTATATGAACGATTTAAAGAAACAGGATCCTACGTGATGAAAGGGGAAAATGCAGATATATACGTTGATTAATATATCATAGCCAAAGAGACTTGAAAAGCACGAAAAATAATCTGATTTTAAACGTCAGATTGTCCAATTCAAAATTCTATAGGCATATTCCATTATATATATATATATATATATATATATATATATATATATATAAAGATCAAAGGGTCTGATTGCTAATATTGCTGCATTTTTTTCTAAGCCACTAAATAGCCTCACCAATGACATTCACATAAACTAAAAATGTAAACGAAACTTTTTGTCAAAAAAAAAAAAAGATACCAAGGATCAGCATCAAACAAAGAATAATCAACCACCCAAAAATCGAAAAGTTATTCCAACATAATGCAGAAAAATAAAATATTTATAGCCACCAGAGAGCAGTAATCCGAAGGTAGACCCGCTTCGATCCCACCGGCGTGCGCTCACCACATCTTCCACATGCGTCAGCATTTACGTTTCATCTCGTTTGCTTTTTCATTTGGATTTTTGCTTTTTAGAGTCGTCGCGAAACAAAAGGAAGGTCTGTTTCCGTAACGCAAGCGCCCGGTAATACTATCCAGATACTCGGTTAACCGTCCGATGGTCCATCAAGCTGTAAAAGCTAATCTCGGAGCAGCGTTTAGACGGTTGATCTTGGAGAAGTGGACGAACGTTCGGAAGTGCCAGCACAACTTCCGCGCGGCTTCGTAGTGCCTCGACGAGTGACCCAAAAGCCACGAGCCGGATATCCATCCAATAACTATCCGCCACGTGCCAAACTGGCTGCTCGACGGAATGGCGTCCAGGTTCATTGAACCTGGCAGGGTTCCTTCTCTCCCGTGGCTAATATTTATCCCGCGTTCTCTGCTCCTCCTCATTAGACGCCTTCTTGGTTTCATTTCCACACACACAAAGCCTAGAGTACATAGAAACAATAAATTTCTGCAGGAAAAAATAATTAATGGCGGCGACTGCTGCAATATCTGGATCCATTGCTCCGCGTTCTCTCGTCTGCGGTGGCCGCACAGGTGCGTGCTCTCAATTTTTTGCATTTTAAATTTTAGATGTTTGGTTTGAGTTTGTTCGAATGAATTCATGAAGCATACTGATGATACGAGCAAATTGTTATGCAATTTTTTGTTGCAGGGCTTGTGGGTTCCACAAAGCAGGCAGAACAGGCGATAGTGCGACGGCGATGGGTGGTGAGGGCAGCCGCTCAGATGGCGGAGCCGCAAAAGAGGGGCGGCGACGCGGTGGTTCCAATGGCAGCTCCGGTAGCCGCAGAGGCGACAGCGGTGGTGGAGGAGAGAGAACAGGTTGTGGATTATGAGAAGCTCGCCGCTGAGCTCGAGAACGCTTCGCCTTTGGCCATCATGGATAGGGCGCTGGAGATGTTCGGGAACGAAATCGCCATTGCTTTCAGGTACGGAACTCTTGCTATGGCGTTTCAGGGTGGCAGTTTATATTAGAGAAAATTCATCAATATGAATTATTAGAGAATATTCATAATTTTGAAGGATATTCCTGAGCATGCATGAATAACTACTATTAAAGTAATTTTTTATTTGTTTTTGCGGCTTTATATTTATTGAATTTACTTAATTACCGAGAATCATTCCTTGCGAATATTCTTAATTCGAAGGATCATCCAGGAATCTGCTTAATTAGTCTTTTGTATAAAGTGGTGTTTTGGGGACTTAAATTGGACTTGAAAAATGAAAATCACGATCGCGTTTGAGAATTCCTGGATGTATAAGTTAGCGTCTTTTCTAAATTGACTCGTGTTTGATGTGTTAGCAATTAAACTCTATTGTGTTTGAAGAATATGCCGCATCATTATGGTGTTTTCACTAAAATTTACAACTAGAGCCCGTCCAAAAAAAAATCCAATTTACAAATAGTGGTATAAGGGGTAAGGTTCGCTTCTGGCACCTGTTATTGTCTGTTAGTGCTACTACGCTCCCTTTTGGGGGAATTTGGTGTAGTCTTTCATATAACTTGGCTAAGCTGATAAGCACCCTTTTAGTGATTTGGCATAGTTTTTTCTATGATATGAGGTTTGTTTAACTTCAACATTGTAGAAAACAGAAAGTCATTACTGTTTTTGAGACTTCCAGTACTTAAATGTAAAATATGGTAAAGATCGTAGACTGTGGTGTCAATTGTAAACAGATTATCAAATGTAATTATATCTTTCTATACTACTCTTCTTACCGTAAAGCAAATTAATTATGAAATCGTGAGCAAAATTAGGAATATGCCAAAGCAGCTGCTAGTATATGGTATTTTCTTTTATATGAGTTAGAGTAACTAAAACTATCCTTGTGCAGTGGAGCGGAGGATGTAGCCCTGATTGAATACGCGCGGTTAACAGGTCGGCCTTTCAGGGTGTTCAGCCTGGATACAGGAAGGCTGAACCCAGAAACATACAGATTCTTTGACACAGTAGAGAAACACTACGGCATCAATATCGAGTACATGTTCCCAGATGCTGTGGAAGTCCAAGCCCTTGTGAGAAGCAAGGGATTGTTCTCATTTTACGAAGATGGCCATCAGGAATGCTGCAGGGTGAGGAAAGTGAGACCTCTAAGGAGGGCCCTCAAAGGTCTCAAGGCTTGGATCACTGGACAGAGGAAAGACCAGTCACCTGGCACTAGGGCTAATATTCCTGTTGTCCAGGTGGTTATTACTTATTACTGCTGGGTTCTTTGCTTTTAAAACTTTACTGGATGTGCTCATTCTAATGTATGAATTATTGAAACTATGCAGGTAGATCCTTCTTTTGAAGGTTTGGATGGCGGAGCTGGTAGCTTAATAAAATGGAATACGGTTGCAAATGTTCAAGGCAATGATATTTGGAACTTCCTGAGAACTATGAACGTTCCTGTGAACTCCCTACATTCACAGGTAAGAAAATATCATAGAACTAACTAAAAACATATTCAGTGGTTTAGTACCTGACAATACAGCTATATATTCTGCACAGGGGTATGTATCTATTGGTTGTGAGCCCTGCACAAGGCCGATATTGCCCGGGCAGCATGAGAGGGAAGGAAGGTGGTGGTGGGAGGATTCGACAGCTAAGGAGTGTGGGCTCCACAAGGGAAACATAGAACAACAAAATGGCAGTTACGAGAACGGAGCTGCTACTGCAATTTCTGTTGATGGCACACCAGACATTTTCGAGACCCAGGCTATCGTAAACCTGAGCAGACCTGGAATTGAGAACTTGCTCAGACTAGAAAACAGAAGAGAGCCATGGTTGGTAGTTTTGTATGCTCCTTGGTGCCGATTCTGCCAGGTACGATATTATGTTGGTACATTTTTTGTGTTTTATTATAAGCAAAGCTTGCAAAAATCAAACTAATAATCTTTTTATTGGATGAATCAGGGGATGGAAGCTTCTTACGTGGAGTTGGCAGAAAAGCTTGCCGGATCAGGTGTTAAGGTAGGGAAATTTAGAGCAGACGGCGAACAGAAACCTTTCGCCGAGAAAGAGTTGCAGTTAGGCAGCTTCCCTACCATTCTTCTCTTCCCAAACCATTCATCTAGACCGATCAAATATCCTTCGGAGAAAAGAGACGTAGACTCTCTCCTCGCTTTTGTTAATGCTCTTCGATGAAGTTCGGCGTTATAATTTTTGCGTGCATAAGAATGCAATGAACTGGCTCAGGAAGCTTATAATTCCCTAGGTGGCTTCTGTATTTATGGGAAGATGTTTAGAATTGAACATTAGAATTGAATCGTCCCGCCACGGGTTCCCCTTCTACTACTTCAGTGCTCCCTCCCTCTTTTCCTCTTCCGTGAGCAAAGCAAATGCTGCGGGAGCTGGAGAGGAAGAACTCTCACTTCTCATTACATGTAATTTGAAGCCCTTTTTTGAATAAAATTTTACCTGTACCTGTGATCTCCTGATCATTTGATGTAGCTTTCTTTTAAAAAAGAAAAAAAATTCATAATGCGGGTTGTGTATTTCGTCATGTATTGTTCTTGTTTAGCATAAGTTATGACAATAGATTTCTTTTGCTAATTCTTATGGGTTCGTTATGATCTGGATGGAAAATCGATCTTTTGATGTCTCTAAAAAGAAAAACAAAGAGAGAAGCCGTTAATATTGACATTTATCAAGCAGTAGGAGCTAAATTTTCTTTTTTTTTCCTGATTCATGTACTTAATATATGCGGATTTCAAATGCAAACAAGGTATGAAGGATCACAACTCGGATTTGCATGAGGCACAGGAGCAAGGCAACAACTAAATGTGATATATCTATCTATAACGTTGCCAATGTAGAATAATTACTCAACGGAGTGTGGTACAACGCACATATGGGCTTGAGTCCTTGATCATAGTCCAAGGATCATGGTTATAAAAATGCATATTTTCGAAGCAAAGTTTTTACATTGTTATCCAAAAAAATTGCTAAGAAGCACATTAGCTGAGGCTTTTCTAAATGAGCACTGTTGCGGGCCTGGCCTGTAGTCCTGATATCACCTTTTTAGTAGGGCAAATTCCATATCAACCCCTCCATCCAAACTTTGGGACAAATCGAACCCCTCCATTTTATCCGTTATCTTCAATATCTAAAAGGCATGGAATATTTCCTAGAGTTGGCGACATGGGTAACCTACCGGCGAATAAATTAAGGATATGCCTATAACCATAAACTGCCAAATAAAACCAGCAAACATTTGTTGGAGTACATAATCTCCTGCATTTTGTGTTCACTGTTTGTTAGATAAAAACCCTAGAAGCGCATTCGCAAATGCTTCCACGCCGAGCTGTGCACGCTGACAAAGAGGACATACTAAAAATAAGGATGCAATAGCTGGCTATACAGAGGTAATTCTACTAGAAAGAGTCTTACCCCGTGAACAGTTTTCTTCACATTGTTGATCAAATGTTGCCTAGCAGCTACCTCAAAAGCACCAGCACCCTAATCAAGGAAAGTAGGGGGAGAATATCAAGGTTTAGCATGAGGGCTGCATTGTTAGTTATAAAGATTTGGAACTCATAAAATTAAGAAATAACAAAAATAGAAATCATATGGAGATATGATAGTAGATTAGGCCAAAAGGGTGTTAAATTGGCACCATTAACTACTGATGAAATAATATCAACCATACATAATTAGGCTGATTCAATAGAGCAATTACCAGAATCACAGCTTCGTCTTCAATAGTATTCTTCACAGATCTTAAGCCATCACGAACTGCATCCTTAATTTGAGCAATGGTATGATCATTGGGACCTGTTAAAATCATTAATTAAGAATTTATTTCTAAACATACAGAGAAAGGTGCAAATTACACAGCAGCCCCGGTATAATAATGTGTGACAATCAGCTCGACACAATTTGGGCCTATGTTCGGATAGGTGGACAAAATGTAAGTGTAAATTTGGTTAAGAGGCTGTAATGTAATTTGCTGAAGGTACTCGATGCCCATCATGCAAAAAGATGACAGACAAAAACATTAATAGTTAATACTCCACCAAAACCTTTTATCAAGATTGTACAAGAGCGAGGATTCTTGACATTCTCCACAAAGGTATACTTTTCTTCTCCCAGCACATGTTCATACACGAGTCCAGCCCAGCCAAGACAATGCGGAGTCAGATCATCAACTGAGTTGACAGCCTCTCCTCCGCAAGCCAAAACCAACCTTTCCATGTTTCTTCTTTTTGCTCTTCGAAGGGCGACAATCTGCAGACATTGCAGAAGAAATCACATTTGAAAAATAGGGATGCAGATGGAAGCAAAAATATTCATAGCATGCCTGTGTAACCTGAGTTGAAACAAATTAAAGAAGCACTATGGCAGTTACGGACATCAGTAGACAGGAAGGACCACACTTATATTATCTCAATGCTACTTCAGCTATACAAATAAGAAGCATTAAGCTTCTTATTTGTGTGGGGATCTTGCTCATCTCTATTCTCTCAATGCTACTTCAGTTACGATCCCATAACTAAATGCCTTAAGCATCAATTTATGCCAATTATTGTGAAGTGTCATCTCAATGCACCTCCGTTGTTTATAGGGGTTTTAGCTTTTATCGATTTTATAACACTTAAAAGTGCTCCAACATATGCTTGAATTCCACAGATAATGGCAGATCTAAGAATTTCTAAAGACAAGCAATCTTTAGGTAACCAGCAAAACAGAATTGCTATTAAGCTGTTAATCATTAAAGATACCAGCAATCACGGAGGATTTCAGTTCTCTGGTAATATTGCGTGGCTTACAAACCCGCTATATCAATCTACACCTCCAGGCACACACACAGAACAATGTGCAGGGACAAGAATGAGATTTGCTTTAAAGTTGATAGCATTATCTCACAAGCAAAAATAAAAAAATGAGCATTTTTTCCCAAAAGAATAACATTCAGGCAAAATAAAATTCCGCCAATTAGAATTATGAAAACTATGTTTACGGAATTTACAATACAGAGCATCAACTAAAATTTCTTGCATAATAAAGAAAAACAAGGGTAACAAAGCCTTTTAAAGTGGTTTTAGAAAATGACCAACCCCTGCTCTAGCAAGAATGTCCAGAGAAGGTGGATCAATGCCCTTTTGGTTGATCACCACAAAGTTGTTGTCGTTTCCACAGCACACCTGCAGGCCATAGACACAGACAATAAGAAATGGAACATAATAACAGATCATGATTCTTGAATAATTGATAAAGACTGAACACCTTATCTTTAATTCAATAATTTTTTTTAACTCTCTCATCTACAGACCGCCGTTCAGCAGTAACCATCTTTTCTCTCTGTTCCGCATTTGAATAGAAAAAACCTGCATTGATTTCACTGCGAGCAAGGATATACAAACTTCAGTTGTACTAACCTCAAATAAATATATATGAACAAACTACACAAGCAGATGTACTCAGCACGCTAACCTTTTTCTTTTTTGAAACTTGCACATCGAAATATACAAAAAAAAAAAAAAGTTGTAATTATTGAAGTTGACCAGCTTCATACAAAATCAGGGCCAGCCTAGAAGCAGCTTTAAACAGCAAGACAAACTAGTTTCAGAGGCCGTATGAGCTTAGGGATCAATTGAAGAATATATAGACTAAGGGCACAGCGGCATTGTCTTACATATGAGGAACAAACATACCCACTGAGATCTGCCTAAATAGGTTTCCTTATATTTGGTGAAAGAGCTTGACCTTAGTTGCAGGAATATTCTAAATTACCCAGTAGTTGTTCGCTACCTATCCGCATTCAGTTCATGCTAAATCCCAATTCGATCCGGCCGAGTCGAACTGAGATTAAACTCGTGAACCGTGGTTAGAACAGCTAATAAACAATCGAAACACAACTTCGCATTACAACAGTGTCCCTTACAGATTGACTACCATGAAAGATAATGCAAAAATTTGAGAAACATAGACTTGACAGAATTTGCTATCGTAAAAAAAAGCACAGCTCCAGTTAAATGAAAAAAGTAAGAGAATATCCAAAAGCAAAGAAATCAGCAGTAATTGAATAAGTCAATGCATTTGAAAAATTATCGACGAATACTACAGAAAAAAACGCAAGCACAACAACTAGCTGAAAAAGGTCTTACCTTTTCTCGTACTCCAAAAGATACATTACATGTTAAGATATAACAGTTCTCCACCCTATTCTTCATATCAGGATGCCGAGAGCCATGATCAAGGACAAGACCCTCAACCTATTAAAGGAATATTATATACACATTAAACCATTATTCATACTTTTTAGCAATAAGACATAACTAAACTTTTTGCACCTCAGGAGGCCACACGCATTACTGGTGCACATATGAGCAGGAAAACAATGAAAAGCAAAACATTGATGGTTTATATTGAGCTGTCATGTTCCATTTATATGTGCTTCTTAAAACATCCTTGCAGACATAATCTCTGCTTTTAAAAAGGTAGCATGTTATCAAGTACCTGGTAATGGCTCAAGTATCAATGGCGACTGCATCCGCAAAATAGTCAATTATGATTTAGTTAATACTTTGTAACAGATTACGAATATATATTGCATCTTTATGAAATGTGCAAATGATATGGAAACATGATATCAAGGTTCACAATATCGTAATTGCAAATCAGGATAGCCTATTTCTACTTTGGTTCTTGTTGGGCAATATTAGGGATATTGGCCGTGATGGATAAGCGGATTTTATTTTTTTAAAAAAAACAAAAAGAAAAAAAAAATTCGAATCAAATAACAGTAATACCAAAACACAAAGTAATAAATTGTTAAGGCATGAAACTTATAAAATTGCAAATGGATAATGATTACCCTTTACAGATACTTAAAATAAATTAAAGCACAATTACATAGAATAAGGGCACTTTAGTAATTTATCAAACTTACCTAAATCAAAGAAATAAAACAAAAATCCTACTAGCCTCTTCTTGCAACTCTTAGTCTCCTCTGCTTCAAAGCGCCTCATAATCTTCTTCTGCCGCTTTCCGCCGCCGTAGCGCTTGCACTCTTCTTTGTGGCTGCGCTTGTGCTCCTCTCCACTACCACCCCTGGCTTACTGGTGGTTTAATTTCATCCAGTCGTAATTGCTAGGTGCCACATTCACCGACTCCATTCACGAATCACCCCTCACTAGTTGCCAGGCATCTCAGCTAGAAGTCACTGCAGTCTAGGAAAACCCCCATCATTACCCTCACAATCACATGTTCTCTCCATTCTCTTTTTTTTTTCCTTTTCTCTTAATGTTAAACATCTAAGATCCGAAGAAACCATAAGGATCAGTCACGATTGGCAACCCATTTCAATAACGAAACCGGCCTATCCAAACAGACCAACCAGATTGGCTCATATTTCAGACAATTTGATGTCGTTGACAGCCAACCCAATCTGGGTTACCAGAAACAAATCAGGATTTTACGAAATTGCAAACCATGCATGACATGAGACCGAAATGCCATGCACACAACTCTAAAGTTAATAGGGTACCAAGACAAGAACATAATGGTGAAATGCTTGCAACTATTTACTCGCTACTGTTTAAATAATCTACGAACCCTAATAGCTCACATTCATAAATGAACATACAACCTAACATGGAATTCTCAAAAAGAAAGGACGAAGTATAAGCATACCAAACGTGTATCAATATCAAATTTATGACGCATGTGCATGATCTCGACCATAAATAGATCGATAGGCTCCTCAAGCTTGCGAACACAAAGTACCTGTTGCAAATACATTTAATGAAAGGGGGGATAATGAGTGAAGTTACTAAACAAAAAAGAAAGTACAAAAAGAAACCTTTTTAAGTGTAAGAACTATAAACCATGGTACATAAACCACATATCAATCAGGTAGTAATCAGTACTTCAATGCTGAACTCATGCCATTATGTACTAAACACTTCAAACACTTCGTCCGCAAGGGTCACTTCCACGGTTGAAATTTAAGTCATCTTTTTTTCGAACACTACAAACACATTTATCCTCGGATATAAACAGATGTCACTCAGGATTTCTCTACCTTACATACAACGACTAATCAATATTCAGATAACATATGCAAGCTTAGTTTGAACAATTCCATCCTAGCGAGTGACTTTTAATCCATCATTTTTTTATTTCATTGGTCTATCATAATTGATTAAAATATTTGAAAAATGATGTGAAGTACCAAATACACTATTTGTGTGCCAACTTTTTGTCAAGGATTTAACTTTTGTTCTACATGTATTTCTATATTTAGTCAATCTTAAGTTTTAACACCCATCATTTGGTACCCAGCTTTAGCCTGTATAAATGCATGTATGATATGGTCTAGTTTGATTTCCCTTAACATCTGTAAGTGCATCACATGCTAAATGCAACTAAAAAGAAAACCTAAGATGAAGGAACATATTAATAAAATAAGTATAGCTACTACAGGAAGCATTATCAACTTTAGTTGGTCTTTAAATTATTCTTTTATATAATTAACAGCTTAAAAAACTTCACTAATAAGAGCATCAACCTTAGTAATACAATGGAAATTCTCTGTTTAAAATCACTCAATCGATTGTTTCTCAACAATGCTTTCGCATTTTCGTAGTACAGGAGTGGAACTTCAGCCTAAATAACTAGCTAATACCATCAAATATTATCTAAAACCATATAGTCCTGCAAGCAAATTCAGCAATAGCGTGAACAACATAAAAAACAATCATGGGTGCCGCCCAGTTCTATAACTTATATGCATGTGTAAATAAGCAGTTCCCATTCCAGAATGCATGCAATTGCAGAAGCTTCCTTAAACCTTCCATTGTAAACTCCTTCTCTCTTAACTACTTGAAACAACAAAATCAAACACTAAAATCAAGTGTGCACTCTATATAGACTAAATTGCTTTAGTCTATTTGTTCTCAATTATTTGTCCACCTTTTCCAAATACCGGGAGTGTACCTTCTGCTTCAATGACCAGCAATCAACCATCAAACATCAGATTAAAATCATATATTCCCCAGCAAGCAAACTCAACAATTTTGTGAATTTATCATCCAAATCAAACAATAATGGATGCAACTAATTGACCTCTCAAATGGCCTATCATGCACGTACACATTCAAGAATCAAATAACTACAGAAGCCTCCTTAACCCTTCCACTGAAACCTCTTTTTCCGTTAACTGCTTGACACACACACACACACCACAAAATAAATAAATAAAATAAAAATCCAACACTGAAGTGGAGTTACTATATTTGAATATATGATATGGTAAGCAAAGGTGACTTTCTTTCAGCTTTTCCTATGCTGATTTGCAAAGCTAATCCTTCTACAGAAAGAAACAACTTGAAATCTTTGCATCATCTTCCATTCCAAACAGGAACAGCAGCAAGAATAATCGAAAACTTGAACTATTTAACTGATTAAGATTAAGAACACCCTTGAGATCTTATGAGTAACACTTGGTTGCATAGTCAAGTCCATCTACCCACGTATCTCCAATAATATAAAATCACTTTGCTATTTCATCAACTTTGTAACGAAACAACTTCCTAGGATTTCCATGTTCCTAAATAATAAAAAAAAAGAGTAGATCTCCATGAAAAAGCAAGTTGTTAAAAACATCGAATGCATTAAAATGCAGGCTATAGCTCATAAACTATGGTAATAAATGCTATGGCTAAATCTATGCCTATTTCCATGTACAATTCTACTGCAGAAAAGCAAATAATGTCTAATCCAAAGTTCAGACTGAGTTGTACAAAGTTGAACTAAAAGATAAACTCAAATATAACTATTACAGGCACATAAAAAGTGAGCATCTCAGCATACATATATTTGACATGAGACTTTGAATGCAATATGCAGAAAGAAGCACAAAAAGCTATAAGAATACTAACTTATCATGTTCCGTGCTGATGCAACAAAAAGGTAATAACAATTATCCAACATTCAAATTGTGTTGTACAAGTTAGAAGTATAAATAAAAGGTGATTTGGACCAAGATTTTCCAGGCAGTGCCAAGCCGAGTCTAGATAAATCCCAAACTAAAGGCGTGACGAGCATGCCGTGCCGACCGTGCGGATATGTACAACTTTAATATTTTTAAAACATGTTTATTAATTATAATAAGATAATAAAAATAAACAAAAATTAAAAAATTAAAAAAAAAAAGGCCACACGCCTGACTGCAACCAATTAGGTCAGCGCGACGCGACTTAACAGATCGCATCACGCGACCTTGGGTGGTCGCGCACAGCAACCTATTAAACAGTACTTCCAAGCTTTTAAAAAAAAAACCTTGGGTTGGCACGGCACTGCTTTGGCTCGGTGCCGGATCCCGACAATCCGGCTAGTGCCGCGCTGCACTGTGCGTGCCGCCCGACACGTAAACCCTAATTTGGGCTGAAATATACAGACATGTGAAGCGAGGGACTTCTGTTGACATTTGTCGAATGTGGCTAAAAGCTTATCTTGGACTAGGGATAGGATATTGCACTTAAATAACAAACAAATTGAATGGCAAACATTACCAGACAATTTATTAAGTATTGCATTTATACAATAAGATGACCCATCAACCACTTCATGATAAATTTTGATCTCTACAAACAAAAAGGTAGTGGTAGATCATAGACGATCTCAAATGTATATCGAACTTTGTATTGGAAGTCTTCGAGTCATAGAGGCAATTGTAGATGAGAATATGATATTACACTAAAAAACCAAATGAAAAAGTAATTCACATATTTACTATACATCGAAGAAACTGTAGAACTGAGACAATTCATTAGCTTCTTTGTGGTAAATACAGATCTCTATGACACGGTAACTATAGACAATCTCAAATGCACGTTGAACTAAGAAAACTAGATATAATCGTATTATGATGTTATTGAAGGTGCTCAAAAGTCGATATCACTTGTAACAACATACTAGCATATTAGTTGTCTAATTAAGAACTTTGGATACCAAGTTCCTACATACAATATACCTTCACTGCTATGCACTACTTGAAAAAAAAAAAGAGGGAGATATTTTCAGAAAGTACATTCCGCATTGACAACTATATCAGTCAACTGATCTAACAGTGCTTCGTACAACTGCCATATGAAAACATTAAAATACATGTTGAAGAATAAAGTGATAGTGGTTTTAGAACAACTCAAAGGATCAGCATATGAACCGACCTTAGTCCGAAGTGTTATCCGGGCAACCATTTTCAGGATTTCTTTATCAGGTTGATCACCCATTATAACTGGAGTCTTCAATTTTTCAAGGAATTCCAGAGTCGCTCTCTTGGCAATATCAAAACCATCAACTAAGACACGAGGATGCATCCCTGTGTTAAATGTCACATCTTGTAAATTTGAAATGTTTGAATTGAAGAAACCTCTACCTAATAATACAATCAATGTCTTCAGCTAGCTTAAGCAATTCACTAGCATTTCAGAACCGAGGTATAAAAGGGTGGGTGGGTGGAAAGCATCTAGCAAGTCAACAACTAATAGAAGTATCAATCTTACGAATGCAAAATGATGGATGAAAATGTCGATCATAGCAATTAGTAGTAGATTAATCGTTCATTAAACTTATGTTTTCTGCACATATAAGTGGGAATAATGTATATTTTATACTGAAAGAATCCCAGTTTCGACTTTGACAATGCAATTATGAAACATAAAGTTGAATACTTACTTTCTCTGCGTCTCATTAAATATTCACACTAGCATAGGCATCGGCATATGGGCTGATGCCACTTCAACAATCAACTACAAAAGGTGCTATGAAGTCCCATGATGGCCTTACGAATTCGATGGTTTTAATTCAATGACTGCAACCTTAAACATGTAATCTGCCAGTCTCAAACGCTGCCTTTGAATAAAAGAAAACATTGAAAGAAACTACCCTCATCAATGTATCGCTCGGATTGTTTCATGAGCTCGCCAATAAATAACAATGTGGATGTAGTGCCATCACCACTGGCATCGTCCTGGGCCACAGCGGTGCGAGCGATCATGATCGCAGTAGGGTTTTGGATCTGCATCTCCTTTAGCAGGGTGTTGCCATCTTTCGTCAATTTAATATCCCCCGCACCTCCAACCAACCTAAACATCAACAGATCAACACCACCATTAGATCGTAAAAACTTCCAGAAGAGATGATGAAGTTGGGAAATTACATTTTAATGGTGCCCTTGGAGCCAAGATTGGTTTTCAGAACAGCATGGAGACCCTTGGCAGCATTGATGTTCATATGCAGCGCCGCAGACTTGTTGAGAACCTCGGCGTTCGGATTGAGCAAGCGCAGCGACATGTTCGCCGGCGTAGGAGATCGAATCGAACTAGCGATCGAAGGATGGGAGAGCGAGAAGTCTGACAAGTCTGAGAGTGAGAGATTAACAGTGTAAGTGAGAGAGTGCAGAAGAAAGAATGGTGGTGAGCTTCTCTATTGACTCTATAGGCTTCTTGTAGGGGTGCTAATGCGGGTGCGGATACTTGATTCGGCAGAATCATGATGTAAAAAATCCGACAGCTTTCAATTTATTCATTATGTATCTGTGGATTATAAGACTTTTTACAACTTTAACTCAGTCCTATTTCTAAATATTTTTAAAAAAAGTTTAATTATAAAGTTAAAAATTTTGAATCTTTGATGTAATATTTCTTTGGTCCAAATTTTGATGTAATTTTTAATTTGGTAGTTAAAAGGTATTCAAAAAAAAAAAAAAATAATGTATAAAAAATATGATCAACACTTTGATCATCTTTTGGACACACTATTTGATATATTTTTAAAAAATATTGAATGCAAGGTCGTAGATTCATTAAAATTATAATTTTATAGTTTAAATTTTTTTCTAAAAATATTAAAAAATAAGTTAAATAAGTGAACGAAAGTTTATAAATAATTTGTAATTCGTGCATGTGCAATGGATGAAATAGAAGCCGTAGAATTTTTTGATTCATGATGTGGCCAAATCATAAAATCCGTCCTCTGGTAATACGGGTCAGTTTGGCTGAATCAAACTATTCAAATCCAATTTTTTTCAGGTCAATATGGGAATAATCCAAAAATTACCCAAAACGGATATAATATAATTTTGTCTTTGTCTTAACTGCTAAGTTCAATTTCTATTCTACATCTCAATTTGGTGCTGAACGGTAAGCGGCAGATCCTCTTGATCAGGTGTTCCTAAAATTTGAACTTTCAAACTATTTTTAATAAGAGATAAATTTTTATTACTTCTAACATCTAACTTCACTGACCAACTGAACTAATACTAATTGGTAATTGTGTGGAGCTTTAATTACGTAATTGGGTATGCAAGTAACGAACCCTCCGTCAACGTCAACAGATAAAAAGTTCCATTAATTCAAGCATTAGGCCCAGCTCATCCCAGCCCAGCCTTTCAGCGTGCCACAAATCCAATTAACTATAACGCGCCGGCTCACCGGAACCCTAATTATTTAGTGGAGCCGACGTCGCCAGAAAGGACGGCGTCAGCTTCAGAAGCTGCCTTTTAACGTATCAGGAGATTGGGGGCTCTATTTTTTGGGCGCTCTAGCGTTCACTCCAAGAACAAAACTTCACTGTCTCTCTCCTCCCGTAACTTCTAATCCCCTCCTGTTATCACATCACTCAATGATGGCGACCGCCGCGCCGCCGCCACCGACAGAGGCCTGCAAATACCCTCTGGAACCCTAGAACATGACGCACCCAAGCTCATCGCCGTGCTGAAGGAGATGAAGGAAGGACTTGACGCTGTCCGCGCCAAAGTCCAGGCTCTCACCGAAAAGGTATCAACTTTGAAGAAGTTCTACAGAGTTGCTTATGAATCAATTGACCTGTGCAAGTACTTCTCTCCTCGAAGATTTTTGTGTACTTTTAAGTGTTGAAGATTATCTCATATTTTATTGCATCAGGTGAAGAAGAACGAATATCCGACGACCGAGGGGCTGAGCTACTTGGAGGCCAAGCATCTTCTGTTGCTCAGCTACTGCCAATCAATCGTCTACTATCTTCTTCGCAAAGCAAAGGGCTTGTCGATTGATAATCACCCGGTCGTTCGAAGCCTAGTCGAGATTAGACTCTTTCTTGAGAAGGTCTGAATTGGAGTTTGGCTTTGTCTGTGTTGATTTAATATGAGTTGCTGATCTTTCTTGATTGCTTGTTATTTCGTGTTGGATTAATATGAGTTGCTGATTTTCTTGATTTTTCATTGGGGAAGATTCGGCCTATTGATAAGAAGCTTGAGTACCAAGTACAGAAGCTCACCAGAGCTGCTGCTGGGAATGTGGCAATGGAGAAAACCACAACTGCAGATGACAATGGAAGAAGAGAGACACAGAACATGGAGGAGGACCCCTTGAAGTATCGGCCTAATCCTGACATGCTTGTCAGCAAGATTGATCATGCTGTGGCTCAGGTATTTCTTTTTTTCCCTTGTAAACGTTGCTGATTGCTTATTGCTCTGTTTCGAGTCCATTGCTTACTTCCATGCCAGTACGGTAACCCTAAACTTGCCTACAGTACCTGCAACTATATAAATTGTCCTTCATAGCTGGTATAAGAAAAAAGGTCTCCCTGCTGTTATTTTTTGTTTTACCATACGAATACGCGAAGGTTTAAGCCTTTATCTTTGTATTGGCTGCTTGGTTGTTAATCGCAGGAATCATATTTGCTTTTACTTTGATTTTAAGAAGGGGTTCTGGAGAACATCTACAAATATCTGCGTGGAATTTATTCAGGCCACCTGTATAATGTGCATAACCGTTGGCATATATGTGTACATAATTCATTATTTTTATAAAAATATGCTTGTTAAGTGTAAGACGTGATTGAAACTCAAAGATGTAACTATAATGTAGGCTCTAAGTAGTTAGCTTATTAACTGGTAGTTGATGCTGCACCAATTTGAAGATATGCTCGTGTATTGTAGTCAGCAAGGAATGATTATATTTTTTTAAGAGTTCTTACACTTTCCCTACTGTCTGTAGGATAATGGAGGTGTCTATCGTCCACCCAAATTTGCTCCTACAACTATGGATGATGATCGAGTATCAAAGCAAGAAAAGCAAGCCCTTAGAAGAGAGAAAGAGCTGTTGCGACAGACAAAGCAAAGTGCTTTCGTTAAGGAAATCATGGATGATTTTGAAGATAGACCCGAAGAGGTAATGAATAATTTCTGAATTTTCACATTAGTACTTTACATTAAAAGGTTATTTATTTATTTACGATTCTATTCGTAGATAAGAGAAGTGTACGGAACAGAAAGCAGAGAATTGACAAGCTATATAACAAAGAGGGAAGAGCGTGAGAGGCAGGAAGAAGAGCTGTTCACTCGTGCTCCAGTTACAAAGCATGAGAAGAAGATTGAGAAGCACATGAAGAAATCAAGAAATGGGTATACATGATTTTTCTTTCTTCAAAATCATGTTAAGCTATTTCTTTTGTTTTTCAAGCAATTGATTTTGTGCTATAAGGAGGTCGGTAACTTAGCAGACAATTTCTCACTGATTTACTGGATCTATTTCAATCTTAAAAGAAATTTGTGCAAGTTGTGATTTTGGAATACTTCCTGTAAGCAGTAGTTCTCTTGTGTGATGA
Source organism: Xerophyta viscosa (assembly GCA_002076135.1). NCBI lineage: Eukaryota > Viridiplantae > Streptophyta > Magnoliopsida > Pandanales > Velloziaceae > Xerophyta > Xerophyta viscosa. The sequence goes on along the minus strand of MJHO01000013.1, from coordinate 1,147,962 downwards.
AGTGCAATAGTCATCTTAGTGGCAAACCAAATGCCGGAGTAATAGAAACCTGAAATTGTACCTCATAAATAGTCACGTTTATTGTAATTAATCCATATATATTCATCACTTGCCATTATTATTATACCTCATAAGTCTTCAGGTGCATATTTAGCAAAAATCACGTACTAAAGGCAATTTTTTTTTTATGTTGAGAAGTCAATATCAGTACCATGAAGGAGGAAAGAAGTAAAACAAGAGGATTGGAGAGGGGATGGGGGAAGGGATGAAATCATTTAAGGCAGTTATTACTCAGTTTACTTTTAATTCATTTGATGTATCATTTTTGTAACTCAGTGAGTTTAATTTGTCTGTTCTAAGTTTATTATGGTTGAACTTTACTTTCATTTGTGGTCTCTACTCCAGATTGATCGGCTTGGCGGATGACTTCTATGGTGAAATCAGAATGTTGCCATTGGGGGAGAAAGGGGATGATGATAAGCCCGATTACATAAATACTAGTGGAGAAGGGGCATCATTTAAAAAACGAAAGGTATACCTACTATCCAAAGTGTCTTTCTTTTTAAATTACGAAGGCATGGTCATAGTCAGGCTCTTTATAATTTTGTTTTAGGATTTAATTACAGAGCACTTTATTCTTTTCACCATCTTTAAATATGCTATTGTAAGTAGTTCACATGCCTTATTAATATGATTATCAGCTTTTAGTGCTAACTTCAAGAAATGCAGATGACGAACTTACTGTTATCCCTTTATATTGGTGCTAACTGTTTGAAACATCCGAAAACTTTATACCCCTTGAAGCAGAAATGATAGTGTCTGCTAAAGTACACTATTTTAGGTATAAATTATGTTCGTTTTAAGTATATTATATTTTAGGTTCTTGAATGCTATTATTTTGTAGGAAATACAATGTCGTAATCTACTTTTAGGTGATAATAGTCAGACTAGCTTGTTAGGCCTACTGGTGCAAGATAATGTGTGTTGAACTCCTTTGGTGGTCGTAGTACATCTGGCAGTTGCATGTATTTTTCCATTCCAATTTATAATTTTTAAGAGCTTCTCATTTTATGTAGACCAAATTTAGGTCATGAAAAAATAGCACAATCTACGAAGATGAGATTTAGGGAATAGGAATATATAGCACATAAAAATTGAAATTGGTACACAAGAGTACAGTTGAAAACAGATGTTATGGTCTTATTCCTCCCTCTTTCATTCTCACTTCGGCCTTTTTCTCCCAGAGATTGTTTCAGATGCATATGACTGGTAAAAAAAACTAATGCTGAGATGCTTGTAGCATTCTTTGTAGCCCAAGTAGTAATCACTAACATCTGCAAAGTTGATCATATCAAGCCCAAAAAGTAACCACGACATCTGCATAAATTGTTCATATTGTGAATTATCAAGTATTTCTCAGTAGAAGTAAATATTACCGACTTAACTACTATTTAGAATATGCTAGATTGACTTGGAGAGTAGGAGGGGGATCGGGGCTTTAAGTGGTTAGATATCTGTTAGCTTTCATCTTTTGACAATTTTGAAGTGTGAGTAATAGAACAAGTGTGAACATTCACATGCTACATAAAAGAAGTGATAACAATTAATAACTCGTAAAATGTTATAAAATAGGAAATGTTTGTATAAAGGCAAAGAGTTGATAAAATTTTTCCATGTCCATGATAGTACCCGTATGGGACTCGGACGAGAGAATCGATCAAACCTTCTGTTTTCATTTCTCTGACGAGTTGATAAAAGCATTAGCATGCTTTTTTTGACGTGAGAATCGATCAAACCTTCCGTTTTCATTTCCCTTTGTTTCATATGGGGTTTCTATGAAATGGGATTAAAAGTTATGGTATTTTTTTATGAAATGGTGCCCTAATATTCAAAAACACGTTGATGAGTTTCCTTTTTTTACCACGTTAACTCGGTTCTGCTGTTCTTTTTTTATTTCTGATGGTCTGTTTATTCGCTATTCTTCGACTTATTATCCATCTTCAGAGGAGACACTAAACGAGGGAGCCATGGAGATCCGAACTGCACGATTGCTGCAGGAGATCAGCAACTTATATCCAAAGTTGTTCGCAAAAAGCAGGAGCTTACAAATTCTTATATCTTTTTCTTTTCTTGTGTTTTTGAAAGTTACCTGAATATTCAGGTTTTCTTATTTTTATTTTTTGATGTAGTATATAAATGTTACACGTTTGCATGGCAAATTTTACTGATTCAGAGTTTATGGCCAGAAAACAGCATCATCTTATGTCATCCTCCAAAGAGTTTTAATCCCAAAAAAGAAAAATTAAAAAAAAAAAAAAAAAAATCCAGTATCTGTTTTCTGTGTCACCTTCCACCTGTTTTTGTTTTTTTAGATTATCCATGATTTTTGTGTGCTTCTATCATAAAGATGGTTAAGTGTAAGACTTCCAACTTATAGAGGAACTTTATCCTGGTTGAATGACGTGTCATTACCAACAAAAACACTTGATCACTTCTAGAAACTTTCCTTTCAAAATCTGACATAATCTGCAGTTATCTAAGTTTTATTCTTTTTAATTATTCCTTTAAGAATATGAATAGGAGGTGGTGGGTGCCGTAGTTGCATGATGGAATTTAGAAAGTCTAATTATTTTAAAGTCAACTATCTGTTCTTTAAGTAGGAATAAGATTGTTTTGGTGGATGTGTCCACGTATTTTTCCTACATGTAATGGGTGATTTTATTTTGGTATTGCCTATTAGGTTCAAAATAGTCTCTTTTTTAGGATTGAGTTGAAGAGATAATTATAGTGATAATGTTGGCACTAAAAACAAAAATAAATAAAAACAAAAATTAATCATTACGATGTAAAACTGCCTTTTTCTCAAATCAATTCCCAGGAGAATTAGCAGGATTAATTCATACTAGTTTGGAAAATCCTTCAAAGAACCAGAAGAACAATACTGAACCTAAAAGGAAAGGAGTAATTACGATTTATTATGATGATCCCATAATCACTAATGGTGTGTTTGAGCTGGTTTGATGTATTTTTTATGAAGAATAAACAAATTTGATGCATTCTGCTGGATAAATTACATTATTTTATTTGGTTTAAAAAACAACTGGTTAAGTTGCGTACTACATTGAGAGTTAGAATGTAACAACAACAAAAAAAAGAAAAAAAATAAAACCATTATATTCAATTATCACTATAATCTCATTTGCAGTATACAAAGTTAGCCCGAAAGTTGATTAAAAATTATTCTAATTTAGTATTAACTTTCAGACACTTTGGAACAATCTTCGTGGCAAAACATACGTCCTAGACACTTTCACTTTCCTAATCTACATATTTCGCTAACTTTAATTTAAATGAATAATCATTCATTGCCATCGCAATTTGTACAAAATAAAAGTACTCTAACCACTTAACAAAGCATTCATGAGATATTAATATTAGTCAGAGGCCTCGTCCCTTTTTCGTGAAAGAATTGCCAATACAGCCAAAACCATAAGCGGTGTATTAAAATGTGTGTGACATATTCGATAAACAACGTATGACTCTGATAGCATCAGTAATCTTTTTTGTGACGAAAGCCTTCGAAAGCCTTTAAGAAAATTTATATACTAAAGCGTTTCATATCCAGAACTTGAGCTCGAACACGTTATACACATCACGTGACCAGCAAATCATATAACGTGACCAACTTTGGGTTTTAGGAAGGGTAAGATGGGTATCAAGATGAATCACAGCCATGATGGACTTCAATTGGTATGCAAATCCGTAAAAATAATTTGCCAAATTATGAAGATGTCGTTCGAAAACATTTCTGCCTCTAAAGCTCTGCAGAATAAAATTTTAATTTATTTACATATATATATATGGTGTTATTTTTTTTTATAAAAATATTTCTAAATAAATATTTTGAATATTCAAATTTTTATAATTATTAAAGACTTAATACATCTGATTAGAATTTTATAACAAATTTTCAATACAAAAAGTATAGAGGATTCAAAAATATATATATATATATATATATATATATATATATATATATATATATATATATATATATATTCTCAATCAATCTGAGAATAGTCTCGTTAAGGTCGTATTTTAGCCGTTGGATCGCTCCATCCGACGCTTGCGATCACGTGCGTGTTTAAGAAGCAACGAAATTAGCTAGCAATTTTTAACTAAAAATACGGGTTCTGTCTCAGCCGTTGGATAGTAGCAATCGACAGCTAAAATGCGATCTGAATGAGGCTATTCTCATGTCAGATCTAAGAATAGCCTCTCTCTCTCTCTCTCTCTCTCTCTCTATAATATATATAATATATATATATATGTTTTAGCTTTGGCTTAATTTACTGAATAAAATAAGAATTCCTTTAGGAGGACAGTATAATAGCAAGAAGTGATATGTAAATTATTTCAAATATGAAACAAAACCGAAGTTTCTTACATAGTTACATGTTTATCTTCTTTTCAAGGATGTTTTGGAAAGTTAAGCATATAATAATAGGTTATAATTGACCAACTTGTCAATTTCCAAGCTGCTTTTCATGTTTATTCATGTCGACATAATCGCAATATGAGAGGAGACAATCAAAAGATAATGTGGAGGCTGATAGATCTTTCAAATGATGCTTAATTGGACATCAACTTGTATGTGGCTCTTCAACGCACGACGTTGATTTTACTTCCTAAATATAATTTATAGACTGTACTTAAAAAATTATATCAAATAAAAGAATAATCTGATAATTACGGTATAAGAATTTTAGTATTAATATCTCAAAATTAGGACTTTATCCATATTTCTACATAATCTAAGAATGTGATACATCATGCAATTTTGACGGACTACTGTATTCCGTACAAATTGCTTTATAAAATAAACATGGAAAATCCAGCCCATATCATGCATATTTTATGAGCTTGTATGAACAATTCTGAATGGTAAAAAATTCTTAACGGTACTGACTCAAATCGTGTAGAAAAGTTCATATATAGAATGAAAATACAATGTAATATGAAATACATATAGGATATAGATAGTTCATTTATAAATCATAATGTGAAAAGTCAAGTCGTGTTTTTTAAGTGCTCTTGATTTTCTATGGTGCTTTATGAGCCTAAGATAATGTAAGTTTTGTGAATTGAAGAAACCACTTAAGATAGCTATAGCCATGGAAAACACAGCAATTCTCGACCAAGACCAAAAAAGACGTGTTATGAAAACAAACATAATTTTACGTGCCGATCGACAGTTTATACTGAATATTATATCTCTGTTTTGACAGTTATCGTCACAATAAATCTATATAATCTACAAATTAATTTCCAGAATCAAAATTTATTCAATTTGATTCTGCTCGGTATATAAAATCTTGTGAAAAAGAAAAGAAAACCAATTATGGCTGGACCACATTGATAGCCCTAAGAAGATATCTTGATGATCATAAATCAACTGAAGTTGGATTTTACATGTTGAAGAATTGTAACTGGACAAGGACAAATTAAAGGGGCGCGGCTCTGCAGGAAGCAGGAACGCGCGACGATCGCAGCCGTCCATCTCGTTTAGTACGGATTTTGAGATATTATATAAAATTTGCATCCGCTTATTTGACCTATTTTTAAGTCTTTTTCGAAAAAACTTTCAACTACAAAGTTGTAGATTTTGATGTGATCTACAAATTTGTAGTTGACAATTTTTCCAAAAAATACAAAATAATATGCCAAATAGATGATCAAAGTTTTAGATCATCTTTTTGTCATATTGTTTGGCATTTTTGCGAAAAATATTCAACTATAAAGTTATAGATCGCATCAAAATCTATAACTTTGTAGTTGAAAACTTTTCTTAAAATTATAAAATAATGTGCCAAAAAGATAATCAAAATCGGCGTCGATTTTGATTATCTTTTTGGCACACTGTTTGATAATTTAAAAAAAAAAATTCAACTACAAAGTTATAGATTTTGATGCGGTCTTTAACTTTACAGTTGAACATTTTTCGCAAAAATGCCAAACAATATGTCAAAAAGATGATCTAAAACTTTGATTATCTATTTGGCACAATGTTTTATATTTTTTGAAAAAACTTTCAACTACAAAGTTGTAGATCACATCAAAATATACAACTTTGTAGTTGAAAGTTTTTCCAAAAAATACTTAAAAATAGGTCAAATAAGCGAACGAAATTTTTAAACGATGTTTCGAGATCCGTAATAATCCTAACGGACGGCTGAGATGGGCGCGGCTTCCTACTTCCTGTTGCGCCCGAAGTAGGAGAGCCGCGCCCAAATTAAAGCCCTCTACTGTAATTCCAGGACAAATAAATATTAATGATAATGTTGACTAAGACTGCAGATGAATTATGGATCGTTCATAACCAATCAGAAGGAAACATCTGTCCAAATTTGGCCCCACAACTTTGGAAAAGATCCAAAAAGGGCCATGAATGAAAAGCATGGATGGAAAAGGAAGCCTCTGCATCACTGATGGAGCTCTCCATGAAAAATGATGACTACTGAGTGATATTTTGGGCCCAGCTTTCAGTACATTATTAAGGGTTTTGTACAAACATTTTCTGGAAACTCATCGGTTAAATAAGTTTCTAACTTTTTCTAAAATTTATACAATTACTTTAATATATATATATATATATATAATATATATATATATATATTGAAAATATAAAAAATATATAATTTGGCGTGTTTTATAATTTTCGCATTCAATAAACATTTCGTCGCTCCAAATTTTTCGACCACTATAGATTTTAAAATCATAAGTATTTACTTAAAGTTTTTATTGTGAAAAAAAAAAAATCAATATATGGTTATAAACCATATCATATCTATGTTGTTTGTATTTAAAATTTTCTTAGAAATATATCTATGTATTTTTGGCTTACTTTTATAATTATTAGAAATATCAATAATTTATTTGTAAGTCTTTAACTAGAATACTATTATGAATGTTATTCATTTAATAAAGAGTACAGATCTAACAATTTTAATAGGTCTGGATATAGTTGGACACCAGCTTGGCGAGCATTTCACCCGGTCAATAAAAGTGTGGATCTACTATGGGCCTTTTGTTCTTTGCAGTCGGCCGTGCAGAATTTGTAAATTCTCTTGTCGATACATGAAAATTGTAAAATTCATTGTAAATATTGAAAATCAAATTATCGTAAAAGACTTAGCTCGTAATCACCTTCTTTTTATATAGCTAACGTGACAGATAAAATTAATTTATATTGGTTATCACAATTTTAATCTCTAATTAAAATAAAAAATAGAAATCATCATAATTCTGAGGCTGCTACTCGTTATATTAAGGAAGCAGCTCCTGGGAGCCAACATGTTAGTTAATATCATGTGGCTGCAAAGTAAAAGGAGGCATACATGGAAAGCATGAACATTTTGCAGGTTACATATATGGTCGGCAGACGAATAAATCTATTTTATAGAAGTACCTTAATATAAATTTGTATTAAAATATTTTTTAGAAAGTAAAAATTGATGCTATACGGATTGAAGTTGTACGCAGCAACATAGCAAGCTATACGGTCATGTTTGGGCTAGACCTGACCGAAATCGGAATAAAGTCCATACTGTATAGAATTTGTATATTTCAGGATAATTATAGTCTGTAAGAATAAATATTTAGAATATAGTATATATATATATATATGGCAAAAGTCATTCATCAGGGACCCCTGACGGCCCTGATGCAATCGGGGCCGTCAGATACATCCCGAGGGGCTGCGGACGGCCCCGATAGCATCAGGGGCCCCTGATAAACAGCAGTCCTCTATATATATATATATATATATATATAATATTATATATAATTTTTTTAAAAAATACTATATTTAATAATAAAATCAACAGACCGATTTCGGTTTTAAGCGGATCGGACTGGACCAAACGAAGCGGTCCGGATGACGATGTACAGCTACGGTGAAATTTATGGAGCAGCAAATTACCATTTAACAAAACAAGATTTACAGAGAACGAGAGAGAGAGAGCGAGAGAGCGAGAGAGAGAGAGCGAGCGAGAGAGAGTAGATACATGGTGTTGGTGGTTATTGAAACTGAGAGAGAGAGAGAGAGAGAGAGAGCGATGAGTCAGCCGAAGAAACCAGTCTGGCTCCAAACGGCGTCACGCACACGGCTCATATCACGTCCTTTGAGCGTCCTCCCCGCTCCCTCTAACACCGACGCCCCCGCCGCCTTGGCCTGCTCCCGTGCCAGGTACTCGTGCGGCGGCATCCACTCTCCAACCCCTCCCTCCTCCTCCTCCTCCGCCATCGCCACGCCGTACTCCTCCCCCCGTTGCCACCTCGGCACGTTCACCGGCGCCGACCCAACCCCTCCCCTCCTCGCTCCCGCGCTGCGCCGCTGGTGCACTACCCCGTCTCTCCCCCGCGTACGTCGAACGCCAGCGACAGCCCTCCCACAACCTGCCTGTGATCGCCGCCCCTCGCACGCCAGCGATCGCACCTGTCCTCTTCCCACCGCGCATCCCCGCCGGCGTCATCTGTTGCGGCGACCGACCACACGTCATCTTCGGACAGATCAGCGCCGCTGTACTCGCCCACGCCGCCGTCGTACCGGTAGGTTTCCAGCAGGCGTTCGCGGCTGTAGGCGGCGCCGCCGACGTGCTTCCGCCCCTTCGCCATCCCCTCCGGAGAATCTATGCTAATAGTAACAAATAAGCTGCCGCCGGAAAATAAGCAACAGTGGCGGCGTTGGAAGAATAAACTGCCAAATTAATAAAAAGTAATCGATAGTAAAACCAAATGGCCAGGGAGGGGAGTAAGCTGGTATTTATAGCGCATTTCAATTCAATTTCATCTGCGTTTATCTTTACAGCAAGGTCCACGTCGGAGGAAGCAGCGGGGCAGAGGTGGCAAGTTCGCTGACGTTCCAATTGTGGGGGATCCAAGGAGGTGGGACCGTACTCCACGTGGGTGAGTGTATTGTGCGGGCCCAGCTGCCTTGCCCGTTGTTGAACACGTGGCAGCATGAGGATCACGAATGACTAATAATGGGCTCAAATTATTCTGGAAGCGCATGCATCGATTGGGGAGGTGAAGTCGATGGACAGTGCAGCTTTTGGTTCGACGCGATTGCAAATTTGGTTGCTACACAGCCATTAAAATTTGCTTCGTCTAAAAATATAAGATAGAAATTGTGCGATATTTTGTCTGACGTGGCAGTTCCAGATTGGAGGAAGTTTGCTTCGTGCTCGACATCATCAGCTGATAGATAATTTTCCAAATTGGAGCTTGTTGTTATGCGAAATATCCATCATTCAAGTAGCAAATATAGTAGGAAAAACAATTTTTGGAACAATTCTTTTTTCTTTTCTTTTATTTTTATTTTTATTTTGAATAGGAAGTGAGCTTATGTTACCAACTATGTAGCACGGACACTCCAAAAATGTCGCCGTGTCCGTGTCCGTGCGCGTGTCAGACACGACACTCCTCGGACACGTATCGGACACGCCACGTGGCGTGTCTGAAAAAAATAAAAAATAAAAAATTCAGACACGCGTGTCGGACACTTCTTTCGGCGTGTCCGACACGCATGTCAGTATTTATATCATTTTTTTAAAAAATTATTTTTTGTTTATTTTTTTCTTTAGAAGAGTTAAATATTATTTGTAATAGTGGTAAGTAATATAATATAGTTATGCACTCAAATATTATATTTTTTAGTTTTAGTTGATATAATTAGATTTTTAATGTTTAGATTTATTTCAAGTACACGAAATTATATATATATATAGACTTATTATCGAATATCATTATATTCGATAATATTTAAATATTTCGTATAAATTATGTTTTAATTATTTAAATTTTTTATTGCCGTGTCCGAACCGTACCCGTGTCCTATTTTTTTTTAAAATTACCGTGTCGCCGTGTCGTGCCGTGTCGTGTCCCCGTACCCGTGTCCGTGTCCGTGCTACCTAGGTTACCAATTGCTCTGCTCACTTATTCTGTCTCTTTTTCACAAGTAAAAAAAGCTCCATATACATCTATACCCAGGATGAGAGCTATAAGCGTCGTAGGTGGGTCGATATGCCACCTTAGTTTTTTTTTTTTTTTTTTTTTTTTAATTATTATGGATAAATTTTATCGTAATCAGTTCAATTGTCATAATTGATAAATTACTATTAACATCGATCTATATTGCATCAAAAAAGAAAGAATTGACGAAAATTGGACAGATGAGGGACAGGGGTGTGGGGTTCACTAAGTCGTGTCGACACGAACTCGACAAACTGAGCCACCATGAGTCCATCAAATATAACATATGGCTCAGAATATGCAGTCTATGCCCCCATCTATCCTCACTTGCCTTCCTTCGTCTTCTTCCTCAGTCTAACTCGGATTGTTCCACCAGAGCCCACAGTGAAAACTACCTTCTAAGTTCACTACATGATGTGGCCATGTACGGTGTGTCATGGGTAGTATAAGGCACTTAACAAAGTCTTTCTATCTCAGAGTCTGATTTTTCGTCCTGCCAATATAAAAGAAATTTTGCTGACAAATATATATACGGATGCGTATTCTCTCCACATACAATGGATGGTTTAGCTGTTCTGATTGGCTATGGATTATGAGGATATATCGGCACTAAAAAATTTATATATTATAACGTTAAAAAAAATCTACTAAATAAAATATTAGAGCTGCAGAAGAATCGCTAATTGATTCATTCTTCAATAATTTCCTAGAAATCATGCAAATTAAATTGACTTCTTGTGTGCGCGCGCGCCCACCCACACTATAATAGTAATGGTTTATTGTCCATTTAATATTAGTTATTCCAATGCAATTGTGGTTATAGCTCCCAATCAATCACTATACACTGAACGAAAAACTTTAAACAAAAAAAAAAAAAAAAAAAAAAAAAAAAAAAAAAAAAAAAGAAAAAGAAAAAGAAAAAAATTGATGAGTCCATGAGCCCCAGCTGTGTGACTGGTTAATCCGAGTTAGTGCCTTGTTAAATATTGCAGGAAATAAGGGCATAAGTACGGGAGTAAACGAAAAATTCATTAATACTGTTTAATGGTAGGTGGAGGAATCAAGAGAAATAAGAGGATCAGATTTTTGTCAAAAATATTACAAATAGAATATCCTATCTTTCCGTCTCTCAATTCTCACGGTGTGATGAAATGATTGGTTGGCCTTTTCGAGTTAAATAGAATATGATGAGATTTACTTGTATTATCACTTTAGTGCTTTTTAAATATATGAATTCTGATGTATTATAGTGCTTGTCGACCATCTCCTTATTAATTATATATATAACTCTAATACAAAAATTATCGGACGGCTGGCAGCCAATATTTGATTACATGTCCTGATTGGCGAGGTTGGTAGCGCGATGACTTGCTGGTCCGAAAATCATCCTACGTCAATAGCAACTATACAGTAGTAAATCACTTGACTTATTTAATTGCGAACTTAAACATACACTTTTTTATTAAACTAACATAAGACGATCCTTCCAAGTACTTGCAGTAAGTAGTGATCAAATAAGTTACGTCGACAACCTTGCAATTCATCCACGTAATATTCCTTATTAAAATGCATACTTTTTAGAAAAAGATTATGAAGATTATTATAAATATGTATCTGTATCCAATATTTTATCCATAATGATAGTCTAACGACTATAATTTATATTCTATGTTCAATAAAATAATCCGGTGTTTACTATTTAAATTGTTTTTACCTCATTAACAATCAATATTATATATAATATATATATATATATATATATATATATATATATAATATATATACACACGACATCATGAATCAGCTCTTAGCTAAGTACTCTCTTTGTTAATACTTGTCCGTGTTTAATTGACTAAATATCAATTTTAATCTGATCTCAACTACTCAATTCCGTAATCAACTTGAACTAATTTTGTTATATTCAATTGTTAAATGCAAATAGAAAATTGTTGAAGTCAGTAACAAGGAGGTCAAGATTAAATACATTAAATAAATTGATTGTTTGCTTTTATGTTCTATAATTCGATATTATCAAAATATCATTCTAATTCAAAATTATTTTTTTATATCCGATTTGACAATCTGAAAAGACAAAATTGCTCTTATCAAATTAATTGTCCTCATTTTTTTTAAAAAAAAGGTACAATTTCATCATTTTAAAAGATCGATGGATTATAAAAAAAAAATTCATTTTGAAAAAAAATGAAATAATTTGACAATTTCAAATTAGAGATATATAAAAAGATAAATACCTAAATGAAAGATACTCAAAATCCCTTGCATTTTACTTAGACTCTATGAAATAAATATATCATATTCAAATCACACGAGCATTATTTATAAAAATGTGGAAGAATTATTTCCTAACACAGACTTTCAGATTTATTCAGACTGAAATGTTGATATTCATTTTGTAAATCATGGATCAGTGTCATCCGAAAATTCATCCGTCACGATATTCATACAAAACATGGATCAATTATAAACAGTATTTTCTTATAATAAACTATTTCCTAGTGTCTATATCTAAACCGAATGGACCGCCTGGATAGATACTCATCGGCAATTTTCTTTCCAGATGCAGCGTTTATGTGGAAAACTAGTTAAAAGGACAACAAATGGTTTCTTTTTTATTCTTTGAGATTATTTTACACACACAAAAAAAAAAAGAAAAAAAAAAAACTATTTTCATAACTTGCAAGCCTTCGTGTTATCTATGTGCGCATAAATCCAAAGATCACACCAATCCAATTTTAGCCAAACGATTAATTCAACCCTTTATTTGGTAAGTCAGAAATCTATTCAAGTATATAAATCGATGACAGAGTGTGCGACACATATCTACTTCGTAAAAGCCTAATTTCACACAATTAATAAGTGAGCTTTATTTTTTTTTTAGATTACGAAAAATTTTTGTCTATAATTGTCTCATTTTTATGCTACATTCTGACAATTAAAATGTCACAACCATTCAGATTGAACAGAGCCGAATATACGGGCTATTTTTTACGAATACAATAGTATAGCTTTTTTATATTTTTGTGGGTAATTTTTATAGAATTCAAATATAAAACTTTTGCTTCGAAAGTCGTACGGCCATTAGCGCTTCTCCTGTTCTCCATGTTCTATTTCTCTTGTTCGAAAGTCGTACGGCCATTAGAGGAATATTAATCTTGTTTTTTCTTATTATTTATCAGCAGTTTTCTTGTTTTTATTTTATGAATTCTTTGTTTCATTCTTTGACGGACAGTTGAATAAAAAAAAGCATGAATTTAATTACTCGTGCGGTGCTGTAGAAGCAACGTAAAGCAATTCTCTTTCCATCGACAGCGACTGCTGCCCAGCCGCCCACGAGTCCAGGAGCTCGTATTATACAACAGGGCTGAGCTTTACCTTTTCCATCCGAAAAGCCGAACCGAACCGATCCAAAAAAATTATTAAATTTTGATTTTTGTTCGGCTCAGCTTTAGACATATCATCATTTCGGCAATTCAGCTCCGTTCGGATCAGTCCTGTTAATTCGGTCAGTTCAAATATGAGCAGATTTTGGATTATTATTATTATTATTATATATATATATTATATATAATATATATATATATATATATTTGTATTCCGGTCAACCTGAATGGAACCTAAACCTACATTGTATTGTAAGCGGTTTGGTTTGGTTTTGGGTCGAAATCAAATCCGTCGTATTTGGGTCCGCAACAATTCAGTTCAGATTAGCCTTCTATATAATTGGGGTTGTTTCACTTCGATCTGATCAGATTGACCCATATATTTAAAAATTAAGTGTCTGAGTGTAATAATTATATATATATATATTATTACTGTAATTATTGGGTTCTTAAGAAGTATTGTAGAATTTATTGGGGCTGGATGCAAGACTAGTCCAATTTGGCTTTTAAATTGTAATCGTAGTGATCTAAGTTTATCACAAAATTTATGAATTTCTTGGGATGGGATATAAAATTTTCCTTTCTAACAATTCCATGCAGTAACTCATACTCAAGGGTCTCTGCTCTAGAGCAGAAAACAAGGGGTGTCCGAGCCAAATAACGTTTAATTCAAACTCGGCTCAATTACTTTAGCTCAAGCCTAACGAACTTCTGTATATGAGCTTGAACTCAAGCTGAATCAAACCAAGCTCAAATTGTACCATGCCGACCACCGAGTTCAACTCGAGCTCAGTTCGATTGCAGTGAGATCAAGCTCGACTTAAGCTTGAACTAGCTAAAATAATCTTATTACAAAATATACGTGAGTAGAAAAATAAAATTCATTTACGCTCGCAAGTCAAATAGTCGATATACGATGTTCAGGTTCCTCGTCTAACAACATGAATAATATCACGGAAATTAGGCAAATAGTATCATTCATATGTTTTTTAGTATCATTCATATGTTTTTTAATCTTTAAATGTATTGACAACCTTCTAAAGCAATGCTATCATAAATCAGCATCTAAAAACCGGAGAAAATGATAGCATGCCAGGATTACCAGAAGATATAATAAAATATTAACAAAAAAACAAAAAAAATAAAAATTCCACGTACAAATCTTGTCATGAAGGGAAGGCCCAATGTGCCCAATGGAATCAGATTCTCTTATGCAACTTGTTAGCTATCCTACGCCCTAGTAGGCTTTCTCAGCCCTGGCACTCAGCACGCGCAAAAAAAAAAAAAAAAAAAAAAAATATTTATTTATTTATTTATTTATTTAAAAAAATAAATAACTATATATCAGTATGGTCGGTATGGTATTGATAGCAAGGTTTGGTGTGTATATATATATATATATATATATATATATATATATATATATATATATATATATATATATATATTTATTTATTTATTTATTTATTTTTAAAATAATAAATAAATATATATCAGTCGATATGGTATTGATAGCAAGGTTTGGTATATATATATATATATATAATATATATATATATATATATATATATATATATATATATATATATATATATATATATACATAATTAAATTTTTATATTTATTTTTAAAATAATAAATAAATGTATATTAGTATGACCGGTATGATATTGGTAGCGAGGTTGGTATGTGCGGGATTGAAGCGAAAACCTTGCTATGAATTGGCCACTACCTAAAAAGTGAAAAAAAAAAATTAAAATTAAATCATCCATGCGATCATGATTACTAATAATGAAGATTGAGAGATTAACTAATTAATTAACCAATTATTGGATTGACGTACTTTGTAGTATGTACAGAGTTATCATGCAACATGCATGTGATGGACGGGGAATATAAAGTACACCATTAGGGTGCATTACAGCTTATGTACTATTTATCAACGTAACTAACATGTTTGGGTGATCTATACCAACCGGTATTGGCAGCTGGATTGGATACTAGGAAGATCATTGTCTGCTTTTTATAATGGATAGATTGGACGTTCGAATATCAATAAATGTGAGTTAGGATGAATTATCATATTTGGTCGATTAGGATGAATTATCATATTTGGTCGAGCATAATTTCGATTTTGTTGAGTGTTCGAAGGTAGAGTTCGTTAGAAAAAGATATGAGCAATATACGGAACACACGATCAACCCTCGGAGAATCCCGAGGTAAAACCACATATTTTATCGTCAACACTGGTAAAAGTAATACAATAAAAGTTAGAAAATAACTGATTACAATAATCTTTCAGCTAACATGAGGATCGAGCTTCACAGAGTCTCGATATCTCCTCTAAGTCCTCTCTCTAAAATACAAAAACCGGAGCTTCTAGAGCCCTAATCTTCCATCTCGTGCTCTCTTAAGCGCCCCCAGTTGAGTCACCTCATTTGCTCATTCCTCCCTCTATTTATAGAAGATGAACATATTAATAAAAAAAAGTTCAAGATTTAAATCTAGGACAAATTTTAAATACAGAGTATATATTCTAAATCTGATTTTATAAGCTATCAATACCGCTTCTGATTGAGATATATGATAGAAATTAAATCCGATGATTAAAAAAAAAAAAGGCTGACATTATATATCTGTACGTATATATTGCTAGTGGGCCTTGGTTGTCGCACTGCATGGTTCATGCATGATGGATTTGGTTGAAGAATAATGGAAGATTGGCTGCATTTTAGTACATGTATTTGTTGGAAAAATAATTGCAAATTGGGGTCCAACTGAACCAGATTAGCTACCACAAAAGCAAGGTCCACTATTGGTGAAAGTGTTAATATTATCAAGGACAACCCCTAATAGTCCCAAGGTTGTACCGTAAAATTCATAAACCATCTTAGAGGAGTTCGGTCGGTCCGTTGTAATATTATGAAGATTATGACATGAATATGTATGTATTCCAACGGCTTGGTTCATGCATGGCTTTAGTTGATGAACAATGGAAGACTGGCTGAATTTATTTTTTATTTTTATTTAAAAAAAAAAAAACTCATTAAGTATTTAAAAGTATAAACTTTACTATGCTAATGAGAGCTTCAAAGAGATTCGTCAAACTTGCCCAAGCTTGGTCCCTTGTGCATTTGTGGTAAAAAGCTTATCTATGGCTACACTTATTCCTACTATTTATTTAGAAGAAGTTAAAAAAATTGAGGAAAAAGTGAATTGAGTATTGAATTTGTGAAAAATATTGGAAATTGGTTTGAAATCAAGTTTGTGTTTCGTTATTTACTTGGCGATATAAGGGATATAAGTTGTTGATGATTTTTACAGATAAAAAAAACATTCGTCAAAACAATATTAATTTAAAAAAATTATTTATATCTACTTATTTTGTTGTATTATTTATTAATAATTACAATTTTTTATTTTCTTTTAACTAGTAACTTTATTATATTACTTTTTTAATAATATTACTTATTATCAAAACTAAGCACATGCAAAATAAGCAGGGTTATACACAAGAAGTAAGCATTAACAGAGAAAGGGAACCAAAGAGCAACAAAATAGGGTGAGAACAAAGAAAGAAGAAAAACCAAATAGGGGGCACCATCTTGATGACATATGAAAATTAAACTAAGAGTAATGCTATTGGATCCGAATTATAAATCGTAGCTTTACCGATCCCGAGGTACAAAGAAACCTCATTCGGGCCAATAAGATTTTGTGTTACCCCAAACCACATTTTTTTTTCTAATCAACCAATACCAATACTCGCGAATGGCTATTACAATGTGCAGTGACCGTAGAAGATAGAGGAGTACAACATAGAAGATGACCGTTGGACCGTTGGTCTAAATTCTTCCTTGAGCTCTCTTAAAGGTCTATTTGAATCCAACATCTCGCCCAGATACTTCTGCCGTCCTTTTATAGCCCAGACCACCTTTCCCTCATCATGAAGTAAGGATCTTGCTTTGGGGGCCGTCGTATTCCGGTGTAGGGGCGAGAGATCCTTGATTTGTTTGTTAGCATTTGGACGCGGTGCTCCGACGGTCTATTTTGAAATTGCTCGTATCCCCCTCTAATCATTGTGTCTAGTTTTGTTGTGGACGAGGCGCCCGCTCCTCGCACGGAGTTACTTTATATTAGGACAGAGCATATCACCACTTGGCACGATAGGTCCGAACCACCAGCCAGTTTTGGGATAATGAGTAATGATATGGGTGGCATCACCAGATCTAAGATTTCTTTGTAACTGTTATGTCCTCCTGGACCGGATCTCACAAACTTTGTTGGAAAGCCCGAGTTCATCGCAAATACCATATTTTATCAGGAGATAGTCCTAAAAGAGGAATGCTATTAATCATGGATGTTTAATTGTGGTAATGCAATTAAACCATTCACAACATATTGTAGTGCCGGTGATATATATTATAATATATGTTTTGGCATTATATCTGAAATATCAGGTCCTAATGGTATTTTCTCAGCACGGATTTATTAATTTCAAACTTTCACTTAAGTGCACTTCCATACTGTAGCATTAGAATTTGACTGACTTTTATTTAATTTATTTTTATTTTGTTTTGTTTAGTAAAGGTTTGGTAGGTGTTGCCTTGTGGATATTGGGCCACCCCATGATAACTAATTAAGACTGAGAACCGGCCTGGGCCAGAACTCATATAAAATAGGTGCAGCCCAGAATTTCCATTCCAAGATGGCCTGATGTCATTTTTCTAATCTAAACAAAAGATGAAAAAAATGTAAATCATGATTTATCTGTTATTAATGAATTTTGTATATTACAAAAATGCCCTTGCTTGCAAGAAATCTTAATGAAAATAATAAAATAGTCACTTAACTTCATGCATGTGATTTAAAAGGATTAATTGCATACCATGTGATAAAAAAGGATTAATTGCATAACACCCCATTTTACAAATTCTCCCAAACCAGCCTTCCTATTTGAAATATTTCAAATCAGTTTTTGCTTTTGTTGATGTGGCAGTGTTGTTTATTGATTTGGAACCTACAGGCTGATTTAGAAGATTTTGGTCCAGTAGGAGCTAATTTTTTTCAAATTAATCCAAATATTGTTCTATTATTTTTTACTTTTCACTAATTATTAGAATATTCGGTAATCAATTGATATATTTTTTCTCTTTCTTTCTCCCCATCGTTTCTTTTTTTCTTCCTCTCACTCTCTTTATCTCTCTCTCTCTCTCTCTCTCTCTCTCTCTCTCTCTCTCTTTATATGTTAATCGTTGTCTTCGGCTTCGAAAGATGTCTCGGCATCGAAACATATTAACGCTGCCTTTTGCGCTACCATGGTGATAAGTTTATCCCAAGTTTATTATTTCAAATTTTTCATCAAAGAAATTGAGCAGACTCGATTGATCCCAATGGCTATATAGTACATCTGACTATATGTTATCTCCAATATATATATATATAGTATATCCGACTTTATTACATTTTGAATACAGACCGTTTAAAATTTTGTGCCTCGGAATCAGAAATTTGCCTTTCTCCAGCATTGATCACCATTGCAAAAAAGAAAATAAAAAAATAAAAACAGAAAGAAATAAAAAGAAATAAAAAGAAAACGAACTTTAATTCAAAAGGGGTAAAAGCAGATTGGGGAGGCGACTGGTTGTCAAAGAAAGGATGTACTTATTATTCTCCAACTGACCCCAAAAGAACAGAGTCTCCTTTTCCTTTACCATTCATTTCTCACAAGAAGTTGGTGTGGAGCTCAAAAGAGACTCCAAAAGCAACAGACAAACAAACGATCCGTGATCAAAAACCTGCAAAATTTTGATTGCTATAGATAATAGATGTGTGTGTGCAATTAAAATGAGTGCGATTACAGCTCATTGAATAGTGCAGAAGAATAATTATTTTTTTTTTAAATTATCATAAAAAAAACACTGCTCGTAATCTGCCCCAGCTTTATCCAACTGATTTTCGAAGCCAGTTCAGCTAAAGTTACATGTCAGCCCATGTTTTAACAAACTGGAACAAATAAGCCCTCCTATTTCAAAGGTTCCAAAAAGCAGGGACTGAGTTAGACTGCATGAGCAAAAAGCCTTTGAAAGAATTTCCATACCACATCAATTTTCTTAGTTAATCCAACATAAAAAGATCTAGATTTAGAAACAGCTAACAAAGGTCAATGTAGAGCATTGAAATGTAAAATGAGTAAATGATAAATCCATGAACATCAACTGCTAAACTCAGATAAGCATTACAACATCAATACTGAAAGGTATGAAAGCGCCATAATGCAACAACAGAGAATGAAACAGAAGGCGTGATTGAATTTGCAAGAACATCGTACGAGAATTTATTTAGTACATATATCTTGCATACATATATAGCTCAGTAGAAAGATTTTTTTAAAAAAAGGCAAGTGAATCTAAGTTGCTAGCTATATCCCACCAGAAACTTCATTATCAGACCTCATTGTTCATTCAAAATGGGATATCGTGAGATTACAGAAAGCAAATTGAATCGCATTGAAAGCTCTTACCTGATCATGAGAATTATACGATCCAAATTCGTAAATCCATGAATATGCAATTTCATACAAGGAATTAGAACCGACGATTTATCCAGCTTCAACATGCCAAGAATGGAACTGCTACATCTTCTGTTTGAGTACGTGACGCAGCTGGATCTTCTGGCTCTCTACTCTAGCCTCTAGAAGTTTAGCTTTCAAGCTGTGCTTTTGTATGCTGCCCCTTGGCCATTCAATGCACCCTTTCATCCCCCGAGCTATATGAGGGTTCACGGAGTCGGGGGAGCTCCATTGCCCAAGACTCTCTGGGCTCAAGCCCAAGTCAACAGATCCTCCGTCAGGAGATAGAGTAGCATTTGATTTCCTTCCGTTTGAAAGCCTTCCATTCACAGCCTCAACTGAGGCTTTCTTGTAATTTTCACCGTTACTCGGATTAGATGACTTCCAAAGCCGGGAAATAGAAGAGACCTTTTTCCTTGACTGCTTTGTGGCTACCGAGCAAACCTCGCTGGCCTCGCTGTTTGGTCCACCATTATCTCCATCATTCTCTTCCCAATCTGTCCCACTTGATGATGCATTACAATCTTGACACTTACCGTTTACAGATGGATCACTACCACCCGGAGAATTACTAGACCCCTGTTCCTCGATTTGACTCACGGTTTCCCATCCACTGTCCTCATCCATATCATCATGTCTGTGGATTGAGCCCTTGGTGTACCTACTTTTGGGCTTCTCCAGGAAATCATTGATATCAGGGCTAATCGAGTGGATATTAGATGCATCGCTAGTCGGTGTATACCCACAGCACTGTTCAATGTCCCTCTCGTTCGGTTCCTCTCTTGCCTGGAGCTCTTCAAAGATGGAGTAGATGTCCTCCGAAGCAGCGGGCGGCTGGTAAGTGAACTCCTTAATATCTTGAATCTTGACAGAGCCGACTGCATCTCTAAGTGATTCAGCTTCTTTAATTTCCTCGGGATTCGCATTCGCAGTTTTCTGAGAACCCAAAAATGCTTCTATATCAGCCTGCAACTTACTTAGTTGAGAATATTTCTCATCAAGTGTTAGTTTTGCGTCTATCAACTTCATCTGGACCCTCTCCTCACGCCAAACTTCTGCCATCTGCAGCATCCTCCTCTCTTCTTCAATTTCCTCCCTAATTTTCATTGATTCCCTCCTCAGAGCTTCAACCTCTGCTTTGTCTTCACTTATCTCCTTTGCGAGCTCATCACAAACCTCCTCCATCAGCTCACGAGCCTTCCTTTCCTTCTCATAGTCTTGCATGAACCGTTTGGCAGATAATTTCGCTTCAGCTAACTCATTTACGAGCTTGGAGTTCAGAATCTCCATCCTGTATCTATTCTTCCTCTCCCTGTTCAAATCAGACTTAATACTCTCTAGCACTGTTCTGACTTTCTCATGCTCTCTACTTCTCCAAGACGCCTTCTCCTCTGCAAGCTTACTCATGAAATGATCAAGCTTTTTTCTTGCTATCCTTCTTTCGGCTTCTAGCTCAGCAATCTTAACACGAGCCTCTTCTAACTCCGCCTGAAGAGAAGAAATAAAAGTGGCGGTGCTCCCCTTTTGCTCTCCAAATGATTTGAGATTACCGTAAGACTGGTATACTTCGTCTTCGAGCACTTTTGATCCAGGATCCCACTTGGTTGCTTTTTCCATTGCACAATTTCGTAATTTCCTAGAAGCTTCGAGCTGAACACCTCACGCAACACAACAAATGTTCAGGCCACAAATGATGCATCCATTTGGAATACTTAGCTAAACATACCTTTTGGCTAACTCCATTTTCAAGATGATGCACCAAAATGGAATTAGAAAGATCATTCCTCTTCTTCATGTGAAGTCCCATGCCATTGGAATTGCATTCCACTGGGTTGTAAACATGCTAAAAGGAACAAAAAAACAGCTAAACTCAGCAACAAGCTCAAGTTAAATAGCAAAAACAAACCGATAACAACAAATAGGACCACCAAATCAAGTCACACAATTCTGAATACAGCTAAAGCAAAGACCAAAACCAAATTCACACCGCCTTCCACATACTAATACTAAACAAGGAATTTTCATCTATGGTGGATGGCCTGACGGTTGACCACATGGGGGTGTCCCCGTGACCAACACAGGTTCGAATATTGCAGGCTGTCGGGCATGTATGTGAAAGTTCCAAATATGTGAGGAATGCAAAATCCCAGGTCTGGTGACGCTGCTTGAGCTCGTATGAAGCAGAAGTGTGGGTAGACAGTAGAAATCGTGGTAAGCACACGAGGGTTTATCGGTTCAGGCAGCAGGTGCACAAAAAATGAGGGGTTTTGTTTTTCCTGTTCACAGAATCATTTAGATTCGCCTTCATTTGATACGACAAAATAAGATTTCCGTTACAGACAATAATCTACGCTTTAACATGTTGTGAAAATTTAGATCTTAAAAAATATAAGTGAAAATTCCCGAACTCAAAATAGGAGAAATTCCCTTTTTTTTAATTAACAAAGAAATTCCTAATTTCATCCACAATCAAGTTTAGTCAAAATCAACAAACAAGCAAATCTTCGGCCTACTATTATTATCATCATAAATAAAAAGGATAAACAATTTCTTGTTGTATTATATTACATATAACAAGAACAAAAAAGAGTAAAAAACCCTACCTCAGAGCTAGCTCTGCCGGCTCCGATCTCAGGGAGCTGAAGCTGCCAGAGCGCGGCTGCGAGCCTCCTCGCCGAAAGCGCCGGTGGGGGAGGCGGAACTACCGCTGCCACGTCAGCGCCGGAGGCATTAGCACTGCGCTGCTGCTTGGCGGGCTTTGAAGTTGGAGGCTTGGTTGAGTCATCGAACTTCCAGCGAAGGAGCGGAGTGGTGGGCCCGCTCCTCCGCCCTCCGCCGCCTAGAGCGGGGCTGCGGACACGCCGTCGGATGTGATGGGCCGCTTGGTCGCAGATGGACATGATGGCATTGGGGCCTCCACCGTTAGGGTTTTCGAGTACGTTCGCCGCCGCCGCGGATCGCGTCATCGTTGTCTAGTTGACTCTCCTCCGCCGGTCCGTCAAGGCCGCCGCCAACGACATTGGGGCTGGAGGTAGAGGGAGAAAGAGAAGATGACGATAAGCTCGCTTGGAGTTGGATTGGAGTATGGTGAGTGAGAGAGAGAGAGAGAGAGAGAGAGAGAGAGACGTTGAGTTGAGATCTGGTGTTGGGTATTGTGGCGGGGTCATGAGCTCTTTGTTTGGTTTTCGGACAAATTTATTTTTAAAGTTTTTCTTTTGTTACTCGAAAATTGAGCATGAAAGAAAAGCATTTGCAAGATCAGGCACCCTATTATAAGTTTTATAATTCATTGGGCTCTGAATTTGTCCAGTCAATCTTGGTCTCAGAATAAATTTATGCGGAATTTGTTATTGCACTTTACCCCGCATGAAGCATGGACGTGGATACAGTTACGAAAATATAATACAATACAAACATAGAACATGATCATTTAAAAAAAAAAAAGGCATGGGCACAGTTCAAATATAATAATAAAAAATATAAATTATTCATATTAAATATTTGAATATATAAAAATATAATAATATCTAAAAATAAAATCAAGCATAATATAATATTTTACATCATTGAGATAAATTTAAAGAACAAAGTCTAATTCTATTAACAAAAATAAAAAAATAATATTTAAATATATAACTATATTATGTTATTTATTGATATATACTGTTAGTACTATATATTATTTTATTTTTCTAAAAAATATATATATTTTTTTAAAAAAATAAAAAATAAATAAAATTTCGGACATGCGTGCCGCACACTCTTATCTGACATGTCCAATACGCGTATCGGAAATTACTTTTTTATTTTTTATTTTTTAAATATTTTTCTATCGTGTCCGACACGTGTCCGTCTGTATCCATGACGTATCCGTCTTAAACACTACATAAAAAATTTTAGCATGCTCGTACTTCTCAGCCCTCACGTCACTCTTCACGTTATACAACGGTGAGTGGTGAAGGCAAAAAATGCATTGAAAGAGGCTAAACGCGTGAGATGACAAGATGAAGAGAGGGGAAGATAACAAGGTTCAAGCTATTGAAAAAACCTATCTATAACCAGAATAGAGACCGTTACCTCGAGGATTTCTTCTATCTTTTTATGGATGATAACAAAATTTGCTCATTGGAGCTTATCTACAATGAGATACAATTAACAAAATTCTATCTTTCTTCTATTATTGGGAAAGTAATAAAGCAGCTGAACCAATTACAGAGTTGAGATTTAGGAAAGTCAATTCCCTCCTCTAGAAAAATGGAAGGATCTTATTCTGCCAAAATTGACTACCCATACCTAGTATTGCAAATTATCCAAAAATAACATAGTTTTAAACTATGTCGTATTCGTTTAATATATGTACCTTTTTTTAATTTCGGCGTCACGGCATACAGAACATCACTCCACGCTTGAAACTAGGCAAGAGGCGAAATGACAATTCTACCCCTATGTCTGTCCGAGAGTGAGGCCGAGAGGGTGTGGGCCGGGTCATCTTTGGATGCTCTGCTCGTTTTGTCCTCATTCCTCCCGCCATTTCTAAATAGTCCAAATGGATCGGGTAAGCCCAGTTCGTGTCGTACTGAACCCAAATTGCAACTAAACATAAACAAGCTACCTAGTCCGCTTATTTACTTGGGGGACTTACATATCACGCCCTCACTCAGATAACGTCTTATATAAATAACCCCCTCAATTACAATCCATTATTTTTTAGGTTCAAAATCATATATAAGAATTTTTAAAAATATATATCAAAATTATAGATGACATTAAAATCTATACTTTTAATATTAATTTTTTTTTAAAAAGTATTTTTAAATAAATATTTTAAGTCTTTAAAAACATAGTAGATTAGAAAATTAGTTTTGAACCACAAAAATTTAAAAACTTTCAAAATAACTACATAAAATATATGTTAAAAATATTTCTGAAAATTTAGATCACATTAAAATATTTAAATATTCTTTAAAAAAATATTTATATAATAGTTAAAATATTCTTAAAATAAATGTTAAGATAGATATTGGTTTTGTAAACATATGTAAAAAGCAGGGGTTGATATCGTTTCCCTTTGGCTTTTGTTGTTTTATTGGTTGGGTATTGTCAAAAAAAAGAATGCTTTATAACTTTTTTGTATTTATAACGTTTTCTAATTAAATATTTGGACCCTCCAATTTTTCAAACATTAAAGAGTTAGGAGCCTTAAACATATTTTTGGATGAACTTTTAAAAAAAAAAAAATTAAATGTAATAAAGTACATTAAAATTAATATTTTTATAAATATGTGTTTTAGTTTGATTTAACAATTATTAGAAAAAATAGATGTTTACTCAAGACGGCAGTATACAGGGAGGAGCTAATTTGTAATTATCCCATAGTTGTTTTTTTGGTATATTATATTAGTTGATTTTGGTGTTTCTTCTACTTTAGCTACTTACCATTTCATTGACTCTCTCTTCGTTATTCCAAAGTAGCGTGAAAATCTCAGCTCATAATCGAAAAAATTTTATATTGACGTCATGGAGTAAAACATTCAGCCTCATGATAGATGTGCCAGACGCAAGCAAAATATTTTTACACACAGCTACCGGATTATTGTGGGAGCTCTCAGTTAAAGTTTCATCTTCTAAATATTGGACTAGCAAAGTTCTGGCAATTAATATTTTATTGATGTCTTATATCTTATAATATATAAACACTAAAATATTAAATTTATATCATAATTATATTATAATATATTAAATTGATTTAAGTTTTATTTAAAATGGAAAATAGAATACTATATATATTGCATATATATAAATCGAAACTCAAATGGTCGCTTGTATACCTCGTGGTGCCAAAGAAGGGAGGGGCGAATTGGTATTATATCGCCGTCATGTCGGCTTGGGCCTGCGCTCGCTGCACCTTCATCAACCCTCCTTCCCACAAATTTCAGTGCGGCATCTGCTCCTCCTCCCGGTTATCTCAACCATCTTCCTCTTCATCATCATCATCTTCGTCTGCTCCATCTTGCCCTTCGTCGCTGCAGTGGTCGTGCCGCGCGTGCACGCTCTTCAATCCGCTCGGCTGCAGCTCATGTGAGGCCTGCGGTGCTCTCCGCCCCTTCATTTCCCCCTCCTCCTCTTCTCCCGCCGCTGCCGCCTCCTTCATCGACCTCGATCTTGAGCCCGAAGAGATTGCCCACCCCGCCGTCGGGTCTGTTTTCCTTCCTCTTCAGCGCTGCGGCAGCAAGCGGCCCGTTCCCACCCCGAGAGTCGATCATCATGACATATCGCTGCCACATGGAACGTCGGATTGGCGGCGAGCCGAGAAGTCGCCTCGTGTGGAAGAAATCGTGGTGCTCGACAGTGAACTCTCTGGTTCGTTTCTCCTCTCTCTCTCTTTGTTACGATTAATTGTTTTCATTTTGTGCCGTTCGTACTTACTTAGGTTGTTTTTTGAGTTGGTAATAGATATTAGTGGAGTTAGAAATATGAGGTTTTACTAGTTGGAACTTGGAAGGGCGTGCAAGAGACGACTGTTATCTCCTTATTTTTGCGAAGGATATGTTTGTGTTGCTGTGCCTCGTGATTATTTTCTGTTAAAGAAAAAAAAAGGACATTGAGATCATTTCTTTATGTTTTCTTTTAGGTCTTCAAAAGTTCAAAGTATCCATGACAATCAATGATGTTTTGAAACATAACATATGTAGATTGGTATCGTCGGCACGTCTTGGAATCTTATTTTACTGAAAACTCGGCTTGGCTCGGCACCAAAAACCTTGCTCTAAATTGTAAAGTGGACTTTTTTTGGACCTACAAATGCTTTCATAGTTTGTACCATGACTCCTAGAATCGTATACAAATATATGTGCGTGCGCGCGCGTGCATAGACATGCTCCCTGAATGAGGCCGGGGTGCTCCATATTCATGGTGAGCTTCTGTACAGTGTACTATGTAGCAAAGGATGCTCCTGAAGAGAGATCTCACGACGTGGGTGATGAGTATCGATGCATCTTTGCATGCGTAGATTTGTAGACACGCTCATTGAATGAGGCTGGGTGATGAGTATCGATGCATCTTTGCATGCGTAGCTTCTGTTGCAAAAGATGGCCTGAAGAGAGGCGTCACGATTTCGGTTAAGAAGTAAAGAAACCGAAATAATATGAGGAGCACTCTGACAGTCATTGGTGGAGGAAGCATTTTGGTTCATAAATTTTGCTTCATCTATGACTTTCAATAGCATTTGAGTAGATAATAAAAAAAAGATTTGATACGATATTTGCAGTGCCATTACGTTAAAAGTAGGTAGCCGCAGTATCACATGTCTAAGAAGCAATTAGCTCTTTTGGAAGTAATCAACAGAATGCACAATGTTGTAGCTTGAAAGTAAGTGATTAAATCCAACTAGCATAATATATTTGCTGAAAAATCTAGTGTGAGCTATCTTGAGTCCTTGACAGTTCGTGGAGGTGCTTCTGGTCCCAGATGAGTACTTTTGAATGAGTTTCAAATGTTTCTCAACTAATTTGCAATATAAGAATGTGGAATACAACTGGGCTTGCCCATGCTTTTATTTGTTCGGCAACTTCTGGGTTTTGATGCTTTCATATTATCTTTGTTGGAGCATGTGTTAATACATCTTTTAATCTTGTTGTTTCCTTTTTGATAGAGCATGACAATCTGTCAAAGCACCGGGACTTGAAGATTCTGACTTATAACCTTTGGTTTCGTGAAGATTTGGAGTTGCATATGCGGATGAAAGCCATAGGTGATATGGTTATGGAGCATACTCCAGATGTCATTTGCTTCCAGGTGTCAATGATGTTGCTGATATAATCTGCATTTACTGAATAGAAATTGTAATAAGTCTCTAATTTGTATTCTATATGATTATGCAGGAAGTGACACCAAATATATATCACATTCTCCAAAGCTCCAACTGGTGGAAATTATATACATGTTCAGTATCTCGTGAAGAGGCTGCAGTCCAAGGATATTTCTGTTTGCAGGTATGATCTTCATCTATCACCGGCATATTATCTCTGATTTTTGCTCTTTCATGGGGCTATTAATTCCTTTTAGCGTAGACAACAATAACCATTTAGTTTTATTTCTCACAGTAATGTGCAAGGACAACATATAATCCTAGTTTCTCTTCCTTCTTGTGGTTAGATTATTTCAATATTGACATCAAAAGTTCATCAGGTTTCATTATCGTTGTACAATTAAGGAAAAGTTGATGGAATCTCATTGATTCTCTAAGTTAGTTCTTGATAATATAAAAGTTTTGGAAAACTGGCTTCGACGGCAGCTTTAATAAATTGGTTCTTTTAAAATTTAACAAAAATCTATTGTGCTTTCTCTGTTTGGATAAAAATTTATAGAGTTCGTCACACAAAATACTGAGCGTAGCTGGCTATATATTTTGAAATTTGTTATCAAATATGTGCATGAGAAAAAATGTAATAGACGTTGAATCGAATTTTAAGCTATATTATATCCAAACTAAACTTAAAACCGATTTTGTGCTGTTAGATATATTATTTATTGGACTCTTAGTAAGCTAAAAGATTTAGTAAAACTGGTTCTTCTACTAAGTACAAACTCGATTTAGTGATTTTTACTAAACCTAATTTTAGGTTTTAGGAGATCTTTGTTTTAATTAAATCAAATTTCAGACTTACAAGAATTGTAGTTAAATTAGTACTTGATAATTGATTTTAGTAAAATCTGGTTACCAAAAACCTTTTTCTAATGTAAAGATAGCAAAATCTTTGTTTCTTTAACTCCAGGCCTTCCTTTTGTTTTATATGTGCATGTGAAAAAGGTTTTGTCATTCATATTAAAGCATAGGTCATATTACGAACCCAAGCTTGTTACTTTTATAGTAACTATGTAGGTAATCAGATTTGATCTAGGATATAGATATCACTTTCGAAATGAGATGAGGGAGTTCTTGTGAAGCCTTTTACTTGATGAGGTCAAGGCATCATATCCCGTCTATATAGTGCTGCTAGATGTGGTTGCCTCCCGTACGATTGGCGCCACCGAGTGACTGGAATGTGGCCACTCCATTCACTTAAAGAGGTTAGCTACTGTGGCGAGGAGAGAATTATGTCGTACGCTACTTTGAACATAGTGAACACTTCGATCGGGCAGCTTATCTCCGTGGTTTACCTTCGCTCAGCTGAGGCTTTCCATGTAAGTCCTTGTTATCTAGTGTGTGTCTTAAATTCTCGTCCAACCTGCTTTTCTCACATCTAATGCGGTAAAAACCCATCATCAAGGTGAATCTCTTTAAGTTTTTTTTTTAGTTGAATTATTTTTTTAGAGAAATCTGCTGCTTTAATTATTTGCTTAGTTGCAATCATTTTGTTGTCTATTAGGTATGAATCGAAGGTCTTATAGCAATATGCCAACTTTTGCTACTGTAAATTTTGCAAATACATCTAGTTTTTTTTTATATAGGGACTTGGAAGGAAATTTATGTTTTAGGCTTTCAAAAATTTAATTCACAATAGCTTCTAATTCTTATATACTCGTCTTGTTCGTCTGAGTCTTTAAAATCTAGTCTCATTCCGTGGATGAATTTGTTGCAGTTGAGTAAGGTCCCAGTTAAATCATTTAGTTGCAAGCCCTTCTCCAACTCTTCAATGGGCAGAGAGCTATGTTTAGCTGAAATTGATCTGGCAGGGGGCAAGTCACTTACTGTCGCCACAAGTCACCTCGAGAGCCCCTGCCCAGCACCGCCAAAATGGGATCAGATGCACAGCAAGGAACGTGTGGCGCAGGCAAAGGAGTCTGTTAACCTTCTCAAAGACTCGCCAAACGTGGTATTCTGTGGTGATATGAACTGGGACGATAAGTTGGACGGCGTGTTCCCTCTTGCCGATGGGTGGATTGATGCATGGATAAAACTTAGGCCTAAAGAAAATGGATGGACATACGACACTAAGGCCAACCAGATGTTATCAGGAAACAGGACACTGCAGAAGAGATTAGATCGCTTCAGTTGCTATTTGATGGATTTCGAGATCAGTGATATCAAGATGGTAGGTACAGAAGCTATACCGGGGCTGTCCTATGTCAAGGAGAAGAGAGCTAGGGGTGAAGTGAAGTCGTTAGTACTCCCCGTCCTACCCAGTGACCACTTTGGCTTGCTCTTGACGATCCGCAGACTGTAAAGGTTGTTTTAGTGGAGCTGGGCAATGACTATGAGCTCCAGCTTTTGATCTGTTAGAGAGAATGTGGATATACATAGTAAATAGTTTATGGCGTCTTCCTTGCCAAAGATGTGAAAGTCAGAAAGCTCTGCCAATATTACTTTCAGCTGCAATTTCTACGAAGAAAAGCCCCCGTTGCTTCTGTTTGTAACAGCAGTAAAATTGTAATTGCAGGTTCGTTTTGGATATTAGGACCGTTCTTTTAGATATCCTGACAAACATTTTACTCCAGTTCGGAGAGTGGAATCTAAAAGATATGGTGAAATTGCAAATGCTATTTTTGCATTAATTTCAGGTATATAATTTGAGGAATTTCACTGGTAAATTTTGAATTCTAGGTATCCGCTTCGTCCAAACTCGGAAAATGACTATTCCTTTAGCATATCTGATTACATGAACTTGGACCTTAATAGCACTTCTAGTGATGTTATCTTGAAATGCACGGTCTAAGCCTTCATGTAAAATATACCAGCCCACTTCTGTAATAAATTACTTTGTGAAGAACTATTATTTATCTTTTTATCTCGGAAATGTTTCTTCCCAAAGCACTATTACACTATCTATTTGAACTAGGTACACTATTTGTAATCTTCTTCTAGAAATGAAATACCATCTATACAGTTTCAAGTTAGTGTGATTGTATATTTCTGTATTTTGAACTTGTTATCATGTATAGGACCCTATATTAATAAAATGATCATATAAGACAATGCATTTTGAGCTTTGTAACATCTACTACCCAGCTACTCCTTTTTATGATAATATGAGAATGAACTAGTTGGCAGTTCCGATATACAATTGCGTAGAAGCCGTTTGATTATTAGATGGTTATATGACCCATCGTTAGGATATGAGAAGTAGATCGCGAAGGGTATACAGTTAAAAAAAAGGGTTCTATATGAACGATTTAAAGAAACAGGATCCTACGTGATGAAAGGGGAAAATGCAGATATATACGTTGATTAATATATCATAGCCAAAGAGACTTGAAAAGCACGAAAAATAATCTGATTTTAAACGTCAGATTGTCCAATTCAAAATTCTATAGGCATATTCCATTATATATATATATATATATATATATATATATATATATATATAAAGATCAAAGGGTCTGATTGCTAATATTGCTGCATTTTTTTCTAAGCCACTAAATAGCCTCACCAATGACATTCACATAAACTAAAAATGTAAACGAAACTTTTTGTCAAAAAAAAAAAAAGATACCAAGGATCAGCATCAAACAAAGAATAATCAACCACCCAAAAATCGAAAAGTTATTCCAACATAATGCAGAAAAATAAAATATTTATAGCCACCAGAGAGCAGTAATCCGAAGGTAGACCCGCTTCGATCCCACCGGCGTGCGCTCACCACATCTTCCACATGCGTCAGCATTTACGTTTCATCTCGTTTGCTTTTTCATTTGGATTTTTGCTTTTTAGAGTCGTCGCGAAACAAAAGGAAGGTCTGTTTCCGTAACGCAAGCGCCCGGTAATACTATCCAGATACTCGGTTAACCGTCCGATGGTCCATCAAGCTGTAAAAGCTAATCTCGGAGCAGCGTTTAGACGGTTGATCTTGGAGAAGTGGACGAACGTTCGGAAGTGCCAGCACAACTTCCGCGCGGCTTCGTAGTGCCTCGACGAGTGACCCAAAAGCCACGAGCCGGATATCCATCCAATAACTATCCGCCACGTGCCAAACTGGCTGCTCGACGGAATGGCGTCCAGGTTCATTGAACCTGGCAGGGTTCCTTCTCTCCCGTGGCTAATATTTATCCCGCGTTCTCTGCTCCTCCTCATTAGACGCCTTCTTGGTTTCATTTCCACACACACAAAGCCTAGAGTACATAGAAACAATAAATTTCTGCAGGAAAAAATAATTAATGGCGGCGACTGCTGCAATATCTGGATCCATTGCTCCGCGTTCTCTCGTCTGCGGTGGCCGCACAGGTGCGTGCTCTCAATTTTTTGCATTTTAAATTTTAGATGTTTGGTTTGAGTTTGTTCGAATGAATTCATGAAGCATACTGATGATACGAGCAAATTGTTATGCAATTTTTTGTTGCAGGGCTTGTGGGTTCCACAAAGCAGGCAGAACAGGCGATAGTGCGACGGCGATGGGTGGTGAGGGCAGCCGCTCAGATGGCGGAGCCGCAAAAGAGGGGCGGCGACGCGGTGGTTCCAATGGCAGCTCCGGTAGCCGCAGAGGCGACAGCGGTGGTGGAGGAGAGAGAACAGGTTGTGGATTATGAGAAGCTCGCCGCTGAGCTCGAGAACGCTTCGCCTTTGGCCATCATGGATAGGGCGCTGGAGATGTTCGGGAACGAAATCGCCATTGCTTTCAGGTACGGAACTCTTGCTATGGCGTTTCAGGGTGGCAGTTTATATTAGAGAAAATTCATCAATATGAATTATTAGAGAATATTCATAATTTTGAAGGATATTCCTGAGCATGCATGAATAACTACTATTAAAGTAATTTTTTATTTGTTTTTGCGGCTTTATATTTATTGAATTTACTTAATTACCGAGAATCATTCCTTGCGAATATTCTTAATTCGAAGGATCATCCAGGAATCTGCTTAATTAGTCTTTTGTATAAAGTGGTGTTTTGGGGACTTAAATTGGACTTGAAAAATGAAAATCACGATCGCGTTTGAGAATTCCTGGATGTATAAGTTAGCGTCTTTTCTAAATTGACTCGTGTTTGATGTGTTAGCAATTAAACTCTATTGTGTTTGAAGAATATGCCGCATCATTATGGTGTTTTCACTAAAATTTACAACTAGAGCCCGTCCAAAAAAAAATCCAATTTACAAATAGTGGTATAAGGGGTAAGGTTCGCTTCTGGCACCTGTTATTGTCTGTTAGTGCTACTACGCTCCCTTTTGGGGGAATTTGGTGTAGTCTTTCATATAACTTGGCTAAGCTGATAAGCACCCTTTTAGTGATTTGGCATAGTTTTTTCTATGATATGAGGTTTGTTTAACTTCAACATTGTAGAAAACAGAAAGTCATTACTGTTTTTGAGACTTCCAGTACTTAAATGTAAAATATGGTAAAGATCGTAGACTGTGGTGTCAATTGTAAACAGATTATCAAATGTAATTATATCTTTCTATACTACTCTTCTTACCGTAAAGCAAATTAATTATGAAATCGTGAGCAAAATTAGGAATATGCCAAAGCAGCTGCTAGTATATGGTATTTTCTTTTATATGAGTTAGAGTAACTAAAACTATCCTTGTGCAGTGGAGCGGAGGATGTAGCCCTGATTGAATACGCGCGGTTAACAGGTCGGCCTTTCAGGGTGTTCAGCCTGGATACAGGAAGGCTGAACCCAGAAACATACAGATTCTTTGACACAGTAGAGAAACACTACGGCATCAATATCGAGTACATGTTCCCAGATGCTGTGGAAGTCCAAGCCCTTGTGAGAAGCAAGGGATTGTTCTCATTTTACGAAGATGGCCATCAGGAATGCTGCAGGGTGAGGAAAGTGAGACCTCTAAGGAGGGCCCTCAAAGGTCTCAAGGCTTGGATCACTGGACAGAGGAAAGACCAGTCACCTGGCACTAGGGCTAATATTCCTGTTGTCCAGGTGGTTATTACTTATTACTGCTGGGTTCTTTGCTTTTAAAACTTTACTGGATGTGCTCATTCTAATGTATGAATTATTGAAACTATGCAGGTAGATCCTTCTTTTGAAGGTTTGGATGGCGGAGCTGGTAGCTTAATAAAATGGAATACGGTTGCAAATGTTCAAGGCAATGATATTTGGAACTTCCTGAGAACTATGAACGTTCCTGTGAACTCCCTACATTCACAGGTAAGAAAATATCATAGAACTAACTAAAAACATATTCAGTGGTTTAGTACCTGACAATACAGCTATATATTCTGCACAGGGGTATGTATCTATTGGTTGTGAGCCCTGCACAAGGCCGATATTGCCCGGGCAGCATGAGAGGGAAGGAAGGTGGTGGTGGGAGGATTCGACAGCTAAGGAGTGTGGGCTCCACAAGGGAAACATAGAACAACAAAATGGCAGTTACGAGAACGGAGCTGCTACTGCAATTTCTGTTGATGGCACACCAGACATTTTCGAGACCCAGGCTATCGTAAACCTGAGCAGACCTGGAATTGAGAACTTGCTCAGACTAGAAAACAGAAGAGAGCCATGGTTGGTAGTTTTGTATGCTCCTTGGTGCCGATTCTGCCAGGTACGATATTATGTTGGTACATTTTTTGTGTTTTATTATAAGCAAAGCTTGCAAAAATCAAACTAATAATCTTTTTATTGGATGAATCAGGGGATGGAAGCTTCTTACGTGGAGTTGGCAGAAAAGCTTGCCGGATCAGGTGTTAAGGTAGGGAAATTTAGAGCAGACGGCGAACAGAAACCTTTCGCCGAGAAAGAGTTGCAGTTAGGCAGCTTCCCTACCATTCTTCTCTTCCCAAACCATTCATCTAGACCGATCAAATATCCTTCGGAGAAAAGAGACGTAGACTCTCTCCTCGCTTTTGTTAATGCTCTTCGATGAAGTTCGGCGTTATAATTTTTGCGTGCATAAGAATGCAATGAACTGGCTCAGGAAGCTTATAATTCCCTAGGTGGCTTCTGTATTTATGGGAAGATGTTTAGAATTGAACATTAGAATTAATCGTCCGCACGGGTTCCCTCTTACTACTTCAGTGCTCCTCCCCTTTTTCCTCTTCCGTGAGCAAAGCAAATGCTGCGGGAGCTGGAGAGGAAGAACTCTCACTTCTCATTACATGTAATTTGAAGCCCTTTTTTGAATAAAATTTTACCTGTACCTGTGATCTCCTGATCATTTGATGTAGCTTTCTTTTAAAAAAGAAAAAAAATTCATAATGCGGGTTGTGTATTTCGTCATGTATTGTTCTTGTTTAGCATAAGTTATGACAATAGATTTCTTTTGCTAATTCTTATGGGTTCGTTATGATCTGGATGGAAAATCGATCTTTTGATGTCTCTAAAAAGAAAAACAAAGAGAGAAGCCGTTAATATTGACATTTATCAAGCAGTAGGAGCTAAATTTTTTTTTTTTTCCTGATTCATGTACTTAATATATGCGGATTTCAAATGCAAACAAGGTATGAAGGATCACAACTCGGATTTGCATGAGGCACAGGAGCAAGGCAACAACTAAATGTGATATATCTATCTATAACGTTGCCAATGTAGAATAATTACTCAACGGAGTGTGGTACAACGCACATATGGGCTTGAGTCCTTGATCATAGTCCAAGGATCATGGTTATAAAAATGCATATTTTCGAAGCAAAGTTTTACATTGTTATCCAAAAAAATTGCTAAGAAGCACATTAGCTGAGGCTTTTCTAAATGAGCACTGTTGCGGGCCTGGCCTGTAGTCCTGATATGACCTTTTTAGTAGGGCAAATTCCATATCAACCCCTCCATCCAAACTTTGGGACAAATCGAACCCCTCCATTTTATCCGTTATCTTCAATATCTAAAAGGCATGGAATATTTCCTAGAGTTGGCGACATGGGTAACCTACCGGCGAATAAATTAAGGATATGCCTATAACCATAAACTGCCAAATAAAACCAGCAAACATTTGTTGGAGTACATAATCTCCTGCATTTTGTGTTCACTGTTTGTTAGATAAAAACCCTAGAAGCGCATTCGCAAATGCTTCCACGCCGAGCTGTGCACGCTGACAACATACTAAAATAAGGATGCAATAGCTGGCTATACAGAGGTAATTCTACTAGAAAGAGTCTTACCCCGTGAACAGTTTTCTTCACATTGTTGATCAAATGTTAGCAGCTACCTAAAAGCAATAAGGAAAGTAGGGGAGAATATCAAGGTTTAGCATGAGGGCTGCATTGTTAGTTATAAAGATTTGGAACTCATAAAATTAAGAAATAACAAAAATAGAAATCATATGGAGATATGATAGTAGATTAGGCCAAAAGGGTGTTAAATTGGCACCATTAACTACTGATGAAATAATATCAACCATACATAATTAGGCTGATTCAATAGAGCAATTACCAGAATCACAGCTTCGTCTTCAATAGTATTCTTCACAGATCTTAAGCCATCACGAACTGCATCCTTAATTTGAGCAATGGTATGATCATTGGGACCTGTTAAAATCATTAATTAAGAATTTATTTCTAAACATACAGAGAAAGGTGCAAATTACACAGCAGCCCCGGTATAATAATGTGTGACAATCAGCTCGACACAATTTGGGCCTATGTTCGGATAGGTGGACAAAATGTAAGTGTAAATTTGGTTAAGAGGCTGTAATGTAATTTGCTGAAGGTACTCGATGCGCCCATCATGCAAAAAGATGACAGACAAAAACATTAATAGTTAATACTCCACCAAAACCTTTTATCAAGATTGTACAAGAGCGAGGATTCTTGACATTCTCCACAAAGGTATACTTTTCTTCTCCCAGCACATGTTCATACACGAGGCTGTCAGATCATCAACTGAGTTGACAGCCTCTCCTCCGCAAGCCAAAACCAACCTTTCCATGTTTCTTCTTTTTGCTCTTCGAAGGGCGACAATCTGCAGACATTGCAGAAGAAATCACATTTGAAAAATAGGGATGCAGATGGAAGCAAAAATATTCATAGCATGCCTGTGTAACCTGAGTTGAAACAAATTAAAGAAGCACTATGGCAGTTACGGACATCAGTAGACAGGAAGGACCACACTTATATTATCTCAATGCTACTTCAGCTATACAAATAAGAAGCATTAAGCTTCTTATTTGTGTGGGGATCTTGCTCATCTCTATTCTCTCAATGCTACTTCAGTTATGATCCCATAACTAAATGCCTTAAGCATCAATTTATGCCAATTATTGTGAAGTGTCATCTCAATGCACCTCCGTTGTTTATAGGGGTTTTAGCTTTTATCGATTTTATAACACTTAAAAGTGCTCCAACATATGCTTGAATTCCCACAGATAATGGCAGATCTAAGAATTTCTAAAGACAAGCATATCTTAGGTACCAGCAAAACAGAATTGCTATTAAGCTGTTAATCATTAAAGATACCAGCAATCACGGAGGATTTCAGTTCTCTGGTAATATTGCGTGGCTTACAAACCCGCTATATCAATCTACACCTCCAGGCACACACACAGAACAATGTGCAGGGACAAGAATGAGATTTGCTTTAAAGTTGATAGCATTATCTCACAAGCAAAAATAAAAAAATGAGCATTTTTTCCCAAAAGAATAACATTCAGGCAAAATAAAATTCCGCCAATTAGAATTATGAAAACTAAGTTTACGGAATTTACAATACAGAGCATCAACTAAAATTTCTTGCATAAAGAAAAACAAGGGTAACAAAGCCTTTTAAAGTGGTTTTAGAAAATGACCAACCCCTGCTCTAGCAAGAATGTCCAGAGAAGGTGGATCAATGCCCTTTTGGTTGATCACCACAAAGTTGTTGTCGTTTCCACAGCATACCTGCAGGCCATAGACACAGACAATAAGAAATGGAACATAATAACAGATCATGATTCTTGAATAATTGATAAAGACTGAACACCTTATTCTTTAATTCAATAATTTTTTTTAACTCTCTCATCTACAGACCGCCGTTCAGCAGTAACCATCTTTTCTCTCTGTTCCGCATTTGAATAGAAAAAACCTGCATTGATTTCACTGCGAGCAAGGATATACAAACTTCAGTTGTACTAACCTCAAATAAATATATATGAACAAACTACACAAGCAGATGTACTCAGGACGCTAACCTTTTTCGTTTTTGAAACTTGCACATCGAAATATACAAAAAAAAAAAAAAAGTTGTAATTATTGAAGTTGACCAGCTTCATACAAAATCAGGGCCAGCCTAGAAGCAGCTTTAAACAGCAAGACAAACTAGTTTCAGAGGCCGTATGAGCTTAGGGATCAATTGAAGAATATATAGGCTAAGGGCACAGCGGCATTGTCTTACATATGAGGAACAAACATACCCACTGAGATCTGCCTAAATAGGTTTCCTTATATTTGGTGAAAGAGCTTGACCTTAGTTGCAGGAATATTCTAAATTACCCAGTAGTTGTTCGCTACCTATCCGCATTCAGTTCATGCTAAATCCCAATTCGATCCGGCCGAGTCGAACTGAGATTAAACTCGTGAACCGTGGTTAGAACAGCTAATAAACAATCGAAACACAACTTCGCATTACAACAGTGTCCCTTACAGATTGACTACCATGAAAGATAATGCAAAAATTTGAGAAACATAGACTTGACAGAATTTGCTATCGTAAAAAAAGCACAGCTCCAGTTAATGAAAAAAGTAAGAGAATATCCAAAAGCAAAGAAATCAGCAGTAATTGAATAAGTCAATGCATTTGAAAAATTATCGACGAATACTACAGAAAAAGCAAGCACAACAACTAGCTGAAAAAGGTCTTACCTTTTCTCGTACTCCAAAAGATACATTACATGTTAAGATATAACAGTTCTCCACCCTATTCTTCATATCAGGATGCCGAGAGCCATGATCAAGGACAAGACCCTCAACCTATTAAAGGAATATTATATACACATTAAACCATTATTCATACTTTTTAGCAATAAGACATAACTAAACTTTTTGCACCTCAGGAGGCCACACGCATTACTGGTGCACATATGAGCAGGAAAACAATGAAAAGCAAAACATTGATGGTTTATATTGAGCTGTCATGTTCCATTTATATGTGCTTCTTAAAACATCCTTGCAGACATAATCTCTGCTTTTAAAAAGGTAGCATGTTATCAAGTACCTGGTAATGGCTCAAGTATCAATGGCGACTGCATCCGCAAAATAGTCAATTATGATTTAGTTAATACTTTGTAACAGATTACGAATATATATTGCATCTTTATGAAATGTGCAAATGATATGGAAACATGATATCAAGGTTCACAATATCGTAATTGCAAATCAGGATAGCCTATTTCTACTTTGGTTCTTGTTGGGCAATATTAGGGATATTGGCCGTGATGGATAAGCGGATTTTATTTTTTTAAAAAAAACAAAAAAAAAAAATTCGAATCAAATAACAGTAATACCAAAACACAAAGTAATAAATTGTTAAGGCATGAAACTTATAAAATTGCAAATGGATAATGATTACCCTTTACAGATACTTAAAATAAATTAAAGCACAATTACATAGAATAAGGGCACTTTAGTAATTTATCAAACTTACCTAAATCAAAGAAATAAAACAAAAATCCTACTAGCCTCTTCTTGCAACTCTTAGTCTCCTCTGCTTCAAAGCGCCTCATAATCTTCTTCTGCCGCTTTCCGCGCCGTAGCGCTTGCACTCTTCTTTGTGGCTGCGCTTGTGCTCCTTCCACTACCACCCCTGGCTTACTGGTGGTTTAATTTCATCCAGTCGTAATTGCTAGGTGCCACATTCACCGACTCCATTCACGAATCACCCCTCACTAGTTGCCAGGCATCTCAGCTAGAAGTCACTGCAGTCTAGGAAAACCCCATCATTACCCTCACAATCACATGTTCTCTCCATTCTCTTTTTTTTTCCTTTTCTCTTAATGTTAAACATCTAAGATCCGAAGAAACCATAAGGATCAGTCACGATTGGCAACCCATTTCAATAACGAAACCGGCCTATCCAAACAGACCAACCAGATTGGCTCATATTTCAGACAATTTGATGTCGTTGACAGCCAACCCAATCTGGGTTACCAGAAACAAATCAGGATTTTACGAAATTGCAAACCATGCATGACATGAGACCGAAATGCCATGCACACAACTCTAAAGTTAATAGGGTACCAAGACAAGAACATAATGGTGAAATGCTTGCAACTATTTACTCGCTACTGTTTAAATAATCTACGAACCCTAATAGCTCACATTCATAAATGAACATACAACCTAACATGGAATTCTCAAAAGAAAGGACGACGTATAAGGCATACCAAACGTGTATCAATATCAAATTTATGACG
Source organism: Xerophyta viscosa (assembly GCA_002076135.1). Classification (NCBI taxonomy): domain Eukaryota; kingdom Viridiplantae; phylum Streptophyta; class Magnoliopsida; order Pandanales; family Velloziaceae; genus Xerophyta; species Xerophyta viscosa. Next base: position 1,107,750 of record MJHO01000013.1, on the reverse strand, counting down.
CATGTGCATGATCTCGACCATAAATAGATCGATAGGCTCCTCAAGCTTGCGAACACAAAGTACCTGTTGCAAATACATTTAATGAAAGGGGGGATAATGAGTGAAGTTACTAAACAAAAAAGAAAGTACAAAAGAAACCTTTTTAAGTGTAAGAACTATAAACCATGGTACATAAACCACATATCAATCAGGTAGTAATCAGTACTTCAATGCTGAACTCATGCCATTATGTACTAAACACTTCAAACACTTCGTCCGCAAGGGTCACTTCCACGGTTGAAATTTAAGTCATCTTTTTTTCGAACACTACAAACACATTTATCCTCGGATATAAACAGATGTCACTCAGGATTTCTCTACCTTACATACAACGACTAATCAATATTCAGATAACATATGCAAGCTTAGTTTGAACAATTCCATCCTAGCGAGTGACTTTTAATCCATCATTTTTTTTTATTTCATTGGTCTATCATAATTGATTAAAATATTTGAAAAATGATGTGAAGTACCAAATACACTATTTGTGTGCCAACTTTTTGTCAAGGATTTAACTTTTGTTCTACATGTATTTCTATATTTAGTCAATCTTAAGTTTTAACACCCATCATTTGGTACCCAGCTTTAGCCTGTATAAATGCATGTATGATATGGTCTAGTTTGATTTCCCTTAACATCTGTAAGTGCATCACATGCTAAATGCAACTAAAAAGAACATACTAATAAAAATAAGTATAGCTACTACAGGAAGCATTATCAACTTTAGTTGGTCTTTAAATTATTCTTTTATATAATTATACAGCTTAAAAAACTTCACTAATAAGAGCATCAACCTTAGTAATACAATGGAAATTCTCTGTTTAAAATCGCTCAATCGATTGTTTCTCAACAATGCTTTCGCATTTTCGTAGTACAGGAGTGGAACTTCAGCCTAAATAACTAGCTAATACCATCAAATATTATCTAAAACCATATAGTCCTGCAAGCAAATTCAGCAATAGCGTGAACAACATAAAAAACAATCATGGGTGCCGCCCAGTTCTATAACTTATATGCATGTGTAAATAAGCAGTCTCCCATTCCAGAATGCATGCAATTGCAGAAGCTTCCTTAAACCTTCCATTGTAAACTCCTTCTCTCTTAACTACTTGAAACAACAAAATCAAACACTAAAATCAAGTGTGCACTCTATATAGACTAAATTGCTTTAGTCTATTTGTTCTCAATTATTTGTCCACCTTTTCCAAATACCGGGAGTGTACCTTCTGCTTCAATGACCAGCAATCACCATCAAACATCAGATTAAAATCATATTCGTCCCCAGCAAGCAAACTCAACAATTTTGTGAATTTATCATCCAAATCAAACAATAATGGATGCAACTAATTGACCTCTCAAATGGCCTATCATGCACGTACACATTCAAGAATTCAAATAACTACAGAAGCCTCCTTAACCCTTCCACTGAAACCTCTTTTTCCGTTAACTGCTTGACACACACACACACACAAAATAAATAAATAAATAAAATAAAAATCCAACACTGAAGTGGAGTTACTATATTTGAATATATGATATGGTAAGCAAAGGTGACTTTCTTTCAGCTTTTCCTATGCTGATTTGCAAAGCTAATCCTTCTACAGAAAGAAACAACTTGAAATCTTTGCATCATCTTCCATTCCAAACAGGAACAGCAGCAAGAAATAATCGAAAACTTGAACTATTTAACTGATTAAGATTAAGAACACCCTTGAGATCTTATGAGTAACACTTGGTTGCATAGTCAAGTCCATCTACCCACGTATCTCCAATAATATAAAATCACTTTGCTATTTCATCAACTTTGTAACGAAACAACTTCCTAGGATTTCCATGTTCCTAAATAATAAAAAAAAAGAGTAGATCTCCATGAAAAAGCCAAGTTTGTTAAAAACATCGAATGCATTAAAATGCAGGCTATAGCTTCATAAACTATGGTAATAAATGCTATGGCTAAATCTATGCCTATTTCCATGTACAATTCTACTGCAGAAAAGCAAATAATGTCTAATCCAAAGTTCAGACTGAGTTGTACAAAGTTGAACTAAAAGATAAACTCAAATATAACTATTACAGGCACATAAAAAGTGAGCATCTCAGCATACATATATTTGACATGAGACTTTGAATGCAATATGCAGAAAGAAGCACAAAAAGCTATAAGAATGCATACTAACTTATCATGTTCCGTGCTGATGCAACAAAAAGGTAATAACAATTATCCAACATTCAAATTGTGTTGTACAAGTTAGAAGTATAAATAAAAGGTGATTTGGACCAAGATTTTCCAGGCAGTGCCGAGCCGAGTCTAGATAAATCCCAAACTAAAGGCGTGACGAGCATGCCGTGCCGACCGTGCGGATATGTACAACTTTAATATTTTTAAAACATGTTTATAAATTATAATAAGATAATAAAAATAAACAAAAAATTAAAAAATTAAAAAAAAAAGGCCACACGCCTGCCTGCAACCAATTAGGTCAGCGCGACGCGACTTAACAGATCGCATCACGCGACCTTGGGTGGTCGCGCACAGCAACCTATTAAACAGTACTTCCAAGCTTTTAAAAAAAAAACCTTGGGTTGGCACGGCACTGCTTTGGCTCGGTGCCGGATCCCGACAATCCGGCTAGTGCCGCGCTGCACTGTGCGTGCCGCCCGACACGTAAACCCTAATTTGGGCTGAAATATACAGACATGTGAAGCGAGGGACTTCTGTTGACATTTGTCGAATGTGGCTAAAAGCTTATCTTGGACTAGGGATAGGATATTGCACTTAAATAACAAACAAATTGAATGGCAAACATTACCAGACAATTTATTAAGTATTGCATTTATACAATTAAGATGACCCATCAACCACTTCATGATAAATTTTGATCTCTACAAACAAAAAGGTAGTGGTAGATCATAGACGATCTCAAATGTATATCGAACTTTGTATTGGAAGTCTTCGAGTCATAGAGGCAATTGTAGATGAGAATATGATATTACACTAAAAAACCAAATGAAAAAGTAATTCACATATTTACTATACATCGAAGAAACTGTAGAACTGAGACAATTCATTAGCTTCTTTGTGGTAAATACAGATCTCTATGACACGGTAACTATAGACAATCTCAAATGCACGTTGAACTAAGAAAACTAGATATAATCGTATTATGATGTTATTGAAGGTGCTCAAAAGTCGATATCACTTGTAACAACATACTAGCATATTAGTTGTCTAATTAAGAACTTTGGATACCAAGTTCCTACATACAATATACCTTCACTGCTATGCACTACTTGAAAAAAAAAAAGAGGGAGATATTTTCAGAAAGTACATTCCGCATTGACAACTATATCAGTCAACTGATCTAACAGTGCTTCGTACAACTGCCATATGAAAACATTAAAATACATGTTGAAGAATAAAGTGATAGTGGTTTTAGAACAACTCAAAGGATCAGCATATGAACCGACCTTAGTCCGAAGTGTTATCCGGGCAACCATTTTCAGGATTTCTTTATCAGGTTGATCACCCATTATAACTGGAGTCTTGAATTTTTCAAGGAATTCCAGAGCCGCTCTCTTGGCAATATCAAAACCATCAACTAAGACACGAGGATGCATCCCTGTGTTAAATGTCACATCTTGTAAATTTGAAATGTTTGAATTGAAGAAACCTCTACCTAATAATACAATCAATGTCTTCAGCTAGCTTAAGCAATTCACTAGCATTTCAGAACCGAGGTATAAAAGGGTGGGTGGGTGGAAAGCATCTAGCAAGTCAACAACTAATAGAAGTATCAATCTTACGAATGCAAAATGATGGATGAAAATGTCGATCATAGCAATTAGTAGTAGATTAATCGTTCATTAAACTTTGTTTTTCTGCACATATAAGTGGGAATAATCAAATGTATATTTTATACTGAAAGAATCCCAGTTTCGACTTTGACAATGCAATTATGAAACATAAGTTGAATACTTACTTTCTCTGCGTCTCATTAAATATTCACACTAGCATAGGCATCGGCATATGGGCTGATGCCACTTCAACAATCAACTACAAAAGGTGCTATGAAGTCCCATGATGGCCTTACGAATTCGATGGTTTTAATTCAATGACTGCAACCTTAAACATGTAATCTGCCAGTCTCAAACGCTGCCTTTGAATAAAAGAAAACATTGAAAGAAACTACCCTCATCAATGTATCGCTCGGATTGTTTCATGAGCTCGCCAATAAATAACAATGTGGATGTAGTGCCATCACCACTGGCATCGTCCTGGGCCACAGCGGTGCGAGCGATCATGATCGCAGTAGGGTTTTTGGATCTGCATCTCCTTTAGCAGGGTGTTGCCATCTTTCGTCAATTTAATATCCCCCGCACCTCCAACCAACCTAAACATCAACAAATCAACACCACCATTAGATCGTAAAAACTTCCAGAAGAGATGATGAAGTTGGGAAATTACATTTTAATGGTGCCCTTGGAGCCAAGATTGGTTTTCAGAACAGCATGGAGACCCTTGGCAGCATTGATGTTCATATGCAGCGCCGCAGACTTGTTGAGAACCTCGGCGTTCGGATTGAGCACGCGCAGCGACATGTTCGCCGGCGTAGGAGATCGAATCGAACTAGCGATCGAAGGATGGGAGAGCGAGAAGTCTGACAAGTCTGAGAGTGAGAGATTAACAGTGTAAGTGAGAGAGTGCAGAAGAAAGAATGGTGGTGAGCTTCTCTATAGGCTTCTTGTGGGGGTGCTAATGCGAGTGCGGATACTTGATTCGGCAGAATCATGATGTAAAAAATCCGACAGCTTTCAATTTATTCATTATGTATCTGTGGATTATAAGACTTTTTACAACTTTAACTCAGTCCTATTTCTAAATATTTTTAAAAAAAGTTTAATTATAAAGTTAAAAATTTTGAGGTAATTTTTCTTTGGTCTAAATTTTGATGTAATTTTTAATTTGGTAGTTAAAAGGTATTCAAAAAAAATAAATAATGTATAAAAAATATGATCAACACTTTGATCATCTTTTGGACACACTATTTGATATATTTTTTTAAAAAATTGAATGCAAGGTCGTAGATCTATTAAAATTATAATTTTGTAGTTTAAATTTTTTTCTAAAATATTTAAAAATAAGTTAAATAAGTGAACAAAAGTTTATAAATAATCTGTACTTCGTGCATGTACAATGGATGAAATAAAAGCCGTAGAATTTTTTGATTCATGATGTGGCCAAATCATAAAATCCGTGCCCTGGTAATACGGGTCAGTTTGGCTGAATCAAACTATTCAAATCCAATTTTTCTCTGGTCAATATGGGAATAATCCAAAAATTACCCAAAAAAGATATAATATAATTTGTCTTGGTCATAACTGTCAAGTTTCATTTCTATTCTACATTTTAATTGGGTACTGAACGGTAAGCGGCAGACCCTCTTGATCAGGTGTTCCTAAAATTTGAACCTTCGGACTTTTTTTTATAAGAGATAAATTTTTTATCTTCTAATCTAACTTCACTGATCAACTGAGCTAATATTAATTGGTAATTTTGTTGAGCTTTAATTACGTAATTGGGTATGCAAGTAACGAACCCTCCGTCAACGACAACAGATAAAAAGTTCCATTAATTCAAGCATTAGGCCCAGCCCAGCCCAGCCTTTCAGCGTGCCACAAGTCCAATTAACTATAACGCGCCGGCTCACCGGAACCCTAATTATTTAGCGGAGCCGACGTCGCCAGAAACGACGGCGTCAGCTTCAGAAGCTGCCTTCAACGTATCAGGAGATTGGGGTCTTTTATTGTCGGGCGCTCTAGCGTTCACTCCAAGAACAAAACTTCACTGTCTCTCTCCTCCCGTAACTTCTAATCCCCTCCTGTTATCACATCACTCAATGATGGCGACCGCCGCCGCCGCCACCGACAGAGGCCTGCAAATACCCTCTGGAACCCTAGAACATGACGCACCCAAGCTCATCGCCGTGCTGAAGGAGATGAAGGAAGGACTTGACGCTGTCCGCGCCAAAGTCCAGGCTCTCACCGAAAAGGTATCTTTGAAGAAGTTCTACAGAGTTGCTTATGAATCAATTGACCTGTGCAAGTACTTCTCTCCTCGAAGATTTTTGTGTACTTTTAAGTGTTGAAGATTATCTCATATTTTATTGCATCAGGTGAAGAAGAACGAATATCCGACGACCGAGGGCTGAGCTACTTGGAGGCCAAGCATCTTCTGTTGCTCAGCTACTGCCAATCAATCGTCTACTATCTTCTTCGCAAAGCAAAGGGCTTGTCGATTGATAATCACCCGGTCGTTCGAAGCCTAGTCGAGATTAGACTCTTTCTTGAGAAGGTCTGAATTGGAGTTTGGCTTTGTCTGTGTTGATTTAATATTTGCTGATCTTTCTTGATTGCTTGTTATTTCGTGTTGGATTAATATGAGTTGCTGATTTTCTTGATTTTTCATTGGGGAAGATTCGGCCTATTGATAAGAAGCTTGAGTACCAAGTACAGAAGCTCACCAGAGCTGCTGCTGGAATGTGGCAATGGAGAAAACCACAACTGACAATGGAAGAAGAGAGACAGAACATGGAGGAGGACCCCTTGAAGTATCGGCCTAATCCTGACATGCTTGTCAGCAAGATTGATCATGCTGTGGCTCAGGTATTTCTTTTTTTCCCTTGTAAACGTTGCTGATTGCTTATTGCTCTGTTTCGAGTCCATTGCTTACTTCCATGCCAGTACGGTAACCCTAAACTTGCCTACAGTACCTGCAACTATATAAATTGTCCTTCATAGCTGGTATAAGAAAAAAGGTCTCCCTGCTGTTATTTTGTTTTACCATACGAATACGCGAAGGTTTAAGCCTTTATCTTTGTATTGGCTTGGTTGTAATCGCAGGAATCATATTTGCTTTTACTTTGATTTTAAGAAGGGTTCTGGAACATCTACAAATATCTGCGTGGAATTTATTCAGGCCACCTGTATAATGTGCATAACCGTTGGCATATATGTGTACATAATTCATTATTTTTATAAAATGTATGCTTTAAGTGTAAACGTGATTGAAACTCAAAGATGTAACTATAATGTAGGCTCTAAGTAGTTAGCTTATTAACTGGTAGTTGATGCTGCACCAATTTGAAGATATGCTCGTGTATTGTAGTCAGCAAGGAATGATTATATTTTTTTAAGAGTTCTTACACTTTCCTACTGTCTGTAGGATAATGGAGGTGTCTATCGTCCACCAAATTTGCTCCTACAACTATGGATGATGATCGAGTATCAAAGCAAGAAAGCAAGCCCTTAGAAGAGAGAAAGAGCTGTTGCGACAGACAAAGCAAAGTGCTTTCGTTAAGGAAATCATGGATGATTTTGAAGATAGACCCGAAGAGGTAATGAATAATTTCTGAATTTTCACATTAGTACTTTACATTAAAAGGTTATTTATTTATTTACGATTCTATTCGTAGATAAGAGAAGTGTACGGAACAGAAAGCAGAGAATTGACAAGCTATATAACAAAGAGGGAAGAGCGTGAGAGGCAGGAAGAAGAGCTGTTCACTCGTGCTCCAGTTACAAAGCATGAGAAGAAGATTGAGAAGCACATGAAGAAATCAAGAAATGGGTATACATGATTTTTCTTTCTTCAAAATCATGTTAAGCTATTTCTTTTGTTTTTCAAGCAATTGATTTTGTGCTATAAGGAGGTCGGTAACTTAGCAGACAATTTCTCACTGATTTAGTGGATCTATTTCAATCTTAAAAGAAATTTGTGCAAGTTGTGATTTCGGAATACTTCCTGTAAGCAGTAGTTCTCTTGTGTGATGAAATGCAATAGTCATCTTAGTGGCAAACCAAATGCCGGAGTAATAGAAACCTGAAATTGTACCTCATAAATAGTCACGTTTATTGTAATTAATCCATATATATTCATCACTTGCCATTATTATTATACCTCATAAGTCTTCAGGTGCATATTTAGCAAAAATCACGTACTAAAGGCTGCTTAGCGATTTTTCTTAGCTATAACATATGTTTGCAACTATATCAAAGGAACCCAATACACAATCGGATTACTTCCAATTTCCGTGCTTATTTTTCATTACATACAGCAATTTTTTTTTATGTTGAGAAGTCAATATCAGTACCATGAAGGAGGAAAGAAGTAAAACAAGAGGATTGGAGAGGGGATGGGGGAAGGGATGAAATCATTTAAGGCAGTTATTACTCAGTTTACTTTTAATTCATTTGATGTATCATTTTTGTAACTCAGTGAGTTTAATTTGTCTGTTCTAAGTTTATTATGGTTGAACTTTACTTTCATTTGTGGTCTCTACTCCAGATTGATCGGCTTGGCGGATGACTTCTATGGTGAAATCAGAATGTTGCCATTGGGGGAGAAAGGGGATGATGATAAGCCCGATTACATAAATACTAGTGCAGAAGGGGCATCATTTAAAAAACGAGGTTATAAACCTACTATCCAAAGTGTCTTTCTTTTTAAATTACGAAGGCATGGTCATAGTCAGGCTCTTTATAATTTTGTTTTAGGATTTAATTACAGAGCACTTTATTCTTTTCACCATCTTTAAATATGCTATTTTAAGCTGATTATCAGCTTTTAGTGCTAACTTCAAGCAATGCAGATGACGAACTTACTGTTATCCCTTTATATTTGTGCTAACTGTTTGAAACATACGAAAATTTTATACCCCTTGAAGCAGAAATGATAGTGTCTGCTAAAGTACACTATTTTAGGTATAAATTATGTTCGTTTTAAGTATATTATATTTTAGGTTCTTGAATGCTATTATTTTGTAGGAAATACAATGTTGTAATCTTCTTTTAGGTGATAATAGTCAGACTAGCTTGTTAGGCCTACTGGTGCAAGATAATGTGTGTTGAACTCCTTTGGTGGTCGTAGTACATCTGGCAGTTGCATGTATTTTTCCATTCCAATTTATAATTTTTAAGAGCTTCTCATTTTATGTAGACCAAATTTAGGTCATGAAAAAATAGCACAATCTACGAAGATGAGATTTAGGGAATAGGAATATATAGCACATAAAAATTGAAATTGGTACACAAGAGTACAGTTGAAAACAGATGTTATGGTCTTATTCTCCCTCTTTCATTCTCACTTCGGCCTTTTTCTCCCAGAGATTGTTTCAGATGCATATGACTGGTAAAAAAAACTAATGCTGAGATGCTTGTAGCATTCTTTGTAGCCCAAGTAGTAATCACTAACATCTGCAAAGTTGATCATATCAAGCCCAAAAAGTAACCACGACATCTGCATAAATTGTTCATATTGTGAATTATCAAGTATTTCTCAGTAGAAGTAAATATTACCGACTTAACTACTATTTAGAATATGCTAGATTGACTTGGAGAGTAGGAGGGGGATCGGGGCTTTAAGTGGTTAGATATCTGTTAGCTTTCATCTTTTGACAATTTTGAAGTGTGAGTAATAGAACAAGTGTGAACATTCACATGCTACATAAAAGAAGTGATAACAATTAATAACTCGTAAAATGTTATAAAATAGGAAATGTTTGTATAAAGGCAAAGAGTTGATAAAATTTTTCCATGTCCATGATAGTACCCGTATGGGACTCGGACGAGAGAATCGATCAAACCTTCTGTTTTCATTTCTCTGACGAGTTGATAAAAGCATTAGCATGCTTTTTTTGACGTGAGAATCGATCAAACCTTCCGTTTTCATTTCCCTTTGTTTCATATGGGGTTTCTATGAAATGGGATTAAAAGTTATGGTATTTTTTTATGAAATGGTGCCCTAATATTCAAAAACACGTTGATGAGTTTCCTTTTTTTACCACGTTAACTCGGTTCTGCTGTTCTTTTTTTATTTCTGATGGTCTGTTTATTCGCTATTCTTCGACTTATTATCCATCTTCAGAGGAGACACTAAACGAGGGAGCCATGGAGATCCGAACTGCACGATTGCTGCAGGAGATCAGCAACTTATATCCAAAGTTGTTCGCAAAAAGCAGGAGCTTACAAATTCTTATATCTTTTTCTTTTCTTGTGTTTTTGAAAGTTACCTGAATATTCAGGTTTTCTTATTTTTATTTTTGATGTAGTATATAAATGTTACACGTTTGCATGGCAAATTTTACTGATTCAGAGTTTATGGCCAGAAAACAGCATCATCTTATGTCATCCTCCAAAGAGTTTTAATCCCAAAAAAAAAAATTAAAAAAAAAAATCCAGTATCTGTTTTCTGTGTCACCTTCCACCTGTTTTTGTTTTTTTAGATTATCCATGATTTTTGTGTGCTTCTATCATAAAGATGGTTAAGTGTAAGACTTCCAACTTATAGAGGAACTTTATCCTGGTTGAATGACGTGTCATTACCAACAAAAACACTTGATCACTTCTAGAAACTTTCCTTTCAAAATCTGACATAATCTGCAGTTATCTAAGTTTTATTCTTTTTAATTATTCCTTTAAGAATATGAATAGGAGGTGGTGGGTGCCGTAGTTGCATGATGGATTTTAGAAAGTCTTATTATTTTAGAATCGACTATATGTTCTTTCAGTCGGAATAAGATTGTTTTTGTAGATGCGTCCACGTATTTTCCTACATATAATGGGTGATTTTATTATGGTATCGTCTATTAGGTTCAGAATAGTCTCTTTTTAGATTGAGTTGGAGAGATTATAGCGATAATGTTGGTACCTAAAAACAAAAATTAATCATTACGATGTAAAACTGCCTTTTTCTCAAATCAATTCCCAGGAGAATTAGCAGGATTAATTCATACTAGTTTGGAAAATCCTTCAAAGAACCAGAAGAACAATACTGAACCTAAAAGGAAAGGAGTAATTACGATTTATTATGATGATCCCATAATCACTAATGGTGTGTTTGAGCTGGTTTGATGTATTTTTTATGAAGAATAAACAAATTTGATGCATTCTGCTGGATAAATTACATTATTTTATTTGGTTTAAAAAACAACTGGTTAAGTTGCGTACTACCTTGAGAGTTAGAATGCAACCACACACACACACACAAAAAAAAAAAAAAAAACAAAACCATTATATTCAATTATCACTATAATCTCAATTGCAGTATACAAAGTTAGCCCGAAAGTTGATTAAAATTTATTCAAATTTAGTATTAACCTTCAGACACTTTGGAACAATCTTTGTGGCAAAATATACGGCCATAAACTTTTTTACTTTCCTAATCTACATATTTCGCTAACTTTAATTTAAATGAATAATCATTCATTGCCATCACAATTTGTACAAAATAAAAGTACGCTAACCACTTAAACAAGCATTCATGAGATATTAATATTAGTCGGAGACCTCGTTCCTTTTTCGTGAAAAGATACAGCCAAAACCATAAGCGGTGTATTAAAATGTGTGTGATAGATATTCGATAAACAATGTATGACTCTCATCGCATCAGTAATATTTTTTGTGACGAAAGCCTTCGAAAGTCTTTAAGAAAATTTAGATACTAAAGCGTTTCATATCCAGAACTTGAGCTCGAACACGTTATACACATCACGTGACCAACTTTGGGTTTTAGGAAGATGAATCACAGCCATGATGGACTTCAATTGGTATGCAAATCCATAAAATTAATTTGTCAAACTATGAAGATGTCGTTCGAAAACATTTCTGCCTCTAAAGCTGTGCAGAATAAATTTTTAATATATATATATATATATATATATATATATATATTATATATATATATATATATATATGGTGTTAAATTTTTTTTATAAAAATATTTTTAAATAACATTTTTGAATATTCAAATTTTTATAATTATTAAAGACTTAATACATCTGTTTAGAATTTTTTTAACAAATCTTCAATACAAAAAGTATAGAGGATTTCAAATATATATATATATATATATATATGTTATTCTCAGATCAACCTGAGAATAGTCTCGTTCAGGTCGTATTTTAGCCGTTGGATCGCACCATCCGACATCTGCGATCACGTGCGTGTTTATGAAGCAAAAAATCGCTAGCGACTTTTTAGAAAAAATGGCTAGCGAATTTAATTAAAACTACGGGTTCTGTCTCAGCCGTCGGATAGTAGCAATCCAACGGCTAAAATACGATCTGAACGAGACTATTCTCAGGTCAGATCTAAAAATAGCCCTCTCTCTCTCTCTCTCTCTCTCTCTCTCTCTCTCTCTCTCTCTCTATATATATATATATATATATATATATATATATATATATATATATATATATATATATATATATATGTTTTAGCTTTGGCTTAATTTACTGAATAAAATAAGAATTCCTTTAGGAGGACAGTATAATAGCAAGAAGTGATATGTAAATTATTTCAAATATGAAACAAAACCGAAGTTTCTTACATAGTTACATGTTTATCTTCTTTTCAAGGATGTTTTGGAAAGTTAAGCATATAATAATAGGTTATAATTGACCAACTTGTCAATTTCCAAGCTGCTTTTCATGTTTATTCATGTCGACATAATCGCAATATGAGAGGAGACAATCAAAAGATAATGTGGAGGCTGATAGATCTTTCAAATGATGCTTAATTGGACATCAACTTGTATGTGGCTCTTCAATGCACGACGTAGATTTTACTTCCTAAATATAATTTATAGACTGTACTTAAAAAATTATATCAAATAAAAGAATAATCTGATAATTACGGTATAAGAATTTTAGTATTAATATCTCAAAATTAGGAGTTTATCCATATTTCTACATAATCTAAGAATGTGATACATCATGCAATTTTGACGGACTACTGTATTCCGTACAAATTGCTTTATAGGATAAATATGGAAAATCCAGCCCATATCATGCATATTTTATGAGCTTGTATGAACAATTCTGAATGGTAAAAAATTCTGAATGGTGCTGACTCAAATTGTGTAGAAAAGTTCAATTATAAATTATATATAGAATGAAAATACAATGTAATATGAAATACATATAGGATATAGATAGTTCATGTATAAATCATAATGTGAAAAGTTAAGTCGTGTTTTTTAAGTGCTCTTGATTTTCTATGGTGCTAATGAGCCTAAGATAATGTAAGTTTTGTGAATTGAAGAAGCCACTTGAGATAGGTATAGCCATGGAAAACACAGCAATTCTCGACCAAGACCAAAAAAGACGTGTTATGAAAAACAAACATAATTTTACGTGTCGATCGACAGCTTATGATGTATATCATATCTCTGATTTGACAGTTATCGTCACAATAAATCTATATAACATATGACGGATAATTTTATATAATCTATAAATTAATTTAAACATTTTAAATGATAATAGATAAATATGTAACTCCATGGTTAGTACATGCCAGAATCAAAATTTATTCAATTTGATTTTGTTCGGTATAGAAACTCTTGAAAAAAAAAAGAAAAAAAAGAAGAGGACCAAATATAACTGGACCACATTGGTAATCCTAGGAAGATATCTTGAAGATCATAAATCAACTGAAGTTGGATTTTTCATGAAGCATTGTAACTGGAGAAGGACAAATTAAAGCCCTCGACAGTAATTCCAGGACAAATAAAAGTTAATGATAATGTTGACTAAGACTGCAGATGAATTGTGGATCGTTCATAACCAATCAGAAGGAAACATATGTCCAAATTAGGCCCCACAACTTTGGAAAAGATCCAAAAAGGGCCATGAATGAAAAGCATGGGTAGAAAAGGAAGCCTCTGCATCACTGATGGAGCTCTCCATGAAAAATGATGACTACTGAGTGATAATTTGGGCCCAGCTTTCAGTACATTATTAAGGGTTTTGTACAAACATTTTCTGGAAACTCATCGGTTAAATAAGTTTCTAACTTTTTCTAAAATTTATACAATTACTTTAATATATATATATATATATACTGAAAATATAAAAAATATATAATTTGGCGTGTTTTATAATTTTCGCATTCAATAAATATTTTGTCGCTCCAAAATTTCTGGACCACTATAGATTTTAAAATCTTAAAGTATTTACTTAAAGTTTTTATTATGAAAAAAAAAAAATCAATTTATAGTTATAAACCATATCATATCTATTTTGTTTGTATTTAAAACTTTCTTAGAAATTTATATCTATGTATTTTGGCTTACTTTTATAATTATTAGAAATATCAAGCATTTATTTGTAAGTATTCCAAATCATATTATTATTTTAACTAGATTACTATTATTATGAATGTTATTCATATAATAAAGAGTAGCAGATCTAACAATTTTTAATAGGTCTTGATATAGTTGGACACCAGCTTGGCGAGCATTTCACCCAGTCAAAAAAAGTGTGGATCTACTGTGGGCCTTTTGTTCTTTGCAGTCGGCGATGCAGAATTTGTAAATTCTGTTGCCGATACCTAAAAATTATAAAATTCATCGTAGATATTGAAAATCAAAATTATCGTAAAAGACTTAGCTCGTAATCAGCTTCTTTTTATATAGCTAACCTGACAGATAAAATTAAATAATATTGGTTATCACAATTTTAATCTCTAATTAAAATAAAAAAAATAGAAATCATCATATTTCTGAGGCTGCTACTCCTACTCGTTATATTAAGGGAGCAGCTACTGGGAGCCAACATGTTAGTTAATATCATGTGGCTGCAAAGTAAAAGGAGGCATACATGGAAAGCATGAACATTTTGCAAGTTACATGTAGACGGTAGGCGAATAAATACTATTTTGTAAAAGTACTTTAATATAATTTTGTATTAAAAGTTTTTAGAAAGTATCTAAAAATAGATTCTGAAGTTGTACACAGCAACATAGCGAGCTATACGGTCATGTTTGAACTAAACCGGACCGAAATCCGAATAAAGTCCATACCGTATAGAATTTGTATATGTTAAGATAATTATAGTCTGTAAGAATAAATATTTAGAATATAGTCTGTATTTTTTTTATATATAAATAATAATATAATAGTTTTTTTTTTCAAAATACTATATTTAATAATAAAATCAATATTCAGACCGGTTTCGGTCTTAAGCGGATCGGACTGGACCAAATGGAGCGGTCCGGATGACGATCTACAGCAATACGGTGAAATTTATGAGTAGCAAATTACCATTTAACAAAACAAGATTTACAGAGAACGAAGAGAGAGAGAGAGAGAGAGAGAGAGAGAGAGTAGATACATGGCGTTGGTGGTTATTCAAACTGAGAGAGAGAGAGAGAGAGAGAGAGAGCGATGAGTCAGCCGAAGAAACCAGTCTGGCTCCAAACGGCGTCACGCACACGGCTCATATCACGTCCTTTGAGCGTCCTCCCCGCTCCCTCCAACACCGACGCCCCCGCCGCCTTGGCCTGCTCCCGTGCCAGGTACTCGTGCGGCGGCATCCACTCTCCAACCCCTCTCCTCCTCCTCTTCCTCCGCCATCGCCACGCCGTACTCCTCCCCCCGTTGCCACCTCGGCACGTTCACCGGCGCCGACCCAACCCCTCCCCTCCTCGCTCCCACGCTGCGCCGCTGGTGCACTACCACCGCCTCCCCCCGCGTACGTCGAACGCCAGCGACAGCCCTCCCACAACCTGCCTGTGGTCGCGCCCCTCGCACGCCAGCGATCGCACCTGTCCTCTTCCCACCGCGCATCCTCGCCGGCGTCATCCGTTGCGGCGACCGACCACACGTCATCTTCGGACAGATCAGCGCCGCTGTACTCGCCCACGCCACCGTCGTACCGGTAGGTTCCCAGCAGGCGCTCGCGGCTGTAGGCGGCGCCGCCGACGTGCTTCCGCCCTTCGCCATCCCCTCCGGAGAATCTATGCTAATAGTAACAAATAAGCTGCCGCCGGAAAATAAGTAACAGTGGCGGCGTTGGAAAAATAAACTACCAAATTAATAAAAAGTAATCGATAGTAAAACCAAATGGCCAGGGAGGGGAGTAAGCTCGTATTTATAGTGCATTTCAATTCAATTTCATCTGCGTTTATCTTTACAGCAAGGTCCACGTCGGAGGAAGCAGCGGGGCAGAGGTGGCAAGTTCGCTGACGTTCCAATTGTGGGGGATCCAAGGAGGTGGGACCGTACTCCACGTGGGTGAGTGTATTGGGCGGGCCCAGCTGCCTTGTCCGTTGTTGAACACGTGGCAGCATGAGGATCACGAATGACTAATAATGGGCTCAAATTATTCTGGAAGCGCATGCATCGATTGGGGAGGTGAAGTCGATGGACAGTGCAGCTTTTGGTTCGACGCGATTGCAAATTTGGTTGCTACACAGCCATTAAAATTTGCTTCGTCTAAAAATATAAGATAGAAATTGTGCGATATTTTGTCTGACGTGGCAGTTCCAGATTGGAGGAAGTTTGCTTCGTGCTCGACATCATCAGCTGATAGATAATTTTCCAAATTGGAGCTTGTTGTTATGCGAAATATCCATCATTCAAGTAGCAAATATAGTAGGAAAAACAATTTTTGGAACAATTCTTTTTTCTTTTCTTTTATTTTTATTTTGAATAGGAAGTGAGCTTATGTTACCAACTTACCAATTGCTCTGCTCACTTATTCTGTCTCTTTTTCACAAGTAAAAAAAGCTCCATATACATCTATACCCAGGATGAGAGCTATAAGCGTCGTAGGTGGGTCGATATGCCACCTTAGTTTTTTTTTTTTTTTTTTTTATAAATTATTATGGATAAATTTTATCGTAATCAGTTCAATTGTCATAATTGATAAATTTACTATTAACATCGATCTATATTGCATCAAAAAAGAAAGAATTGACGAAAATTGGACAGATGAGGGACAGGGGTGTGGGGTTCACTAAGTCGTGTCGACACGAACTCGACAAACTGAGCCACCATGAGTCCATCAAATATAACATATGGCTCAGAATATGCAGTCTAATGCCCCCATCTATCCTCACTGCCTTCCTTCGTCTTCTTCCTCAGTCTAACTCGGATTGTTCCACCAGAGCCCACAGTGAAAACTACCCTTCTAAGTTCACTACATGATGTGGCCATGTACGGTGTGTCATGGTAGTATAATGGCACTTAACAAAGTCTTTCTATCTCAGAGTCTGATTTTTCGTCCTGCCAATATAAAAGAAATTTTGCTGACAAATATATATACGGATGCGTATTCTCCCACATACAATGGATGGTTTAGCTGTTCTGATTGGCTATGGATTATGAGGATAATATCGGCACTAAAAAAATTTAATAGATTATAACGTTAAAAAAAATCTACTAAATAAAATATTAGAGCTGCAGAAGAATCGCTAATTGATTCATTCTTCAATAATTTCCTAGAAATCATGCAAATTAAATTGACTTCTTGTGTGCGCGCGCGCCCACCCACACTATAATAGTAATGGTTTATTGTCCATTTAATATTAGTTATTCCAATGCAATTGTGGTTATAGCTCCCAATCAATCACTATACACTGAACGAAAAACTTTAAACAAAAAAAAAAAAAAAAAAAAAAAAAAAGAAAAAGAAAAAAATTGATGAGTCCATGAGCCCCAGCTGTGTGACTGGTTAATCCGAGTTAGTGCCTTGTTAAATATTGCAGGAAATAAGGGCATAAGTACGGGAGTAAACGAAAAATTCATTAATACTGTTATAATGGTAGGTGGAGGAATCAAGAGAAATAAGAGGATCAGATTTTTGTCAAAAATATTACAAATAGAATATCCTATCTTTCCGTCTCTCAATTCTCACGGTGTGATGAAATGATTGGTTGGCCTTTTCGAGTTAAATAGAATATGATGAGATTTACTTGTATTATCACTTTAGTGCTTTTAAATATATGAATTCTGATGTATTATAGTGCTTGTCGACCATCTCCTTATTAATTATATATATAACTCTAATACAAAAATTATCGGACGGCTGGCAGCCAATATTTGATTACATGTCCTCATTGGCGAGGTTGGTAGCACGATGACTTGCTGGTCCGAAATCATCCTACGTCAATAGCAACTATACAGTAGTAAATCACTTGACTTATTTAATTGCAAACTTAAACATACACTTTTTTATTAAACTAACATAAGACGATCCTTCCAAGTACTTGCAGTAAGTAGTGATCAAATAAGTTACGTCGACAACCTTGCAATTCATCCACGTAATATTCCTTATTAAAATGCATACTTTTTAGAAAAAGATTATGAAGATTATTATAAATATGTATCTATATCCAATATTTTATCCATAATGATAGTCTAACGACTATAATTCATATTCTATGTTCAATAAAGTAATCCGGTGTTTACTATTTAAACTGTTTTTACCTCATTAACAATCATATATATATATATATACACAGAGAGACACACACACACAACATCATGAATCAGCTCTTAGCTAAGTGCTCTCTTTGTTAATACTTGTCCGTGTTTAATTGACTAAATATCAATTTTTATCTGATCTCAACTACTCAATTCCGTAATCAACTTGAACTAATATTTTGTTATATTCAATTGTTAAATGCAAATAGAAAATTGTTGAAGTCAGTAACAAGGAGGTCAAGATTAAATACATTAAATAAATTGATTTTTTGCTTTTATGTTTCTATAATTCGATATTATCAAAATATATCATTCTAATTCAAAATTATTTTTTTATATCCGATTTGACAATCTGAAAAGACAAAATTGCTCTTATCAAATTAATTGTCCTCATTTTTTTTAAAAAAAAAGGTACAATTTCATCATTTTAAAGGATCGATGGATTATAAAAAAAAAATTCATTTTGAAAAAAAATGAATATAATTTGACAATTTCAAATTAGAGATATATAAAAAGATAAATACCTAAATGAAAGATACTCAAAATCCCTTGCATTTTACTTAGACTCTATGAAATAAATATATCATATTCAAATCACACGAGCATTATTTATAAAAATGTGGAAGAATTATTTCCTAACACAGACTTTCAGATTTATTCAGACTGAAATGTTGATATTCATTTTGTAAATCATGGATCAGTGTCATCTGAAAATTCATCCGTTACGATATTCATACAAAATATGGATCAATTATAAACAGTATTTTCTTATAATAAATTATTTCCTAGTGTCTATATCTAAACCGAATGGACCGCATGGATAGATACTCATCGGCAATTTTCTTTCCAGATGCAGCGTTTATGTGGAAAACTAGTTAAAAGGACAACAAATGGTTTCTTTTTTATTCTTTGAGATTATTTTACACACACAAAAAAAAAAAGAAAAAAAAAAACTATTTTCATAACTTGCAAGCCTTCGTGTTATCTATGTGCGCATAAATCCAAAGATCACACCAATCAAATTTTAGCCAAACGATTAATTCAACCCTTTATTTGGTAAGTCAGAAATCTATTCAAGTATATAAATCGATGACAGAGTGTGCGACACATATCTACTTCGTAAAAGACTAATTTCACACAATTAATAAGTGATCTTTATTTTTTTTAGCTTACGAGAAAATTTTTATCTATAATTGTCTCATTTTTATGCTACCTTTTGTCAATTAAAATGTCACAACCATTCAGATTGAACAGAGCCGAATATACGGGCTATTCTTTATGAAATACAATAGTATAGTTTTTTCATATTTTTGTGGGTGGTATTTATAGGATTCGAATATAAAACTTTCACTTCGAAAGTCGTACGGCCATTAGCGCTTCTCCTGTTCTCCATGTTCTATTTCTCTTAGAGGAATATTAATCTTGTTTTTTCTTATTATTTATCAGCAATTTTCTTGTTTTTATTTTATTAATTCTTTGTTTCATTCTTTGACGGACAGTTGAATAAAAAAAAGCATGAATTAAATTACTCGTGCGGTGCTGTAGAAGCAACGTAAAGCAATTCTCTTTCCCTCGACAGCGACTGCTTCCCTGCCCAGCCGCCCACGAGTCCAGGAGCTCGTATTATACAACAGGGCTGAGCTTTACCTTTTCCATCCGAAAAGTCGAACCGAACCGATCCAAAAAGTCATTAAATTTTGATTTTTGCTCGGCTCAGTTTTAGACATATCGACATTTCGGCAATTCAGCTCCGTTCGGATCAGTCCCGTTAATTCGGTCAGTTCAAATATGAGCAGATTTTGGATTATATATATATATATTTGTATTCCGGTCAACCTGAATGGACCTAAACCTACATGTATTGTAAGCGGTTTGGTTTGGTTTGGGTCGAAATCAAAATCCGTCGATTTGCGTCGGCAACAATTCAGTTCAGATTAGCCTTCTATTATTGGGTTTGTTCTTCGGATTGACCCTATTTAAAATTAAGTGTCTGATGTGTAATAAAAAAAATATATTTTTTTTTTTACTGTAATTATTGGGTTCTTAAGAAGTATTGTAGAATTTATTGGGGCTGGATGCAAGATTAGTCCAATTTGGCTTTTAAATAGTAATCGCAGTGATCTAAGTTTATCACAAAATTTATGAATTTCTAGGGATGGGATATAAAATTTTCCTTTCTAACGATTCCATGCCGTAACTCATTCTCAAGGTCTA
Source organism: Xerophyta viscosa (assembly GCA_002076135.1). NCBI lineage: Eukaryota > Viridiplantae > Streptophyta > Magnoliopsida > Pandanales > Velloziaceae > Xerophyta > Xerophyta viscosa. Next base: position 1,087,232 of record MJHO01000013.1, on the reverse strand, counting down.
TGCTCTAGAGCAGAAAACAAGACGTTCGAGCCAAATAACGTTTTAATTCAAACTCGGCTCAATAACTTTAGCTCAAGCCCAACAAACCGAGCTCAAATTGTACCATTCCGAGTTCAACTCGAGCTCAGTCCAATTGCATCGCTGAGGTCAAGCTCGGCTCAAGCTTAAACTAGCTAAAATAATCTTATTATGAAAATATACATGAGTAAAAAAATAAAACGCATTTACGCTCGCAAGTCAAATAGTCGAAGAATACGATGATCAGGTTCCTCGTCTAACAACATGAATAATATCACCGAAAGTGATAGCATGCCAGGATTACCAGAAGATACAATAGACATTAACAAAAAAACAAAAATATAAAATTCGACGTACAAATCTTGTCATGAAAGGAGGTCCAATGTGCCAAATGGAATCAGAATCTCTTATGCAACTTGTTAGCTATCCTACGCCCTAGTAGGCTTTCTCAGCCCTGGCACTCAGCATGCGCAAATAAATAAATAAATAAATAAATATACATATATATATAAATTTTATATTTAATTTTAAAATAATAAATAATTATATCAGTAGTACGGTCAGTATGGTATTGATAGCAAGATTTGGAATATATATATATATATATATTATATATATATATATTATTTATTTATTTATTTATTTTAATAAATAAATATATATCAGTACGGTCGGTATGGTATTGGTAGCAAGGTTTGGTATGTGCGGGATTTGAAGCGAAAACTTCGCAATGAATTGGCCACTACCTAAAAATGAAAAAAAATAAAATTAAATCATCCATGCGATCAGGATACTAATAATGAAGATTGAGATATTAACTAATTAATTAACCAATTATTGGATTGAACGTACTTTGTAGTATGTACAGAGTTATCATGCAACATGCATGTGATGGACGGGGAATATAAAGTACACCGTTAGGGTGCATTACAGCTTATGTAGTATTTATCAACGTAACTAACATGTTTGGGTGATCTATACCAACTGGTATTGGCAACTAGATTGGATATTAGGAGGCGATCATTGTCTGTTATTTATAATGGATGGATTGGCTGTTCGAATATCAATAAATGTGAGTTAGGTTGAATTGTCATAACTGGGAGAGCATGATTTTGACTTTATTGAGTGTTTGAAGGTAGAGTCCGTTAGAAAGATAAATGAGTAATCTATAAGATACACGATCACCTTCGGAGAATCCCGAGATAAAACCACAGACTTTATCATCACCAACAGTAGAAATACACAATTAAAGTTAGAAAATAACCGATTACAATAATCTCTCAGTTGACATGAGGATTGAGTTTCACAGAATATTAGTATCTCCTCTAAGTCCTCTCTCTAAAACACAAAAATCGGAGCTTATAGAGCCCTATATCTTTCCTCTCGCGCTCTCTTAAGCGACAGCCCCAGTCGAGTCCCCTTATTTGCTCATTCCTCTCTCTATTTATATGAGATGACGATATTAATACAAAAGGTTCTAGATTTTAAATCTAGTGAAAATTTTAAATATAGTGTATATATTCTAAATCTAATTTTATAAGTTATCAGACCACTTCTAATTGAGATGTATGATTGAAACGATTAAAAAACAGAAAAGAAAAAAAAAGCTAGCATGATCTATCTATATGTATACTGCCAGTGGGCCTTGGTTGTCGCTCTGCTTGGTTCATGCATGATGGATTTGGTTGAAGAATAATGGCAGATTGGCTGCATTCTAGTACATGTATTTGTTGGAAAAATAATTGCAAATTGGGGTCCAACTGAACCAGATTAGCTACCACAAAAGCAAGGTCCACTATTGGTGAAAGTGTTAATATTATCAAGGACAACCCCTAATAGTCCCAAGGTTGTACCTTAAAATTCATAAACCATCTTAGAGGAGTTCGGTCGGTCCGCTGTAATATTATGAAGATTATGACCTATATATGTATGTATTCCAACGGCTTGGTTCATGCATGGCTTTAGTTGATGAACAATGGAAGACTGGCTGAATTTATTTTTTATTTTTATTTAAAAAAAAAAAAACTCATTAAGTATTTAAAAGTATAAACTTTACTATGCTAATGAGAGCTTCAAAGAGATTCGTCAAACTTGCCCAAGCTTGGTCCCTTGTGCATCTGTGGTAAAAAGCTTATCTATGGCTATTCCTACTATTTTATTTAGGAGAATTGAAAAAAAATGGGAAAAAAAAGTGAATTGAGTACTGAATTTGTGAAAAATATTGGAAATTGTTTGAAATTAAGTTTGTGTTTCTTTATTTACTTGGAGATATAAGGGATATAAGTTGTTGATGATTTTTATAGATAAAAAAAAACATTCGACAAAATAATATTAATTTAAGAAATTATTTATATCTACTTATTTTGTTGTATTATTTATTAATAATTACAAATTTTTATTTTCTTTTAACTAGTAACTTTATTATATTATTGTTTTAATAATATTACTTATTATCAAACTAAGCACTTGCAAAATAAGGAGGGTTATACAAAAGAAGTAAGCATTAACAGAGAAAGGAAACCAAAGAGCAACAAAATAAGGTGAGAACATAGAAAGAAGAAAAAACAAATAGGGGGCACCATCTTGAGACATATGGAAATTAAACTAAGAGTAATGCTATTGGATCCGAATTATAAATCGTAGCTTTACCGATCCTGATGTACAAAGAAACCTCATTCGGGCTGAAAGTATTTTGTGTTACCCCAAACCCAATTTCTTTTTCTAATCAACCAATACTAATACTCATGAATGGGTATTACAATGTGCAATGACCGTAGAAGATAGAGGAGTACAACATAGAAGATGACCGTTGGACCGTTGGTCTAAATTCTTCCTTGAGCTCTCTTAAAGGTCTATTTGAATCCAACATCTCGCCCAGATACTTCTGCCGTCCTTTTATAGCCCAGACCACCTTTCCCTCATCATGAAGTAAGGATCTTGCTTTGGGGGCCGTCGTATTCCGGTGTAGGGGCGAGAGATCCTTGATTTGTTTGTTAGCATTTGGACGCGGTGCTCCGACGGTCTATTTTGAAATTGTTCGTATCCCCCTCTAATCATTGTGTCTAGTTTTGTTGTGGACGAGGCGTCCGCTCCTCGCACGGAGTTACTTTATATTAGGACAGAGCATATCACCACTTGGCACAATAGGTCCGAACCACCAGCCAGTTTTGGGATAATGACTAATGATATGGGTGGCATCACCAGATCTAAGATTTCTTTGTAACTGTTATGTCCTCCTGGTCCGGATGTCACAAACTTTGTTGGAAAGTCCGAGTTCATTGCAAATACCATATTTTATCAGGAGATAGTCCTAAAAGAGGAATGCTATTAATCAGGGATGTTTAATTGTCGTAATGCAATTAAACCATTCACAACATATTGTAGTGCCGGTGATATATATTATAATATATGTTTTGGCATTATATCTGAAATATCAGGTCCTAATGGTATTTTCTCGGCACGGATTTATTAATTTCAAACTTTCACGTAAGTGCACTTCCATACTGTAGCATTAGAATTTGACTGACTTTTATTTAATTTATTTTTATTTTGTTTTGTTTAGTAAAGGTTTGGTAGGTGTTGCCTTGTGGATATTGGGCCACCCCATGATAACTAATTAAGACTGAGAACCGGCCTGGGCCAGAACTCATATAAAATAGGTGCAGCCCAGAATTTCCATTCCAAGATGGCCTGATGTCTTTTCTAATCTAAACAAAAGATGAAAAAAATGTAAATCATGATTTATCTGTTATTAATGAATTTTGTATATTACAAAAATGCCCTTGCTTGCAAGAAATCTTAATGAAAATAATAAAATAGTCACTTAACTTCATGCATGTGATTTAAAAGGATTAATTGCATAACACCCCATTTTACAAATTCTCCCAAACCAGCCTTCCTATTTGAAATATTTCAGTTTTTTTTTTGCTTTTGTTGATGTGGCAGTGTTGTTTATTGATTTGGAACCTACAGGCTGATTTAGAAGATTTTGGTCCAGTAGGAGCTAATTTTTTTCAAATTAATCCAAATATTGTTCTATTATTTTTTACTTTTCACTAATTATTAGAATATTCGGTAATCAATTGATATATTTTTTCTCTTTCTTTCTCCCCATCGTTTCTTTTTTTCTTCCTCTCTCTCTCTCTCTCTCTCTCTCTCTCTCTCTCTCTCTCTCTCTTATATGTTAATCGTTGTCTTCGGCTTCGAAAGATGTCTCGGCATCGAAACATATTAACGCTGCCTTTTGCGCTACCATGGTGATAAGTTTATCCCAAGTTTATTATTTCAAATTTTTCATCAAAGAAATTGAGCAGACTCGATTGATCCCAATGGCTATATAGTACATCTGACTATATGTTATCTCCAATATATATATATATATATATATATATATATATAGTATATCCGACTTTATTACATTTTGAATACAGACCGTTTAAAATTTTGTGCCTCGGAATCAGAAATTTGCCTTTCTCCAGCATTGATCACCATTGCAAAAAAGAAAATAAAAAAATAAAAACAGAAACAAATAAAAAGAAATAAAAAGAAAACGAACTTTAATTCAAAAGGGGTAAAAGCAGATTGGGGAGGCGACTGGTTGTCAAAGAAAGGATGTACTTATTATTCTCCAACTGACCCCAAAAGAACAGAGTCTCCTTTTCCTTTACCATTCATTTCTCACAAGAAGTTGGTGTGGAGCTCAAAAGAGACTCCCAAAAGCAACAGACAAACAAACGATCCGTGATCAAAAACCTGCAAAATTTTGATTGCTATAGATAATAGATGTGTGTGTGCAATTAAAATGAGTGCGATTACAGCTCATTGAATAGTGCAGAAGAATAATTATTTTTTTTTTAAATTATCATAAAAAAAACACTGCTCGTAATCTGCCCCAGCTTTATCCAACTGATTTTCGAAGCCAGTTCAGCTAAAGTTACATGTCAGCCCATGTTTTAACAAACTGGAACAAATAAGCCCTCCTATTTCAAAGGTTCCAAAAAGCAGGGACTGAGTTAGACTGCATGAGCAAAAAGCCTTTGAAAGAATTTCCATACCACATCAATTTTCTTAGTTAATCCAACATAAAAAGATCTAGATTTAGAAACAGCTAACAAAGGTCAATGTAGAGCATTGAAATGTAAAATGAGTAAATGATAAATCCATGAACATCAACTGCTAAACTCAGATAAGCATTACAACATCAATAACTGAAAGGTATGAAAGCGCCATAATGCAACAACAGAGAATGAAACAGAAGGCGTGATTGAATTTGCAAGAACATCGTACGAGAATTTATTTAGTACATATATCTTGCATACATATATAGCTCAGTAGAAAGATTTTTAAAAAAAAGGCAAGTGAATCTAAGTTGCTAGCTATATCCCACCAGAAACTTCATTATCAGACCTCATTGTTCATTCAAAATGGGATATCGTGAGATTACAGAAAGCAAATTGAATCGCATTGAAAGCTCTTACCTGATCATGAGAATTATACGATCCAAATTCGTAAATCCATGAATATGCAATTTCATACAAGGAATTAGAACCGACGATTTATCCAGCTTCAACATGCCAAGAATGGAACTGCTACATCTTCTGTTTGAGTACGTGACGCAGCTGGATCTTCTGGCTCTCTACTCTAGCCTCTAGAAGTTTAGCTTTCAAGCTGTGCTTTTGTATGCTGCCCCTTGGCCATTCAATGCACCCTTTCATCCCCCGAGCTATATGAGGGTTCACGGAGTCGGGGGAGCTCCATTGCCCAAGACTCTCTGGGCTCAAGCCCAAGTCAACAGATCCTCCGTCAGGAGATAGAGTAGCATTTGATTTCCTTCCGTTTGAAAGCCTTCCATTCACAGCCTCAACTGAGGCTTTCTTGTAATTTTCACCGTTACTCGGATTAGATGACTTCCAAAGCCGGGAAATAGAAGAGACCTTTTTCCTTGACTGCTTTGTGGCTACCGAGCAAACCTCGCTGGCCTCGCTGTTTGGTCCACCATTATCTCCATCATTCTCTTCCCAATCTGTCCCACTTGATGATGCATTACAATCTTGACACTTACCGTTTACAGATGGATCACTACCACCCGGAGAATTACTAGACCCCTGTTCCTCGATTTGACTCACGGTTTCCCATCCACTGTCCTCATCCATATCATCATGTCTGTGGATTGAGCCCTTGGTGTACCTACTTTTGGGCTTCTCCAGGAAATCATTGATATCAGGGCTAATCGAGTGGATATTAGATGCATCGCTAGTCGGTGTATACCCACAGCACTGTTCAATGTCCCTCTCGTTCGGTTCCTCTCTTGCCTGGAGCTCTTCAAAGATGGAGTAGATGTCCTCCGAAGCAGCGGGCGGCTGGTAAGTGAACTCCTTAATATCTTGAATCTTGACAGAGCCGACTGCATCTCTAAGTGATTCAGCTTCTTTAATTTCCTCGGGATTCGCATTCGCAGTTTTCTGAGAACCCAAAAATGCTTCTATATCAGCCTGCAACTTACTTAGTTGAGAATATTTCTCATCAAGTGCTAGTTTTGCGTCTATCAACTTCATCTGGACCCTCTCCTCACGCCAAACTTCTGCCATCTGCAGCATCCTCCTCTCTTCTTCAATTTCCTCCCTAATTTTCATTGATTCCCTCCTCAGAGCTTCAACCTCTGCTTTGTCTTCACTTATCTCCTTTGCGAGCTCATCACAAACCTCCTCCATCAGCTCACGAGCCTTCTTTCCTTCTCATTAGTCTTGCATGAAACCGTTTGGCAGATAATTTCGCTTCAGCTAACTCATTTACGAGCTTGGAGTTCAGAATCTCCATCCTGTATCTATTCTTCCTCTCCCTGTTCAAATCAGACTTAATACTCTCTAGCACTGTTCTGACTTTCTCATGCTCTCTACTTCTCCAAGACGCCTTCTCCTCTGCAAGCTTACTCATGAAATGATCAAGCTTTTTTCTTGCTATCCTTCTTTCGGCTTCTAGCTCAGCAATCTTAACACGAGCCTCTTCTAACTCCGCCTGAAGAGAAGAAATAAAAGTGGCGGTGCTCCCCTTTTGCTCTCCAAATGATTTGAGATTACCGTAAGACTGGTATACTTCGTCTTCGAGCACTTTTGATCCAGGATCCCACTTGGTTGCTTTTTCCATTGCACAATTTCGTAATTTCCTAGAAGCTTCGAGCTGAACACCTCACGCAACACAACAAATGTTCAGGCCACAAATGATGCATCCATTTGGAATACTTAGCTAAACATACCTTTTGGCTAACTCCATTTTCAAGATGATGCACCAAAATGGAATTAGAAAGATCATTCCTCTTCTTCATGTGAAGTCCCATGCCATTGGAATTGCATTCCACTGGGTTGTAAACATGCTAAAAGGAACAAAAAAACAGCTAAACTCAGCAACAAGCTCAAGTTAAATAGCAAAAACAAACCGATAACAACAAATAGGACCACCAAATCAAGTCACACAATTCTGAATACAGCTAAAGCAAAGACCAAAACCAAATTCACACCGCCTTCCACATACTAATACTAAACAAGGAATTTTCATCTATGGTGGATGGCCTGACGGTTGACCACATGGGGGTGTCCCCGTGACCAACACAGGTTCGAATATTGCAGGCTGTCGGGCATGTATGTGAAAGTTCCAAATATGTGAGGAATGCAAAATCCCAGGTCTGGTGACGCTGCTTGAGCTCGTATGAAGCAGAAGTGTGGGTAGACAGTAGAAATCGTGGTAAGCACACGAGGGTTTATCGGTTCAGGCAGCAGGTGCACAAAAAATGAGGGGTTTTGTTTTTCCTGTTCACAGAATCATTTAGATTCGCCTTCATTTGATACGACAAAATAAGATTTCCGTTACAGACAATAATCTACGCTTTAACATGTTGTGAAAATTTAGATCTTAAAAAATATAAGTGAAAATTCCCGAACTCAAAATAGGAGAAATTCCCTTTTTTTTAATTAACAAAGAAATTCCTAATTTCATCCACAATCAAGTTTAGTCAAAATCAACAAACAAGCAAATCTTCGGCCTACTATTATTATCATCATAAATAAAAAGGATAAACAATTTCTTGTTGTATTATATTACATATAACAAGAACAAAAAAGAGTAAAAAACCCTACCTCAGAGCTAGCTCTGCCGGCTCCGATCTCAGGGAGCTGAAGCTGCCAGAGCGCGGCTGCGAGCCTCCTCGCCGAAAGCGCCGGTGGGGGAGGCGGAACTACCGCTGCCACGTCAGCGCCGGAGGCATTAGCACTGCGCTGCTGCTTGGCGGGCTTTGAAGTTGGAGGCTTGGTTGAGTCATCGAACTTCCAGCGAAGGAGCGGAGTGGTGGGCCCGCTCCTCCGCCCTCCGCCGCCTCGGAGAGCGGGGCTGCGGACACGCCGTCGGATGTGATGGGGCCGCTTGGTCGCAGATGGACATGATGGCATTGGGGCCTCCACCGTTAGGGTTTTCGAGGCTACGTTCGCCGCCGCCGCGGATCGCGTCATCGTTGTCTAGTTGACTCTCCTCCGCCGGTCCGTCAAGGCCGCCGCCAACGACATTGGGGCTGGAGGTAGAGGGAGAAAGAGAAGATGACGATAAGCTCGCTTGGAGTTGGATTGGAGTATGGTGAGTGAGAGAGAGAGAGAGAGAGAGAGAGAGAGAGAGACGTTGAGTTGAGATCTGGTGTTGGGTATTGTGGCGGGGTCATGAGCTCTTTGTTTGGTTTTCGGACAAATTTATTTTTAAAGTTTTTCTTTTGTTACTCGAAAATTGAGCATGAAAGAAAAGCATTTGCAAGATCAGGCACCCTATTATAAGTTTTATAATTCATTGGGCTCTGAATTTGTCCAGTCAATCTTGGTCTCAGAATAAATTTATGCGGAATTTGTTATTGCACTTTACCCCGCATGAAGCATGGACGTGGATACAGTTACGAAAATATAATACAATACAAACATAGAACATGATCATTTAAAAAAAAAAAAAGGCATGGGCACAGTTCAAATATAATAATAAAAAATATAAATTATTCATATTAAATATTTGAATATAAAATATAATAATATCTAAAAATAAAATCAAGCATAATATAATATTTTACATCATTGAGATAAATTAAAGAACAAAGTCTAATTCTATTAACAAAAATAAAAAAATAATATTTAAATATATAACTATATTATGTTATTTATTGATATATACTGTTAGTACTATATATTATTTTATTTTTCTAAAAAATATATATATTTTTTTAAAAAAATAAAAAATAAATAAAATTTCGGACATGCGTGCCGCACACTCTTATCTGACATGTCCAATACGCGTATCGGAAATTACTTTTTTATTTTTTATTTTTTAAATATTTTTCTATCGTGTCCGACACGTGTCCGTCTGTATCCATGACGTATCCGTCTTAAACACTACATAAAAAATTTTAGCATGCTCGTACTTCTCAGCCCTCACGTCACTCTTATACAACGGTGAGTGGTGAAGGCAAAAAATGCATTGAAAGAGGCTAAACGCGTGAGATGACAAGATGAAGAGAGGGGAAGATAACAAGGTTCAAGCTATTGAAAAAATCTATCTATAACCAGAATAGAGACCGTTACCTCGAGGATTTCTTTTATTTTTCTAATATGGATGATAATAAAATTCGATCATTGGAGCTTATCTACAATGAGATACAATTAACAAAATTCTATCTTTCTTCTATTATTGGGAAAGTAATAAAGCAGCTGAACCAATTACAGAGTTGAGATTTAGGAAAGTCAATTCCCTCCTCTAGAAAAATGGAAGGATCTTATTCTGCCAAAATTGACTACCCATACCTAGTATTGCAAATTATCCAAAAATAACATAGTTTTAAACTATGTCGTATTCGTTTAATATATGTACCTTTTTTTAATTTCGGCGTCACGGCATACAGAACATCACTCCACGCTTGACAACTAGGCAAGAGGCGAAATGACAATTCTACCCCTATGTCTGTCCGAGAGTGAGGCCGAGAGGGTGTGGGCCGGGTCATCTTTGGATGCTCTGCTCGTTTTGTCCTCATTCCTCCCGCCATTTCTAAATAGTCCAAATGGATCGGGTAAGCCCAGTTCGTGTCGTACTGAACCCAAATTGCAACTAAACATAAACAAGCTACCTAGTCCGCTTATTTACTTGGGGGACTTACATATCACGCCCTCACTCAGATTACGTCTTATATAAATAACCCCTCAATTACAATCCATTATTTTTTAGGTTCAAAATCATATATAAGTATTTTTAAAAATATATAGCAAAATTATAGATGACATTAAAAGTCTATACTTTTAATATTAAACTTTTTTTTTTCAAAAATAATTTTAAATAAATATTTTAAATTTTAAAATCGTAGCAGATAGAAGATTAGTTTTGAACCCACAAAAATTTAAAACTTTCAAATAACTACAAAATAACTTTTAAAAAAATTTCTGAAAATTTAGATCACATTAAAATATTCAAATCTTCTTAAAAAAATATATTTACACAATAGTTAAAATATTCTTAAAATAAATGTTAAGATAGGTCTTGGTTTGTAAACATATGTAAAAAGCAGGGACTGATATTGTTTCCCTTTGGCTTTTGTTGTTTTATTGGTTGGGTAGTGTCAAAAAAAGCATGCTTTATAACCTTTTTGTATTTATATTTTTATCTAAATAAATATTTGGACCACCTCTAATTTTTCAAACATTAAAGACTTAGGAGCCTTACACATATTTTTGGATGAACTTTTAAAAAAATATATATATAATAAAGTACATTAAAATTAATATTTTTATAAATATGTGTTTTAGTTTGATTTAACAATTATTAGAAAAAATAGAGGTTTACTCAAGACGGCAGTATACAGAGAGGAGCTAATGTAATTATCCCATAGTTTTTTTGCTATATTATATTAGTTGATTTTGGTGTTTCTTCTACTTTAGCTACTTACCATTTCATTGACTCTCTCTTTGTTATTCCAAAATAGCGTGAAAATTTCTGCTCATAATCAAAAAAAATTTATATTGACATCATGGAGTAAAACTTTCAGCGTTGTTAAGTACATATACATATATACCACAATCTTCCAAATATATTTCTAAAAACTTGGAAATTATTTTTATCCTATTGAGTATGAATATGAATAATAACTAGATATAAACGCTACACAAAAATATAAGGAAATGAGGTGCTTACTAACTACTATTATATTTATAATTGGGTAATCAAAGTAGTTATACTATAAAAAGGTCATATCATTTGATATTTTGACATACCATTTGATATTTACTTTTATTCTAAAAAGGTCATATCATTTACATTAGTTAATAAAAATTTATAAAATTATATAATTTATTTAAAATAAAATAAAAGTTCTAATATTAAGAATAAATTCTTAATCAAAATAACAATCTATATATAAATATATAATATTTGGTGATCAATTTGTTGCGCCACGTGGTATTTTAAATAATATTTGGATTGTCATATAGTATTTAATCTTATTCTAAAGAAATCATATAGCATTTACGTTAGTAAATATAAATTTATAAAGTCATGTAATTCATTTAAAAAATATAAAATATTTAATATTTTAAATAAATTCTTGATTAAAAGTAATTTATAAAAATGATCTAAATATAAAATAATTATATAATATTAATTTCTTAATAAAATTTAAACCAAAATTATATATATATATATATATATATATATATATATATATATATATATATATATATTATTCCATTATGTCTTACGGATACAAGTATAGTTATATTAAAATAAAATACAACTTTATCAAGTGCCTCAATCTTATATGCGGCGATCAGTGATGGAATATAATTTTGCATATTAGCCCCTGCCAAAACTTAGTTTATGAATAAATATTTTATCTACGATCTGTTATGTGCAACATTCCAAAATATCTTAAAATATATTTTGAAAAAAAAAAAATTGAATACAAAAAGTTGCTGATCACGTCGAAATTTATTTTTCTTATATGCAAATTTTTTTCAAAAATTACTTTAAAATATATATTTTAAGATTCTAAAATTTTAGCGGGTTAGTAGAGTAACTTTTACTAAACTTTTAAAATTAAATATCTGTTTAGAAGTATTTTTGGACTTTGAATACAAAAGTTAAAATAATCGTTTTTTTTATATATATTTAAAAATTTTCTAAGAAATATTTATGTAATAGTAAATAATTCTATCATACGAATATTGAGACATAAGTTAATTTACGAATCATTTAAAATTAATAGCTGATCTATTTATAATTTCAAAATGATAACTGATAAGCTATTGTTCCAATTTCTTACCCACCCTTTTCAGTCCGGATCCTCGGCATCTCCATCAATTTGGCATCATCTTTACTGTTCTACAATACAGTGGCTATCCTCCTGGAAAAACCTTCGGTCAAGCTCATACATGCTTGAGTCTTAACTGATACTAGTTTTGCACCCGTGCGATGCACGGTTATAAGTCATCTATATAATCATGCATATAAATAATAATGTTAAAAAATTTTGTACATGATAAAAATTTATTCTAAAAAATTAATATTAAATAATAAATAATATAAAATATAATTATTTTTATACTAATTTTTATTATATTTAGATTATATTTGTAAATTATTATTTTAATTAAATATTTATTTTGTAACATTAGACCTTCCATATTCTTCAAATAAGTTATATGACTTTATAAATTCCTATCAATTAATATATATGCCACATGGCTTGTTTAGAATAAGAGCAAATGCCACATGGCACATCAAAAATTATTCAAAATGCCACATGGCATAGCGACTTTTATCTCCCAGTTTTATATATATGTATATAGATTCATTAAGGGCTGAGATTATCCATTTATACTCGTAAAGTCGGACCAAACCAACCCGTAAAATTTCTACATTTGGATTCGGTTCAGGCTGGTTTCGTTTCGGGTAGACGATTTAGCAGTTCCTGTTAACTCAGACTGAGATCGAAGAGAAAAGGAAAAATCATAACATTTATTTTATAACTATATAAAATAATAATTAATTAATTTATGTTAGTAATTTAGGTCAACCTGTATGGTCTGAACCAGCCTCAATTGTAATATGTTAGGTTAAGATTATGTTTAAATCAAAATCGGCTCGGTTCAAAACGTGTACAATACGATACGGTGGCCTTTTACGGCCTGACTCGACTCGGAATGAGACGATTACATGGCCCTAGTAGTGAGAGTGCAAACTCTCTCTCTCTCTCTCTCTCTCTCTCTCTCTCTCTCTTTTGAGATAACGAGGCGAAACCTCTCTCTGGATCTCTGGTAACTCACGGACCACAGTTTTTTACGCACACCTGTATGACCATTTTGGACCCAGATGTGCGCAGGAAAGTAAAATTCCGGCTTGACAGTCCGTTCCGGTCCAGACATAAAGCACTGAAAGTTATCAAGCCACCAGTTTTCTTACAACCGCTGAAAAATCGCGGCTGCGGGCACATCCGCGTTTCAGCCGCCCCGGAGGATCGAACCCGGGCACTCGTCCTCAGGCAAGCGCCCCGGCCGATCCGCCCAGGGGAGGGCGGGGGGGGGGGGGGCGAGAGTGCAAACTCTCTTCCATGCCATATTTTGGATTTGCATACCATTGTATTCTGTATGAGCTCAAAACTTCAAAAACCAAGTTCTTTTTTTAGATTATTGTAACAAATATATATATTTTTTTCCAAAAAATTGGCTTATAAAGACCAAATCGGTCTATATTTTTACTAACGTAATAGCACATGGCACGATCACATCAGCAATAAGTAGAACTGATGTAGGGCGATGGTTGATTTGCCGACAAATTAAAAAGCAGTGATCGAATAATTCAAAATATATGCATTATCACCTCGTCACCGACGTTGGCCGCAAAGGCGACGGATTAAATAATCACTTGCACTTTTACACGTCCTCTGATGCAATTGACAAAATCTTCTCCAGCTAACATGCCACCATGTTCCCCCTGAACTTGCTCCATAAACTATGCTCAAAACTTTAATCCATTTGGATTAAGTATTTAGAATATATGGTGGGATATGTTTTTGAAAAATTTAATCACTTGCACTTTCGCATAATTCTGTTAAATAATAATGTATAATATCAGATCATTTTTCAAATAATTATAGTGTTATTACCACAACAATATATCAGCATTAATTATATTATCTAATTAATCACATTATACCATGACTATAAGAATACTACAAATACCCCAAAAAAATAAAATAAAATGTGTCTTTTGGTCAGAAAAAACCTAACATCATAACTTTCTTCGAAATTATATTATTATTTTTAAGAAAATATAAAATTTAACTTTTTGGATTAGAAAGTAATGAAGATTATTTTTCATTATAATTATGGATTCAAATTCTAATGTAGAATGTACATATCCTCCATTAATCACGGATATGAATATCTACCCTATTTCTTATAGCTCGAAAAAAATTCTTTGGGTTTACTATGCACCTCCAAAAAATCACATAAAAATCACATACAACTAATCTCCACCACACACGTATATCGTGATCCGCATAATTTTTTTCGTGATCCGTAAATAATATTAAAATTACAGATATATCTATCGTGATTATTGATTTTAATTATAATACATCAATATGTATAATTTTTTATATGATTTTTTGGGATGCATAACAAAGTTATTAACTTTTGGTTTTGGTGTGTAAAATAGAAGATCCTTTCCATTCGGCGTTCACACTAGCACTATATGAGAAAGAGCACCCCCTGAGATTCCTTCTCTCTCCACGTTCACACTACGTCACTCTGACCTCGCCAACACAATCTCCATCTCCAGCCGTCAATTCGAATTTGGACCCGATCCCAATATCATCACATCGTTGCTGTCCCCAACAGACCCAGTCGCACCGGGCTAGCTCCTTTTGACACGTCGGATTGAACGTGTTTTCCGACCTGGCAATGGATTAGATCGCTTCAGCGCATTCAGATTAGCTCTCCATTGTAAATCAGGTAACACAAATCCGTCCAACACCAATACATTTCTTCAAACTTTTATAAGCGTGTTGTTTTTTGGTAGTACGCCTTGTGTAAGGCTATGTCGTGTTTGCTGTAATATACTAGACAGGTAATTATTAGCATTGACCGCGTTTCGTCTCCAACGTCATCTATATAAGCTGTCGGAGGCAACCGGGGCTGAGATCTTCTCCACTTCCTTGCTAAAATAGTGCGATCCACAAAAGTTATTTTGCAGATTACACAATCTTTTATATATTGATTATACAATCATAATCGATCTTAGATCGTCAAGTAGAGGAAGTTTAGTTGGTTCCTAGCGTAATGGGAAGCTATTGTTGCCGGGCGGCGGTGACGTGGGCTGACGACGACGACGGGGAACCGGCGGAGTATGAGATTTCTCCGACAAGCGGCGGATATGAAAAGACGTCGTTAAGAGGGAACAGTAGAAGTTCGACGGCAAAAGGAAACCCCCCGGCGGTGGCGAAGCGTACGGAGGTAAAGATAAGGCTCACGAAGAAGCAACTGGAGAAGCTGTTGCACCAGGTCGACGTCCAGGGATTGCCGGTGCATGAAGTTTTAGCTCGCCTATTGGATGCTGCCTCCACCGGCGGCGGCGACGTTGACGGAGTTTATGATCGGAGCCATGCTGGTTCGTGGCGGCCTGTGTTGTGGAGTATACCTGAGAGCCCAGAGTAGATATGTAAAAATGGCTCCTTTTTGCTATTTTTTCTTTTTTTTTAAAAAAAAAAAACTTTTTTATGGGTGATTTTTGGGTTGTAAATCGATGTAAATATAAAAGGCAGGCCCTTCTTCGTGCTCTTGGTTTGAGCTTCTTTTTTTTCTTTTTGGTTTTCTAAATAGGGTTTAATAATTATATAAAATAGTGTGCAAATATTATTGGTCGATTGGAGATAGATGATTGTATATGAGATAGGATTGGATTAAAGGATATATATGACACAATAACTGTTATCATCTTTCATTTCTGAGGATGAAAACGATTAGCTAAAGTCAAAATTATTCAAATATTTACAATTTGGGGCATCGATCTCGATAATAGGCGAATACTGGTCCGAATGGGGTGAGATTTGAGGGCTTCTTCTGTAATAAGTTATGATTAGTGGGCTTCTTCTACTAATGTAATTGGATTGCAATGGTTGAGCTATTCAGGTGGCAAGTCTTTTTCGATTTCTCGACGTGCTGGAAATAAATTTAGTTAGAATTACAGCTACTTCGCTTGTTGATCTGGATTACATGAAAATCTTGTTACTTTGCTGATTGAAAGCGCTTATTTGTTTTTTATTTTATTGTTTTCTAATATATATATATATATATATATATATATATATATATATATATATATATATATATATATATATATATATATATATATATATATATATATATAATACTAAACAACAAGAAGATAATTTATAGATGTCTAATATAATTATTTAATAATTAAAATATTTTTAATATATATGATAGTTATTATAAATATTGTGTAGCTTATTCTTTAGGAATTTACTAATGGACAATGTACCCGCGATGCATATGTTAAAAATAATTATAAATTATTTTAAATTTATAATTAGTAAAATTTAGAACTTCTTTAATTTAGAATTAAAAAAAAATTATTCTTTCACTTATACCTATATATTATATATAATATTTTTTCTTGAAAATAATAAAAAAATAGATTTTAAAAAATCTAGAAAAATATCACTAATGAAAATGAATCTAATCTGAAAATTATATAAATAATATATAGAAGAGAAAAAAATGGTTGTTTTTAACTTTCCAGATAATATAAGCCACATAATATTTATGATAACTAATATATATAATTTAAACTTATTTAATTATTAAATAATTATATTGGAATATAAAACACCATCAAACAACCATCTTACGCTTTACTCTACTCTATATCCTCTATATGATTTCATATTGGAATCTTTTTATTTGTGGATTTTGTGTTTCTAAAATTTTAAGATCTATTTTTTATTTTATTCTTTTTACAAGAAATACGATATAGACCAGTATAATTGGAATAATTAAAAATATTTTTAATTATTAATTAGAAAATTATAACATTTAAAGATAATTTTAATTTTTGTTGGCATACACATCACAGACGTGCTGTCTGCAAGTATAATATTAAAGCGTAAGAGGATATTTAGTAATATCTTATATTTTCATGTTAAGTATCTAATTAACATTAATTTATATTAATTTTCCTTTTAGCACTGCCGGATGTTTTTTATCTAGTTAAAAACTTGTCTTTTACAATATATTATATTTCTTTATTTACTTTGTTATTATTGATTTTAAAATTTAAATTATGCATGAATTCTAAATACTTAAATTTCGCGTTTAATACTAATAATTTATTTGTAAAAACAGATCCAAACTTTGACTATATATATGGTTAGTTATTTTGATATATTATAGTCGATCCTTTTCTTAACGGATAGACATCAGAGAAAGTCTAAGCATATTTATCTTGCTAGACATCACGAATTACTTAAATATAACTTGGAAAAAAATTAAAATAGAGTCAAGAGCATGGCAGTATAACCAGAGTTTAAACGAAGGGCTTATACCATATACTTAATGGTCGAGTTAAATCATACACTTATTAATGGGCTGAAATCAATTGAAAGATGGTCTCGTTTTGTTTCGTACCTTCCAATTTTCAATTTTGGCGCTAAAGAATCCAAAGTATCTCCCAAATATTCATTCAAACAAAAAGATCCCTCATCTTCCGCTCCGAAGTACTCATACCTGTAACTCTCGACCTGTTTTCTTTCCAGCCCTAACAATGGCGGATTTCTCAGCTCCCTCTTTCTCCCTTGGTCTCGATTTTGATGTCGACATCGCCGATATACGCACCGACGCCGAAGAAGAAGAAGAAAAACAGAACCGCGGAGCCTCCGGCGAGCACTCATTACGCGGTTTTGATCTACACATAGACAAGGATTTCGTGGATTCCGTCGCCGGAGAAGACGATGCGCCGCTGCCACCCACGCCGGCTTTTAAGCGGCTGAAGAAGGGCTCGCCGCTTTGTCCTTTGCCATCGACAAAGGGCCCCTCCACTGACGGATCAAATGGCAATGCTCTTGATGATATCGAGGAATTCTCTTCGCCGGAGAGGGGTTTCAAAGCATGTTCTTTATTGCCCTCTCGTACTGCGTATGGTAATTCGAAGCTATCTTTGTCATACCAGGGTACAATAAAGACTCTACCACGAAGCAACTTGAGGGCTCCTAAATCTGCACCAGCCTCCTGTTCATCAACACTAACATGCCTTGATGCATGCGGTGATAAGAAAATATTCCCTAACCTAACTATCAGCCCTCTTAGAAAGATCCATCTGTCGGATTCAGATTCCGATGATCCTTCTCCAAAACGCGGTGCTGCTGAAGAGACGTCTAGCTTGCGAAAGTCTAAACCAGGAACAGATGCCAGAAAGGTGGATAGGAATAAGGGCAAATCTATGGAAAAGTTAAATATACCTACACCTGCACTGGATGACTTCTGTGAGGAGTATTTCAGGAAGAAGGATGATAGTAAAATGGGCGAGAAAAATGAATTTCGTGCAATTGGTAGCAGCTCAAGTGATTTTGGTTTGGAAAGTTTTGTTACTAAATTTGATACATTGTATCAAAATAAAAGAAGCAACGAAAATATGGAGCTGGAAGAGGACCAGCTTAATTCTCACCCTCCTGTATATCAATATATGTACCATGATGATACGAAGATCCAGAATTTAGTACGAGAACGGTTGCGCTATTTTGTTCCTCTCGGTGCAGTTCCTCCTAATGATAGAGAGCACCTTGAAACTCCGAATCTCTGTTATAAGTAAGATAATATCAACAAATGCATTTTCTTTTACAATGTCTACTTATTTCAACTTTGTTAATTATTGCTAGTAGGAACCAGTTTTGTCCGAGAGAAAGACTTAGTCGGGCTGGTGGAGCTTTCACTGTGGGGACGAAAGGTAGTTCAAAAAGAAAAATAACTACATCAACTACTACTGGAGCTTGGATGAATCCAAGAAGTAAACCTCCTGTACCAAAGGATGCTGGAAAAAGACGAGTTAGAGCAGAGGGCCATTGGTTTACAGACCAAGATGGAAGAAAGGTAATATGCTTGAGAGAGAGAGATATGATGATGATGATGATGATGACATGCTTATGGTGTTCATTTGTATTCAGGTTTATGTCAACAAGGATGGACAAGAATTTAGTGGTCGGACTGCATACAGGCGTTACAAGAAGGTTAGGCAATTCACCATGTTAATTTCACCGAAATAGTACTATCTTGTTTACTTGCGTTCAAAAGGATTCCCTGTTATCTTGATAAAATTTATTAATCCTAATTTCTCTTGCTCATCGAATCACACGGACAAGTGTTCACTTTCAACATATTGTGTCTTTTTATATGCATGTATAGCATGTCTTTTGATAAAAATAGATAAGGCTACAAGTCGTGTCTTTTGGAATAGTTATACTCATCCAGCAGCCAGTATAAAAAAATTTGTAGGCATTGTTGCAAGTCGTGATACTATCTTTTTGTTTATACTGTATTTTAGATGAGCTCTTTAGATTCATCATTAATAATAAGAGCTACAGAATAATTGGTTGAGCTGTACAATATTGGAAACACGTTCTGCATGTTTGTGGTGCAATCATATATGGAACTCAAGCCAGTTTGATTGCCCTGTAATTGGCTAAGTAATCTTTTTTTTTTTTTGTGTGATAACGAGACGAAATCCCTCTCTTGGTCTCCGCTTTGCGGACCACAGTTTTCTACGCATACCTATAGGACCATTTTGAACTCAGATGCGTGCATGAAAGTAAAACTCCGGCCTGGCGTCCGTCTCCGGACCAGATATGGAGTACTGGGAGTTACCCAGCCACCAGCTTCTCCGTATCCGCTAAAAACACGCTGCGCAAGCACATACCCATTGCAGAACACCCGCTGGGCTCGAACGCGGGACGTGATGGTTGTGGCCACCACACCCCAACCGCGCTCGGCCCACGGGCGGAGGGCAATTGGCTAAGTCAAATATTTCTTTTAGTATAATTGGCTAAGTAATCATACTAAAAGAACTATTTGACTTAGTTGAGTTCATGTGGAAGGTTCTTCTATTAGGTCCAGCATAACTATTCCACTAAGATTAGAATCCTGAAATGCGTTTGTGATCACAAACCAGTTGCTCTAAATGACAGGAAACCAGGGGTTTCGGAAGATTAAAAAAGAAAGTTGCTTCGAAGAATGCTGCAAAGAAGAGGCAAAAGTAATCGCCGTAAGAAATGTAAGTACTCTTCCACTTTTGTCTGCATGTATGAGATGCTAGTTCAATATTGGTATAAGATGTCGATCAATATCGTCTAAGCTAACGTAAGCTTTTTACTCTTTCTTATCATAAGAAAAGTTGATTTGACTGCAATATGTTTGACGTAAGTTTATTACTGTTGTCTGCTGACGTAAGCTTATTACTTTTGTCTGCTAACGCGAGTGGCATAAATCCTTCCCAGCATTGGGAAGGTCGTAGGTTCGAACCTGCGTTTGGGGTATGGGGGTAGAATTAGCAAGTTGGACTAGCCAACTGCTCCTGATGAAAAAAAAGAATAAATGTTTGATCTCATACTAGAAGTCCTTGCAGAAAATTAGTTCAATCTTATTCTCTGTCGTAGGCTTCATATTCCAGTGCAGAATCTGCAGATAAGGGTGGAGCACTTTTTTTTTTTTTTTTTAGGGGATTTGTCGAAAAATCAAATTTTACTTTGCAAAAGCTTCTCAAATAAGTTCATATATATATATATAATCAGTTCAAAATACATATGTATATATTTTTAGTAAAAAATTGAATATGAAAAACAAAAAGATTTTGGTGTATTGCATAACTTTTGTACAATTTTTTTTTAGAAAATACTTCTAAATAGTTATTTTTAATATTTTAAAATTTTTTTAACCAGTAAAGAATTCGGGACCTCAAATTATATTTTTTAGAGATAGCAGGTGCCAAATTGCTAAAAATGTACGACAATTATTCCTTCTATATATTCCATAAATCCAATGGTATCTAATATGTGGTTGCTTCATTAGTCTACTCTTGCTTCTTGTCTTTATTTTTTTTAGGTCAAATTCATTTTTAATCTCTCGAATTTTTCCAAAATATACTTCTATAATTCTGAACTTTATTTCGTGTTCACGATAATCGTGTACTTTAAAAAAAAGTCTGCGATAATCTTGCCGTCAGTTTTTTCGTTTGCGGCCGTTAATATCTTGATATGGTAATTTTTAATTATTTTTTAAATTATTTGTAATTTTTTTTATCTTTAAGAGTAAATATATTTTTTAACCTTAATTAGGTGTCTTTTTTTTGGAAAAACTTACAACATAAAAGTTATAGATTTTGATGAGATTTATAATTTTTATTTTCAAAATTTCAAAAAATACTTTCAAGTAGAAATTTTGAAACTCTAAAGTTTTAATAATTTATCCACTATTTTAAACGATTTTTTAGAAGTATTTTTTTGAAAAAAAAGTTTGTACAAAAAAATTATAGATTTTATCAAAATTTACAATTTTTATGTTGAAGTTTTTCCAAAAAAAACTCTAATTAAGGTTAAAAGATATATTTACCCCTATAAATAGAAAGAATAAAAAAATTATCATGTCAAAGCATTAACGGCAAAAAGCTGACGACAAGATTATCGTGAACGTTTTTTTAAAGTACAAGATTATCATATACACAAAATAAAGTTCAGAATTATAGAACCATATTTTAGTAAAGTTCGGTGGATTAAAACAGTATTTGATGTTTTTTTTTTTAATTTAAATTTGAAACCCTCTTTTAAATCAACCGGAGTTCCTAACCATGTCGTTCTCCACTGCCCCATGTTTGTAAGCACAAATATAATCATTGTACGCTTATTAGTTTAAGCTTTTGAAATTATGGTGTAAAAGTTCTATTCGTAACTAGTTTATTTTATAATTGTCGCAATAGATCCTGGTGGTCTCCCGATCAGTTAATTTCGTTGGATTTATACTCGTAATATATTAAAATATTATTTTAATTAAAGTAATTTTTAAAATAAAAAAGCCGAGACTTTAGTGATTCTTTCATAGTCGAATATCCTCATCACACTTGTTAGCAGTTTGCAGTCCATCCAGATAACTGCAAACGTAAATCCAAGCTCATCTCGACACGCACCACATATTTACGATTGGTCTGCCCCACAATCTAGTCTAGTTTATTTGCAAGATAGGCTAACTACATATTTGATTTGGCATGTTTGTGTTTATCTTCCTCTTTTCTAGCGGAGTGGGGTCCTTTATTTTAATACTTTTGTACCCCATATCATGCTACTTAAGTTATTTTACGAATTACAGATATTAAATTCTCATGCTACTAAGTATTTATACTTATAAATTTTTAGGTACAGAAAATAAAATTTTTGTGTGCTTTATATTTTTATTCAATTTTAAAGCAATATTTCTAAATTTTCAGCAACCAGTTGTTAGAACCTTCTATTTTTTTTTTTAAATGCTTCTAAACTTCTAAAATATTTCTAAATTTATGTTTTTAGGCTTTAAAGTTATCACGTTCATAGAGTAATCTTTAAAATTTATCAAAATTTTGAAGCTTCACAATATTTATTTAGAAATATATTTTTTGAAAAAATATTGAGTACGAGAGTGTTAAATTTTATCAAAATTAATAATTTTTATTTTAAAATTTTAAAAATATTTCTATAACATTAAAAATAACTCTTATGAATACGGAAAGAGAATTTTAGTTATAATTAAATAATAAATTTATAATACGGATAATTCTGCATTTGCCAATAAACAAGTCCAATAATATTAGTTATCTTTTAAGTCGTATTATTTTGTTTTTTAGTGAGACTTTAGGCCAATATAATAGTAATAATAATTGTATGCTTTACCTTAATTATTATTATTACACGACAAGCTACAATCTTCCTCCCATCCAGCTCTTTGTCTACATATTACACCTCGCTTATCCATCTCCACTCACTGATTATCTTTTGGATTATTTTATCCCAAAGACGTCGTCGCCACTATTTTCTCTCCTCCCGAACCTCTATTTTTCAGAAATTTTATTTTTTCTTTCATACTAAATCTTTTATTTATATTATTTTTTATGATGGCTGAGCACACTTTATAATAAATAACTTTAAAGAATTAATGTCAAGAAAATCTGTAGGCATTCATAATTTATAACTTTTCATTTTTAAAATAGTAACTATGTATTATATATATATTAACTTTGATCTAAAATAGTAATTATGTATTCATTTTTAAAATAGGAATTATGTATTATATATTAACTTTAATCTATAATTTTTTATATATTTTTTAAAATATTAAAAAAAAATTATAAATTTAATTTTTAGAGACGGTACTCCAACTTGCTATCAATTTATTGTAAACTCTCGACCAATATTTTTCAGCATTATATAAATGATGACTAATAACAGTTATTTATCATACAAATGACATTAAATTTATGTAATAATCACATATTTGGTGTCAATAATCTTTTCCTTCGTTTTTTTCTTCCGCATTTCTCTTTCACAATCATACCTTTCGCACTCCACTTCTTGGAATTTTTTTTAATTAATATTATTTTAATTGATACTTGTAAATTTAAATTATGTTTATAAATATTTACCAAATAAAATCAGATTGCCATTTAGGTATAATTTATGAAGTCGTCAAAAAATTCACATATATATTTTTATAAGAAAATGCATTCTCATTTTATAATTTTCGATCGGAAAGAACTGTTCATATGAAGAATCAACCGGCGGATGTGAGGAGTATAATGATGTTCTTACACTTGAACCGGTGAAAAAAAGTATCATTATTAATATGTAAAGATATACTTAGATATAGTTTGAAAAATGATGTAAGAAAAAAAAATTCAGCATTTTAAATCATTTATGTTTTTAATTTGTTGACGTGAGCAGTGACAAAGGATGCGCTTTATTTTTGAGGACGTTATCCCCCATTTGTCCCCCCACGGGGATATAAAAGAGGACGTTTTTTCTCAATGCTAAGAGGGTCAAGAAAGTAAATCCATTGATTAGAAGGATACTTTTTCTTTCTCGTCTAAATGAGGGTGGATAATTTCTCCATTTCTCTTCTAAACAGGAAGCGACTCCACTTTATATTAATATTATTACATCGCATTAATATAAAATTAATAAACATATATGTGACACGTGTTAATCTCCATCACTTTATGCATGCCACATACAAAATTTAAATTAGTTTTTGACATATCATATGTCACTTATTCAATCATTTAAATTAAAAAATTTAAATGTCATAAAATAATTAGTTATGTAGCTTTTAAACTTCTCATTATTATTAGTATTTACTAAATAATAAATTTTTATTTACAAATATACTTTTTACCTATGTAGGATATACATGTATATTTTAAGTATATTTTATCTATTTAATCTTATTTAAGAATATTTTTTATGTTTTAAATAATAACTACGAAATTATATGCGAGAATATAATATATGATTTTCTAATTAATTGTATTTCTAGAATATTAAAATAATACATAGTCCTCTAAATTTAGGCCAATTTGTTTTTACCATCGAAATAGTCATGAATACCTTTCATTTACTTTATAGACAGAAATTGATCCTGCAACAATTCCTTCCAGATAGTGCTGGTATTAGCCATTGACTAATATTTAGTTTTTTATGTTTTATTTTGTTGACTAATATTTTATTATTTACCTTAAAATAGTGGTAATTTTCAAACAAATTTATGTTAATAATCATATTTTTTAGTCAATATCTTGTCCTTTGTTTTCTCTTCGGCATTTCTCTTTCACAAACATATACACCTTATTCTTCCCTCCAAATAATTTCATTTTTCCGCACTCCACTTTCTTCTCTTCCACAAAATACTTGTTCTCCACACATTTTGGTAACTTTTGTTCAGCATGGATGCTTCCGGCGGTGGCGCAACGTCGTTCCTGAGGAGCAGGTGGCTGGAGAACTGCTTTGACGCCACCGTGCGCTCACTGTCGCCGCCACGTCGCCGTCGGTCGTCGGCGGCAACAGCCAACGCAGAGCAACCGAAGCATGCATCTGCTACGACGTCGGACAATTTTGGTGGCTACGTGGACGATGACGGGTGGTTGACGGTGCTGTTGTCGGCGGCGAGGATTGTAGTCTGCTTCTTCGCGATGTCGGTGACGACGGCGATTTGGGCCGTCGTCATGCTGCTCCTGCTGCCTTGGCCATACCAGCGCGTCCGCCAGGGCAATCTCTACGGCCACGTCACCGGTCGTATGCTGGTATTTAACTTTACGTATTTAGCGTTTTATTGGATTTTGAGGTAGTTTTGTACGAGAAATTTTATAATATTCCGGGTGTAAGTTTCGAAACTTACACCACATCTATTAAAAACTATATCTAAAGATATTTTTTAAAAATATTTAACTATAAAGTTGTTTAAAAAAATAAAATATATAATTTTGTTGTTCAAATTATTTTTATTATATCATAATATATGTTAAACAATAATTTTTTTTTTCCTGGTATCCGACCCCTTTCTGAGCGGCAGTCCAGACCGAGGCGACATAGCGCTGAATTAAGGCAATTCATACCTCTCATAAAGATTGTGTTGGGGGCCTCGAACTCGAGACCTTTTCCTGCCTAGCCGCGCTGGGTTACCACTAGGCCACAACCATTTGGTATATGTTAAACAATAATTATTAAAATATAATAGTGTAAAATTAATTTATTTATCTATAATTTTTTATCGATTTATTTGTCATGATATTTAATTTTTTTTTGAAATAATTTGGACTACAAAAATATAATATATTTTTTGAACAAATTTGTAGTTGAAATTTTTTTCAAAAAATATATTTAAATATAAGTTTTAATATGGGTGCGGTGTAAGTTTTGAAACTTATACCTAGAGCATTATAAAATTTCTCGTTTTGTATATGTTAGTAAATAATAATAACAAGAAGTTAAAAAATTGTCTAACTAAATATTTTACAATATTTGTCCGATATATAAACGTTGCTAAAGCACGTGAATTAGGTGCGAAAAAGCACGCAAGTCAAATACGAAGTTTTAATAGTAAAATCGGTGTGAGCGCCACCGAAAAATTTAGAGACTATAAGGGTCACACAAGGCGGCCGCTTATGGGGTGTTACTTTCTTTGTAATCTCAAATAGTATATGGCCTTTTAATTTTTTAAATTTAGTGATTGAAGAACTGACATATAGCATGTTAAAGACTATTACGACTATTACATGTGGCATGCATAAAAATGAGGGTCGTTGACACATATGCTCAAATCGTGGCCTTTTTAGCGGACTTTTAGTACTAATTTTTGGTGCTGCTTTTGTGTTGACGGGTGTTCTTTTTCGTTCTTTTTTGAGCACTAAGGATTCTTTTCTTTTTTTTTTTGATGATCGGGTGGAGCTGATGGCTAGTCCACCCGATATAATCTACCCCCTTACCTCACCTGGGATCGATCCCAAGACCTCCCTCTAAGGGGAGGATTTTAATGCCAGCCGAGCTGTGCTCGGTCGGCGAGCACTAACTCACTAAGGGTTAATACTGCTATGTGCTTTTTAGTAAATAACTTGTATTGTTAATAATTGTAAATGACCATTATTTACACGTGGCTCATCAATTTTGTGTGGTGATAACTTGCATTGCTATTAATAATTGCAAATAAAGTAACTCCACATATTCCTCCGGAAAAAAAAAAAAAAAAGTAACTCCACATCAGATGTTAAGGCCAGGCATCAATAAGATCTGTATATGTCACCCACACATGTCAAGCCACCTAGAGCCTGAAAAAAAAAACCTCGCGACTTAGCTGGTGTCGAGATTTGTCTTGTGTCGTGGGTTCGCCTTACATGCTATTTTGTGATCGATGCATGAGTTGACTACTTTCTTAATGAGATAGTTTCAACCAAGCCGAGCCGAGTCTCAATAAATTTAGATTCCGGCACTTGCCGACCGTGCCGATATATATATTTATTTATTATTTTTTAAAAAATAAAAATAAAAATGCAAAATTAATTAAAAAAATTCAAATATAAGATTTTTGACACGTGCTGTGCCGATTCGTGCCGTGTCGACAACTGCTGGAACAGACACGTGCCGCTCGGCACGAACTGTGCCGACCGGCACCGAAAACTATGGTTTTACCGGCGCTTGCTTCGCAGGTTCTAGTTATAATATGTTTTTAACCTGCATTTACTAGTATTATTAAGTGATGTCTCTTTTCCAGGGTTTTGCTATTCTGTGTTTCATTCTTTTACTTGTGTAGAGTAAAAACTTACTCTGATTGCTGACAATTTCTTATGCAGATGTGGATTTTAGGGAACCCTATAAGCATACAAGGTTCTGAATTCTCTAAAACAAGAGCTATTTATATCTGCAACCACGCCTCGCCGCTGGACATATTCCTGATTATGTGGTTGACGCCGATCGGTACTGTAGGTATTGCGAAGAAAGAGGTACGCGCTTCGCTTTCGATCTCATTAACTGAAATCATATTTACCGGAGTTCGTATTGTAGTTTACAAAAACAGCAAAGAAGTTTTATGGCTACTTGTAGAGATGCGGCCCGTACTGCAGCCCGGCTTGGGTTATACTGTTCTGATTAGTTTTTGAATTTCGGATTAGATCCGATCGGTTTAGATTGACCCGAATGCTAAGTCCTAAAGCACAGTATATTCTTTTTGACTAGTGGAGTGGCGTAGGCAGCAAAATGTTATTGCGTCGGACGGAACTTACCTTCA
This sequence comes from Xerophyta viscosa, assembly GCA_002076135.1. Taxonomy (NCBI): domain Eukaryota; kingdom Viridiplantae; phylum Streptophyta; class Magnoliopsida; order Pandanales; family Velloziaceae; genus Xerophyta; species Xerophyta viscosa. The sequence goes on along the minus strand of MJHO01000013.1, from coordinate 1,059,348 downwards.
CTTTTAGAGAGAGAATACTAAGAAATAAGTCATGATGCTGGAGATAATAAGTCGTGATGCAAGATTGAATTTTGCTTTATCGAATTGATATGCTAAAAATAAGTGATTGTTATGCACAAAAAATCCTCTTTTTTGTGCCAGATCATTTGGTATCCACTATTTGGACAGCTTTACGTCCTTGCAAATCATCTTCGCATAGATCGCTCCAATCCCAAAGCTGCAGTAGAATCGATTAAACAGGTACATATTTCTCATTTTATTTTGTTTATAAAGCCCATAATTACACTTTTTTTTTTGTTTTTGAGAAAAAATAGTTAAGTGTCGGTAACGTTATTCACTCAATTAAGATCAGGTAGCTCGTGTTATAGTCAAGAACAACTTATCCCTAATCATATTTCCAGAAGGCACACGGTCTAAAACGGGAAGGCTACTCCCCTTCAAGAAGGTACGCTTGGCGACTTCTATTTAACACATAGTTTTTGGTGCCGATCGAGCCCGTATCGGGCGATACGTGTCTGTTCCGATAGTTGTCGGCATAGCATGAACTGGTACGGCACTGTCAAAAAATCTTATATTTGAATTTTTTAATTATTTTTAAAAAAATAACAAATAAATTTATATCGGCACGGCCGGCACGTGCAGGGATCTGAGTTTACCGAAACTTGGGTCGGCTCGGCACATAAAACCTTGTTTTAACACGACTTTTTCACTTTCAACAGCAAAACCGAGTATTTTCGTCTCATTTCTTTTAACTGCAGGGTTTTGTACACATTGCTCTGCAAACAAAACTACCCATCGTTCCGATAGTTTTCTCCGGCACGCATCTGGCTTGGAGGAAAAATAGTTTGCGAGTCAGACCAGCACCTCTTACAGTAAGATATCTTCCTCCTATTAAGACCGATGACTGGGAAACTGAAAAGATTAACGAGTACGTAGAATTGGTTCATGCATTGTACATAAAACACCTGCCTCAATCTCAACGGCCTCTCTTATCGGAAGGATTCGACGACAACAAAAGTGCGGTATCTTAGTTTTGCATGATCAACTTCCATTGTGGCTTCGGTTTTAATAAGGCATCTTCCTTTGCAAATGTATAGCTCGATGAATGTGGCGCATGACCTTTATGCGGAACATTTTCAAATCAATGGTAATTATTTCGAATAATTGTTAATGTTTTACCCTTTTTTTTTCTATTGAGAGGAGTAGATATCTGTTCAACAATCAATGTAGTGCAACAATATCTGTTCTATCTTGAGTTTTCGCATATGCTGTTAAACTCTATGATTAAGACTGCACATTATTTCTTTCTTTTTCTTCTTTTTCTTGGTTCTGAAATCTATCATGGTAAGGATTAAGTTCCTTGGATGAGATATTGCAATTATAAGTGCTTCTCACCATTTTTCATATATGCAAGTGAGCTCAGTGTATAGAAAAATACTTCAAAAATACCAGGTGCTGTGATTCAGAAACTCGCAAAGTAGCAGGGCCGAGACGTACATAGTCTATACACACTGTAAGATATAGATCTGAGTTTCAGGTTTAAGTATGTCTCTCAAGTGATTTTAATTTGTTTAAGTGTGAAAAGTGTAGGTATCACAGATTCACATGGTGTTAGAGTTATATGATTTTAAAAGCTTGATTAAAGACTCAAATACCTTCCCAACCATATATTATTTGTATGGTTTGGATTATCGTAGTAATCCAGGTTGATTTTTGAAAATGATAAAATAGTCTGTCAGCTTGACAACACTATAATTCTATCATCATAACTTTCTGAAATTAGCTCTAAGTAAAGTTAAATCAGTTCAATACGAAAATAAACTCGAATAGCTTTATGACGAATAGCTATCATCATACGATATATGGTTCACCCAAAATAGATAAGAAATGAGATAGAACTAGCCAAATAAAGTTGAGCTGAAATGTCTATTGCAAATATATTTTGGTAATACCGATAAAAATGGTCGACCGTCGTATGATAGAACTATCCTTTGGAAGTGGTTTTAAAGTGTTTATGTTTTCCCAAGGCTTCAAATGGTCACAAGAACTCATGCTAATTAATTAAAACATATTTCAGAGGTATAAGAGCATTCCAAATGTGCCCACAATTATTCTTCAACTTCGACTTGTATATTTGAATTCAATCTCTTTATTTATTATTATTGTATATTATATTGGCAACTCTTCTTGCCTATAAAAGAAGGGGTAGGCGGGTTGCTAGCTCATCCGTAAAAGCTAAAAAAAAAGGTTATCACTAAGTCTATAAAAAGTGAGGTGTAACCAGTGGCGGAGCCAAGATTCAAAATTCGGGGGGGCCAACATAGAAAGACAAAATTGGAGTATTTTTAACTAAAATTAGACGTTTTCAAACTTACACATACGCCACTCCACTTGCTTCGTAAAATATCTCTAAGATTCAACACACTTACAGCATCTGTCCTTAAGTGAATTTACAGCCACATGTATGTATTCCACTAATATTCATAAACTTTTATTTCTCCTCTTTTATTTGTACTATCCGAGATATTATTTAAAGTATTCAAAATTGAACATTTATATAATTATACTATTAATATATAATATAACTTTTAGACAAACAAAGAATTAAATATAACGTTAATAAAATATGTAATCGAATTTGAAGATATTATTTTCACCTCTTACTTTATCTTATAAAAATAATTTTTCTTTTAAATTTTTGAATATTCTATCTTATAAAATAATTATAGATATTATATATGGTGCATTGTATATATATTTTTAAGCAAATATTCAAATTACTAAAATCCAAAATCAAATATGAGCTGAATAATAAATGTCAGAGCCCAATTAGCTTCAAAGCCTCAATCATTTCTATCAATCTCGTCGCACTGTCGCACAAGCCCTTCTTCTCAGAGCATCTTCTGCCAGCGTTGTGAATCCATCCTCTCTTGATTGCGCTGCCTCCGGCTTCTGATCTCGCTGCCAAGCGAGATATTAGCACCGCCTTCGAGCCCTCTCCAAGCCATATTCTTCTAGCTGACTGAATTTTTTTCCTCCCTTAATTGCTCTGCTTCGGGCTTCTGACGAGGTATTATAGCCGCCTGCGCCTGGGTTGGGGGGGGGGGGGCATGGCCCCCCTGCCAACATGTGGCTCCGCCACTGGGTGTAACTGCTTTATTAAAAACTACATCTTTGTATACTTGCTAATCTCCACTCGACATGAGCATAGTTCGCTCTTGTCGACTCCGCAGCCGTCGGATCGCTCGATCCGACGGCTAACATCACGCCGTGTTTTTGAAGAGCTCGGATCGAATTTCAGCCGTCGGATCGCCGCGATCCAACGGTTACGGAGTTGATAGGAGCGGACCGAGCTCCTGTCGAGTGTAGATTAATCTATTTATATATATATATATATATATATATATATATATATATATATATATATATAGAGAGAGAGAGAGAGAGAGAGAGAGAGAGAGGCTATTCTCAGCTAACATCTCAGCCGTTGATCTGTTTGATACAACGGCTGAGATTTAATTTTAACACTTAACGGCGCCGTTAAATACTTAACAGCGTTAATCGTTATTCCGTTAAGTATTAAAATTAAATCGCAGCCGTTGATCAAACAGATCAACGGCTGAGATGTTAGCTGAAAATAGACTATTCTCTGGTCGAACTGAGAATAGCCTATATATATATATATATATATATATATATATATATATATATATATATATATATATAATATATATATATGTATATATGATGTATAAAATCGGCTACGGAAGATACTTATCCTAACAATTGTATCAATTTTATTTATGGAAAGCGCCTTTTAAGACGTGAACAAATAAAGTCCCGCCACGTATTCTGCCAAAACGAATCTACTCGCCTCTCGCTCGATCGGTACTACTTTCGTCACTCCCTCTCTCTGGCTCCCCTTCCGCCCCAACCGCCCGGGTTAGGGTTAAGCGTTTCTACTTCCTTCTAGGGTTTTTAGGGGTTATCTCGTTTATCAGTTATCATCAAGATGATGCAAGTTCCGCCGATGGATCCTACCATGCAGCAGCAGCAACCTCCGCCGCCACAGCACATGATGCCGCCGCATCAGCCGCAGCAGTGGGGCATGATGCCGCCGCCTCCGCAGCCGCAGTACCACCACCAGCCTCACATGGCCCAACCGCCGCCGACGATGTGGGGCCAACAGCCTTCGCAGATCCCTCCGCCGCAGCCCATGCAGCAGATGGCTCCGCCGCCGCAGCCGCAGTCTGTCATGACCCAATACGCCGCGCCTCAGCAGCAGCAGTCCCAGCAACACGCGAACTCGAATGAGATCAAGTCGCTGTGGATCGGAGATTTGCAGTATTGGATGGATGAGAGCTACCTCCATAGTTGCTTCGCCCACACCGGCGGGGTGATTAAACCAAACCCCCGTTATTTATCAATTAAATAGTTATGTTGGCATGAATGTATATGTTTGTTTAAGCATGCTCGGTTTGATATTATGTTCTGCAAATTTTGGTGCTCATGTGCTTTACTGTCTTAGATTTTTGCTTCTTCAGGCCGGAGGTCCCAAGAAACAATCTAAATTCTAGGACGTGATTGCGTATTTATTACCTTCCCAGACCCCTCCAAACCTATCATTAGGATGTTGTTGTTGTTTTTGTTTGCATGTATGACTATATTGAAATGGTAATTTGGTTAACTAACTTCCATTTGCTGTTCTACCTAAGCCTGACTGTGTATATGGGCAGAGTTTCTTCTAGTTAATCTCTGAGTAAAGAAACACGTCTATTAGTGTTTAATACAATTAATCATGTTTCAATCCCTAATGAGATTAACTGTTTCTTCTTGCATAACTAATTGTTTTTTGTCCATAATTAGTAAAGTTTGGGTGCAGGTTGCTTCTGTAAAAGTCATCCGTAACAAACAGACTGGACAGTCGGAGGGCTATGGTTTCGTCGAGTTCCATACTCACGGTGCTGCAGAACTGACTCTCCAAACGTATAATGGTCAGATGATGCCTAATGCTGAGCAAGCATTCCGTCTTAATTGGGCTGCTGCAGGTGAGAGACGTGGAGATGATGGTCCTGACTACACTATATTTGTCGGGGATTTAGCTTCAGATGTCACAGACTTTATGTTGCAAGAATTGTTTAGAGCTCATTACCCTTCAGTCAAGGGGGCAAAAGTTGTTTCTGATAGAGCGACTGGACGTTCAAAAGGTTATGGTTTTGTGAGGTTTGGAGATTTGAATGAACAAACACGTGCTATGAATGAAATGAATGGAATGTTATGCTCTACAAGGCCTATGCGAATTGGTCCAGCTGCCAACAAGAAAACTACAGGTACTCCAATTTGCGAACTCATATACTTGTTTTTTGTAGTATATGAGTTGTGTAACAAACTTTTCTTATTACGTGACCTTGAGTATTGTAACCATATTGCTATGACTGAAGCCTCAATGCCATAGAGTTTGAGATACTATGCTGTCTTCTGAATACTTATCTAAAATTCGTGCCATGAGACCTGATTGTTGCTTTTTCTAGTAGTATATGCTTCGTAACATTTCTTCCTTGCACTTAATTGGTAAAATTCTAATATACTGAATGAAAGTAGTAGAAGCTTATAAATCCATATTGACTCGGAGCAGGGTGCCGCTTCATGTAGTGCTCAGGAATGAGTTTGGCTGAGATGCATATCATCTCCAGTGCTCACCACTGTTAGGTCAGTGTTATTTATGTGACAAGGAGCTCAAATCCCTTTTGGTTTTCTTAGAAGTCATTGACATTTAGTACCTTTTTAATGAAGGTCTGGCTTTCAGTTTTAGTTTTTTTCTCACCTCAAGTGTCATTTATTTTCATTATTCCTTTTAAGCTTAATTACAACTTTCCTCTTTCTATCTAGATCCTTAAGGTCATGTATAGAGAAGGCACCACCTGCTTTTGATCAATTAGTATATTATGTTCCCTGATCCTTATTGAACTTTCTTAATAAGATGATCTGTTTTTTCAAGGTGTATCTTACGAATATGAGGCTTACAAGCATATTTTAGTTCAGGTGCATGCTACTAGTTTGAGTATGATGATTATGATTGAAACTTTATGATGTTTTATTCGAATTGTGTGGAACAAAACAATTAAGAATATGTTGGGCGTATGGCCACGTGCGGAATTTGAATGTACTAGAGGGAAGGACTTTTTTTCTTTTGTCCAAAAGATATTTGCTTAAAGCTTGCAGTAATAGCATTAAGAATGTTTGTGCATGTTGAAGCACAATGAGAGAGACGATTTATTTAACAAAGATATGTATGTGTGACATGTGTCTTTTTCGGATGATATGCCATGATTTTTCTGTACTTTTTAGCATAATATGCCATGATTTTCCTTTAGAAGACGGTATTTATATTTGTTGTGGAATGTCTGACATGTGTCTTTTTCGGATGATTCAGCAAAAAGAGAAGCGTAATATAGAAAGCCAAGTAAATTCATGAGTAGTAGTTGGAAACGTGGTTGTATTTACCCACAGGCCTATGTTTTCAGCTTTCTGTAGCTGTATTTTTATTGTTGTAACACAAATAACCATATACTGTGCATGGCTTCGTAGAGTTGTGATAGTACCACCCATCACCAAAAGAAATAGGTCATACCAGTTGGACCTAGTTATTCAGCAAGTTGTGTCATTTGATTTCTGTAGCAGTTTCCTGATAAGCAGAGTGTTTCGGTGTGGTCACCTTAAGGCCTTCCTCATTTGTACCTTGATACTATGTTTGAAATTATTCCTATAACCTTTTGCAGCATCTTATCAGACACCTCAAGGCCCTGATTCAGAGAATGATTCAAATAATACTACGGTGGGTTTGTATAATTTTCTTTGCCAATCTGGTTATGTTGAAGATGATTTGGATCATTATGGGTTTCAGATATTTGTTGGTGGCTTGGATCAAAATGTCTCAGAAGAGAGTTTACGGCAGGTCTTTAGCCAGTACGGCGAGTTAGTCCATGTCAAGATACCTGTTGGAAAACGTTGTGGGTTTGTCCAGTTTGCTAGCAGGTTTGCAGCCAATTAGGAATTATTGCATCCAAATATGTATAATGATATTGTTGTCTTTGATATTCATGGATGATCATCTTCAGGCAATGTGCTGAGGAGGCACTAAGCATGCTCAATGGGACACAACTGGGTGGTCAAAACATTAGGCTTTCTTGGGGTCGCAGCCCGTCTAATAAGACTGTATGGTTTCTCAACATATCTCTTTTTGGTAAGGTTTTTCTTTGTACTAAAGAATCTAAATGCTTAAAACTGATGTCATGCAGCAACCTCAATCTGATGCCAATCAATGGAATAGCAACTATTACGGTTATGGCCAATCATATGATACATATGGATACGCACAGCCTGCTCAAGATCCGAACATGTACGCATATGCAGCTTATCAGTACGGAAACTACCAACCACCACCAGCACAACAGGTAATTTTGGATGGAACTCTTTGTGTTGCATTTATGTTAAGAGGTTGTTTACTTTGAAAAAAATAAAAAGAAAGTGGGAAGAAAGTAAAATGAAAAGTGAAAAAGTGTGTAGTGTTTGGAAAAAGTGAGAAAGTGGGTTTGAGTTTCTTTATTTGCTTGGAGAAAGGTGGGAGGGAAGTAGGTTGGAAGATTTGTTTAAATTATAACACAATTAAAAAAAAAAGTAATATTTATTAACAAATTTTATTATATTTATATTTGTAGTTTATAAATTATTTAATAACTTTTTTTAAAGGAAAGTTATTGACAATCATATATTAAAATATTATTATAAAATCTATAATTAATAAATGTCTTATAGTTTTAGTTTTTAATAAATTTATAATATAAATTCATAAAATTTGCTATCGTAGCTATAGAGTAAAAAATTATTCAATTAGATTTTTTTTTCTTTTTTAAAACGTAAATTAGAATCATTAAGTGTTAATAGCATCACATTTTTCCCAATCTTATAGTTATAAGTAAAGAAGTGTAAAAAGGAAAAATTATATAAAGAATAGAAAATAAAAGGTAAGTGAGAGCTATTTTTTAAAATATTTTTTTAAAAGTAAACAAGAAAAGTAATTTTTTTATTTTTTTAGTTTGTCATTTTTGTACTTTTCTGTCCAAGTAAACAGGTTATAACCGTAGCATGCTACTTGATTTTATCATTTGATTTGGAGGCAGGCCATGGAACTAGCTATTTGTTTATTTTCTTAGAACTGATGGTTTGTGGAATTTGATGCTACTGATATACTGGTTTTCGGTTGTCTTCTAATTTGTTTTTGCGAAAATACGTTCTTATCATAATCCTGAGTTTATTTCTTCGTTTTAATGATGCATGTAGTGAACCTGTTGCTCGCTGTGGGGAGTTGGTGGAGCTTCAAAGTATCTTAGGCTATGTTTTGGAGCTTCTATGAAGTGGGTATTCTGTTAGAGGAATTTTTGTAGAACCCATGTTTTGGAAGGTTTTATAGTACTATGATGCTGAGTGGATTTAATTGGCTTTGATGTTGCAGCAGAAAGTATCTGAAGACTCTGTTTGTCCAGTGTCGTGTAGCGACTTTCTTTCAGTTCACTTCTTTATGATCGTCGGATAAATTCACAAATGACATAGACTCTTTATCCACCTATTGTAGAAAATGGCATGGACTCATTATCCACCCAGTGTAGTTGTCTTTTGGTCTGCACGCTTTTTTTGCAAGAAGAAGCCAATTGGATAAAAGTTTTACTTCCACATTAACTAATAGATCCTATCTTTTTTTATTTTGGCACTTAACTCACACATTTATATACTTCAAAAAAGTTAGGGGCCAAGTATGACATCTAACATTGCCGTTTTAAATAATGACTTTCGTCACGCTGACGGTACATGTTTCATGTGCTGTCTTGCTGGCAAAAGCGTATATAGAATGGCGATCCAATGTTAGATACATCAATAGTTACTTTTTTAGTTTAAAATATAAATTTAATTAAAATACATTTAAATTAAAAAAAAAAAATCTTGGATAGGGGTGCTGCTCCTATGGAAAGCAGACGTGAGGCTTGGAGTGCAAGTGGCTGCCAAGGGAGACGTCACTGTAAATGTTGCTCTACTATCTCATTTCTGTTGAAATTTTGCGCTTTTCCTTGATCCCTGTTATTCGTCAGGTACATTGAAATTTATAATACAATTAAAACGACAGTGTATCAAAATATATGACATTTTTTATCACATCAGTCATCAGGATCACTTGAAAATGACATTTTCATACTCTCAATTTAACAATATTTGCTCTTCGATGTGCAAAAAAAGGCTTTTCCATGCCAGCAATCCGACATATGGGGAAATCATAACAAAATATGCTCTTCGATGTACACCATTCGGAGCTCTGGTGGAACTTGGACAAAAGCAACCCAGTATGTATAAATACGAGTGACAAGTACTTGTAGAATACAATGCCCAATCAGCGACTACTATAATTCATGGTCATTCGCAGATGTTAACTGCAGCTATGTTTGGCTCTTGTTAATAAGTAGATATATGCACAATAACAAAAGAATTTGTTGTTTAACAATTATTATTTAAAAAAAACAAAAACAAAAAACACAACGTTAAACCCAAAGAGCCTCAAGAATGCAACGAGTTCAACAACTTGAGAGCAAGGGCTTCTTGTTCAGCTAAAGATATTGAATCCTCTTTCAAACTAGGATCCAACCCCTTTTCATTCTCATCTTCACTATCGAAGTAAATCTTTGACCTCTTCAATCTTTTGTTTTCACTTTGATCGGACTCTGATCCGTCATCTTCCTCTTCATCTTCCCTCCCTCTCTTCATCTTCTTCTTTTTGCGCATTTCACGCAAACGTTGCTTCTCATGAACCTTGTCTTCCCCGTCGAAAGTTTTACGTGCTTCTATCAGCTTTGCATATCTTTCCTTCACTGCAGACAACATCAGCAGAGCCAACACTAAGCTTACAACTACCAAAAAGAAAACATAGCAACAAGATCGTAGAAATACAATAGAAAAAAGGGGGCAACACAAAATTTCACTCCTTTCAACTTACGGTTGCTTACAACTGTACAGAAAAGCCAATAGCATGTGCTTCCACAGTTGGATATTTGTCTACTAATAGTTAATTTCTTCAAGTTCATTTATCATCCCGTGTGTCATCTTTAAGATTTTTATGGTGCGATCGTGTCATTTATATGCCCGCTGTTGAACATTTTATCTCAATTAGAATTCACTGATGCTAGACCAGGACCGGAATTCAACCTCGGCTATTCCTTGTTGAACATCTCAACCAGTTCAAGGTGGAAAACTGAGAACTGGTGGTATACCTAGTTCTAGTCTAGAATTCACGTTTCAAATACGCAAGTTGGATGCATAAAGACACAAAATTTATAGGCTATGCATCTTGTAAAGTGATGATGCTAGAGTTTGCAATTATCATATATCCTAAAACAACATTTGCAACGAGATTCCTCTAAGCTACATTCTACTCATGTATGCGTAGAATGTACAAAAGAAAATTCTACTCAACGAGATTCCTCTAAGCTACATTCTACTCGTATACAAAAGAAAATTCGTCATTGACATTGGATCACTGGTCTTCTATAATATCTACCATTTTCCGATGATAAGAAATGTGAAATACTTTTGCATCTCAACAAACGATCAAGATATAAATGTATTAACATCGCATTATCATGGAAGCAATATAAACCAACATGCTTTTAACATGAACCCATGAAGGCCGATTAAAGACATCATCCTACATTGCGTCATCAATTTCAAGTTCTACATGTTACTCCCAGATCTTCTATGAGAAATCTTAAAAGAAACAAACCATGATACACTTTACCTTTGTCAACTTGGATAACTTCATCTTCGTCTTCTCCTTCAGCTAAGGCAGCTAAAGGAGGGATTACATTCCCTTCCTCATCGTATTTTACTCTCGTTCCATATGGTCTGTGTATATTTATCTTCAGTTTCTTTTTTTTCAGCCTTTTCGAGTTAATTGGTGCTAACCTACCAAATGTTTAGAAAATAAAGAAAAATAGTTAGCGTATGTTGTTTTGAAAGACTAAAAAATAATGCTGAAGTTCTAGTAAATGAAAAACTATACATGGTAGTCTGGTTTTTTTGCAACCGTTCATCGTCTAGAAGGGACGCCTTCGGCACAAGTATATCATCTTCACTGTCATCCTTAAAGTCCCTTGTAAGCCTGTGGTTTAAAAATCAAAGAAATAAATAGTTACCAAATTTAGTTTCAAAGACCAAAAAAAAAGACTACCCCGTACTGCAAGAGCTCTTGCACACATCGGCGCAGGCTCCAGGAAGAGGCGGGCAATTGCTTGCTTAATATACGTGCCACCATACCCTGCTTTTTGCAAGAGGTGATTTCTACGCCTCGAACCCACGACCTTTTAGTCGCAAGGCAAAAGCTTTTACGGTTTTACCACTCTGCTAGGTGGTTCGACAGACAATTGAGCATAAATGAAAAACTCTACATGGTAGTCTTATTTTGCAATCCTGCAGCGTCTATAGGGGATTCCCTCGGCACAAGGATATCATCTTCACTGTCTTCCTTAAGGTTACATGTTTGTTTTCTGGCAGGAAGTGCTCTAACTCCATCTTCCAGCTCTCTCCCTTGCTGGTGAGAACTTTCTGAGACCAGCTTCTTGGCCTTACTTTTCTGTAAAATACGGATCTGCGGAGTGGACGGCAGACCCAGAGATGCAGAAAAGTCATCTATGGGGAGTTTATGCACATGGAAAACATCCTTGTCGTGTTGCTTAATAATAGACTTTAAATATGTCTTGAGTGCGCTCTCGGCCAATGGTCGCAGATTGGAATATTTAACCAATAATGATGAAAGAAGCCCAGAAACTGGAACCAATTTCTGCATATTTGCCTGACAAGCATTTCAACAGAAAAGATCATTCATAACCTGAACCCTAAATGGAAAACTTATACAATGTTGTGAATTTGTTTAATATAGTAAAAGAATTACCAAAACAATTAAATAACAAGTTCACACGCATCTACTCCAGTTAAAAAGTTCACGAGGGAACGTCCACATATCATGCCACGAATAACCATTGCATCCAGCCATGTAGCTCAATAAGGTAAATATAAACACAAAATATATGTGATAACTATGATTACTTTCTAGCCTTCAAAAAGACCATAAGATCAACATATAGAGTCTAAAAAGGACCCAACAGAGAAAACAGATATCCGCAAACAGTTATGATAATTTCTTGAATGTTTATTCAGATTCTTCAACTATTTATGTCAAGAAAAGCTAAAATATTTCACCTTTCTTAGTTGTACTGGAATTTTAGGCTCAGCTGCTTGTAACTTCCTAAGCATTTCAATCTCTGAAGGCATCAAGAATAGAAGAGACTCCCCCTTCGAGGTAAAACGGGCTGTGCGGCCAACTCGGTGAATGTAAGTTGCAACGTCTTCCGGGCAATCAACCTAAGCATTCAAAGACCACCAACATGTAAATTTTTTTTTTTTAAATTTCAGCGTGCAGCAGATCCAAATTGATACCTACCTGGACAACCCAATCAACACCTGGAACGTCAAGACCTCTTGACGCAACATCAGTAGAAAAGAGAACTGAGGGCTTCTGACAAAACTCTGTATATATGGCCATTCTAACATTTTGCTTCATTCGTCCATGCAGACATTTCAGCGGGATTCCAGGGCGAAGCTTCTTAAAAGTTTCATAGACAAATTTCACCTGTTGAAAGAACGCCTTAACAAAATCAGTTAAGAAGCACATGATCCATAAAGGATAACATATACAAGTAAATGATCTCCAAGATATCATCAAAGGACAGAACTAAAAGTAGAAAGGACAGAGCCTCCTGTGAAGTGATACAAACTCAAATAAAGAAACACAGGCAAACACATGATCAACATAGAGAGGTACCAGGACAATACCATATCATGAACATGGACTGGTGCAAGAGCAAGGGAGGAAAGGTCACAAGCATTCCAGGAGAAAAAGAGGAAGAAGCAACAATATTAGGAAGGACAAAAAAGAAACCAGACTTCAGAAAAGATGGATAGTGGACTGGCACAACAGATCTATTTTAAGATCCACAATAGCGAAGTATCTGTTTATAGTCTGACAAGAATAGACACAACAGAGGCATATCAGCAATATTACTCTTTTAAACCTGAATAAGCCCTATTAGTAGAGAATGATTGCTTGGCTTCAATTATGCTTAGTGATCAACATCAGCAATCACCATATATTTCCCCAAGCATTTTACTCTTACCTCATCGAATATCGATTGCAAAAACGTAGCATAGGTCACAAGTTCTTTTAAATTTAATATTTGCCTGACTAGATATTAGCAAGAGGACATCTTAAGATGTTCCAAATGTTCAATGTGAAACTAAATTATATTGCAAGCAACAGTATGCCATGATCATAAATGATTAAGTTCACATCATACCATTGTAAAGTATGTAACAATAAAAAATGAATAAATCAAATTGCAAGCAACAATATGCCATAATAATCATATTGCAAGCACCTATCGACATCATAATGCAAGCAATATGATGTCGATCAATAATAACTAATTTAAGTCATACATTGTAAGTAAGAAGTTTGCATAATTTACTATTGTAAGTAATAAATATGCAAATATAATACATATCTATATATAACAACTTAGCAATCTGTAATACCTGCTTGCAGGTTGAAAGAAACACAAGAATCTTTGAGTTGAGATGTGATCTGACGAAGCTCCATAACATATTTAACTTCTGATCTAGAGGAACCTCAAGTGCAACCTGTCTCAAACGCTCAGGTGTAGCTGTTACAGATTCAGCATGCACACTGATATACTCAGGATCTTTTAAACTGAGCCTTGCAAGATCTTTAACCGATTTTGTCTGGGTTGCGGAAAAAAGCAAAGTTTGCCGTTGCTTCGGCAACTGAGATACAATTGCATCAACTTCCCTCCTAAAGCCAGAATCAAGAATACGATCTGCCTCATCCAGCACTAAAACCTGTCTCCTGACGGAGAAAGATTAAACAATAAATTTTCTTATTATAATACCTCAACTTTGTAAGCACCTTAATACACCTATATAGTAACCTGGAGCTGAGAGCACTCAAAATTTGGAGTCTCGTCCATGTGTTGAAGGAGTCGACCTGGTGTGCACACCAATATGTTAAGAGAGTTGACCCGTTCCTTCTCTGCATCTACATCTTTCCGTCCGCCGATTAGTAAACCCGCACTAAAAGAATGTTTTTTCCCCACTAACTTCAACTCCTCAAAGAGCTGACCAGCCAATTCCTTAGTAGGGGATATTATAATGCTTCCGACACCATCCTCAGGACCCCATCTTTCTCGGTATAACTTCTCTATAACCTGAAGAATGGTGAATGTCATTGTTACCAAGCAACTTTCTTATAAAAGCTGAACAAATATTCTGTGGCAAAGATACAGATAAATCAAATAATGAAAGATAGCCACCAATCATTTAGAATGGCAATAGTGTACCCAAACATTTACCTTCTTCAAATAATAGATCGGAAGTGAAAATTTGTTATTTTATGCTTGCCTGGGATACCTACCAAGCCCTTATAGAACAAAAGCAGTCCACATAGATCGCATTAATGGATAAAGCTCAAGCACATTGGCGAGAAGACGAAACAATTAAATATATACTATACATTAATAAAAGAAGCAAGAGTCTACGAACAGGGATGCTCCAGCAAGCATGGACAATGACAAGTAGAGGATTGATGATAAAGGAAGAGGTTCGAAAATATGATGAGTTTTCAAGGACATCATCATCCATAACAGTTCTCCTAATGAACTATTTATATTGTCAAAACTAATGATAAATGGTAAGATATTTCCCAAGTAAAAGTTGAATTTTTTAGAAAGCTTACTACTAGATCAAACTACCTGATGATGAGAAATACGAAGATCAAACAAAACAATAACTGACAATTTGTTCAGTATTTACCAATCTCTCACAAATAATTGGAAAGTTGAAAAGATGTATTATTTACTTATCCAGTAGAGCAATTGGTTACTTGCGAGCCACACATTATAACAGGGGCAATGCAGGTAACACATTGATTACATTCTGTGTATGACTTTAGCTACCCAGGATCTTAGTTGTATTGGTTTAAAGATCCCATTTCCCGCTTAAACCAAAATCCATACATTTAATCTTACACTATGTGCTGAACTCACTGAAAGTTAACATAATGTGTAAACTCAGATAGACAAACAGACAACTAAAAACAGCAGTATAGTAACTTTCCTCAGACACTTGAGTTCAAACAAGGAAAAAAAAAAATCCAGTATTCTCTTGCAATTCTCCCAAATTCTATCTTGTATGGTTTTACTCACTGAAAGAAAAAAAAATCCATCCAACAAGAAAATTGTCTTTAGATGAAAAATAAAATGACAACTTAACTGATTTTATTTGAGCGTTCTTAAGTTCTCCACTTTTCCATTTACAAATAATTACCATCCCCATGAGACTTCAGTTTCTTGTTCTCCGCCCACTGCATATCATGCTCTAGAAAGCGTCCAATTATTATGTCTGATGTAGGAATGAATGCAGTTCACAGGTCTTGGGATAGGTGTAAAATGAATATTGGATAAAATGGTGCATGGTGAAGCATTTTTCTTCTCCGAAACCACATCTTCTATGTTTTAGCATGCCAGTTCACATAACCCCAAGAAGAACAAGATCACAAATAGAAGAAAATTAAAGTCAACAAAACATAAGCTAGCTGATGGAACTCACAGGAATTATAAAGGCAAGCGTCTTTCCAGAACCAGTCTTGGCAGCTCCAAGGACATCGCGACCACAAAGCGCGTGCGGGATGGCGGCGCGCTGGATCTCGCTCATCTCGGTGTACTTGAGCGACAACGCGTCCTTTGTCTTCTGCGATATCGGAAGCTGCCGGAACAATCGGCATCCGGAGTACGCCGAGAACCCGCCGCCGTCACGTAGACGGCCAATAGGGGCGTCTACGGGCAGTGGCGCCGCAGCGAGTGGGTTGGACCCTCGCTCCGGCCGGCCTGCCTCGATCCATGATTGCAGGAGCTCGACCTCCTGTGCTTCCGAGAGGCGGCGAAGCTTACGATCTTGGGTTTTCCGCGGTTTTGTGCGCCGAAGAACCATTGTTCGCGGAGTCAGGAAGGTGGTGGGATTGAAGTGTGAGGAAAATTGGTGGGATTTTTTTCGGGTTTTAGGGTTTTGGTTTGAGGGAGGGAAGAAGACAGAAGGCGGTGGCGGCGGAGAAGACAAGCTAGAAGACGTTCGATTGAGCATTTGCATTTATATGCCTAATTACTAACTAGTTGTTTAATCCGTGCTTATCAATTGTAATAGTTAAATTTAAAATATTGAAAACAAAATTATCTAAAAATTT
This sequence comes from Xerophyta viscosa, assembly GCA_002076135.1. Taxonomy (NCBI): domain Eukaryota; kingdom Viridiplantae; phylum Streptophyta; class Magnoliopsida; order Pandanales; family Velloziaceae; genus Xerophyta; species Xerophyta viscosa. The sequence goes on along the minus strand of MJHO01000013.1, from coordinate 1,042,940 downwards.
TAGTTAATATTTTTGAAAAATTTTCTTCTGAAACGTTATCACAATACAATGAATTTTTTTTCAAAGAGTTTATAAATAAAATAAATATTAATTAATGCCCATATTACATTATATTATCGATCCAACATCTTTTTTATAATTGATATGTTATATTAAATTGTTTGAGAAACAATAAGAAAAGAATTTTACTTATAGCAATAAAAATTAAAGCCAAGTTAGAAAAATTTGGTAAAGCTTGTAGAGTCACCTGCTTTAGACAAATAAAATTGGTATAGCAATAAAATTATTTTAGAAAAATTTAGAGTCACAAATAACTAAATTTTTCAATGTATTATCTCATTTGCTTTTCTTTTATTTTTTCTCTTTCTATTTTGATTCTCTATATACTCTATGTCTGGTACGATAGTTTAAAATTGTTTATTTTTTTCTTGTTCGTGTCAAATGGATTGAGTTACAAATTTTATTCCAATAGTAGTAATACTATCATCTATTACATCAACTATCATTCACTATAAAGTGTAGTTTTTATTGGGCTTTAAATGATGAAAAATTTAATCATGTATCTGTCTAAAAGGGTAGTATTTATGGTAGAAGTTTAGCAGGCTACTGCTGCGAGCCTAGCTGTATAGTGAAATTCTCTCATTTTTTTGAAATATTCTGTGATTTTGCGGATATGCAGATATCACAGTTGATTGCTCGGCTTTTTGGGCTAACCACCTCGGTTCGGCTCGGACAGGATATGCTCAATTAGGTTAAGCTTGTTCTTCGTCTCTTCCTGCTTGAGTTGAAGTCACTATCATGATGACATCAGTGCCTAGGTCGATCTTGTCGGCCTTGGAATAACTCAAAGTCGAGCCAAGTTTAAACAAGTTCGAACTTGAATTATTCATGAACAACTTGGCTCATTTTTACCATTAGTCGGACCATATATTGTATTACCTTTCTTACATAGATCTCATTCTAGATTAACTAATTTTTTTACAAAAAAAGAAAGAGAAACTTTCATTTCAGTCCCTCTTTTTAGATTTTTTTTGACAAATATAAAATTCCTCTACGGCTCGTTATATAAAAATTATAGATAACATCATCTCTATTTGCTTGTATTCAATTTTTTTTTAAAAAAAATATTTCTAAATAGATATTTTGAGACTCTAAAATTTAATAGATTAGTAGATTAATTTTTACTTGGAAATTGAAGTATCAAATATTTATTTAGAAACAATTTTCAAAAGAAACCAAGTGGGCAAGGGACGCAGATCTGCTGCGGCCTTTGCCTGCGACTGCTCTGTTTCGGGGTGATCTAAATATTTTTTGAAAAAAATTTTAACATAAAATTTTAGATTTTGATGATATCTATAATTTTTATGCTTAAAATTTTTGGGCTTTTCTCAGTCACCCTCTGTCAAACGAAATTTGAGCCGATTAAGCCCTCCAGTTTTTCAGAAGTCATTTGCAGCCCCTCCTCAATCAATGTGCAATATCATTTTGACCATCGTATTAATATTTTTGGAAAAAAATTTCAATATGATAGTTATAGATTTTTATGAGGTCTATAAATTTTATGTTAACACGTTTCTAAAAAATACTTTTAAATAGATGTTTTGGGACTTCGAAAATTCAGTGGGTTAACTGATCAGATCCAAAACCCCCCGTTAACACTTCAGAGTGTTAGAACACCTACTTAAAAACATTTTTTTGAACAAAAAATGTTGAATATGAAAATTATAGATCACATCAAAATATATAACTTTATATTAATTTTTTTTTTCAAAAAATACTACTATGGCAGTCGAAATTGTGTTGCAAAGTTCTCGATACATAAGCTTAAAACGAAAGTGAAAAACTTGGAGGACTGAAATTGAACATGCTTTCAAACCAGAGGTTGAATGCAAATTATCCCAAAAAATTTTCAAATTTTTTTTTTTAAAAATATATTTTGGAGCTAAAAAATAATGGGTTTAACACTTTTAAAATCAGTTCTGAATCTATTCCATCTGTTAACTTTGGTATTCTAAAATACCTACTTAAAAATAATTTTTTTTTTTTAATATAAAAATTATAAATATATTAAAACGTATAATATTTCTATTGGAAATTTTTCGTAAAAAAACATATACGTCGTCGCTTTAAAACGAAATGGATGCATCGAAAAGGATTAGGGAGTGGGAGCAGCCAATCCCACTCCGTGAGCAAGGTCGTCTCTCCACCCTCGAATACGTCGAATCCTCCGCCCTTCCAACGGATTTACCGATGCGTTGCAGCTTCTCCTCATCTTCCCTATATATATAAACCTCACTCACTCTCCTCTCTCTCTCCTTAAAATCTAGCCAAGCCATTCTCCTCCATGGCTTCAATCTCCCTCTCCGCCGCCGTCTTCGCCGCTACCGCCGGAGGATCCGACGCAGCTGCCACCTCCCGCGGTTTTCTCGGGCCGTCGGCTCTCCGGTTCTGCGGTCTCCGGACGGAGGCAGCGTTTGGAATTCGGCAATTTGCCGCTGGATCGCGGCGGCTCGATGCCTTCCAAAAGATGTCCAGGAAAGCGGCAGTGATGTGCGGGAATTTGGGTAATGGTGCCCCGGCGAAGTTCGATTATGACCTCGTTATTATTGGTGCCGGAGTTGGTGGCCATGGCGCTGCTCTCCATGCCGTGGAAAAGGTGGATTTCTTCGATCTGTGGGAATAAATCCTTTCTTTTGCAATGCAGCTTTGATTGGTCTTTAATTGTTATTAAATGTTTTACCTGAAGTACGCTCCTCAATACGTTCTGAATTGGCTTAGCAAAAGTAACACTACTTAAATTTACCCAACGCAGTTTATTTGCCAGTCTTCTGAGTCTTATCGTATATATTAGATGTAGCAGAAGATTGCAACAAAGGATTGGAACCTTTCATAAGACGAGTGGCATTTATATAAGTTGAAGAGAAATGCTCCAAGATTATTGAGTTATCCATTTAATGGCTAGCAGAAGGCCTGAAGGCATAAGTCCAACATAAGTTCCATGTGATGCATAGAAAATTAGCCAGAAATCTGAATACGTAGAAGCCAACATTTTCTGGAGGCTTGCTCATCCAGAAAACTGGAATTCCGAGAATTCTCTCCAAAGGTTTATTTTTATTTTTTCTCAAAATTGCTAAATAAGGAAATACAAATAAAAAATTTGATTACAGAAATTTGAATTCCTTCTCCGATGCAATTTTCTGGCAATCAAAGGTCTGTTACCCACATAGAAACTCATCTAGAAGTTGAACTGTGATCTAGATTCTCTCGTGCACTGAAAAGGCCCTCGTATTATTTGATAAAACTTGATGTACTAAGGCAATACCTACTAACCTAGTGGTTGGGCCACTATTTACCTGTGTTGGAGGATTGACTTCAACTCCCCCACTCGGTCAACTTAAAAAAAGGAAATTCATAACTAATCTTCTCAAATAATGTAAGTGAAAGTAAATTGTCATCTTACTCTAAACCAAAATGAAAAAAAGAAAGAGTTGATTTGACATGAGAGGATGTTATTATGGAAATATCAAGGTATAATTGGAATTGATAATTGCATAGCAAGAGATGAGTCCCATTAAACCACATCTTTTCTACATAGATTCATATTGGAATATCTTGTGATTTTTTTTTATTAACTGTGTGCTGCTTGATGCTGAATCAATAACTGTTTCCAGATATTAAATGGTTTGCCTTACAGGGCATGAAAACTGCAATTATTGAGGGAGATGTTGTTGGAGGAACTTGTGTTAACCGGGGTTGCGTCCCATCAAAAGCACTTCTTGCAGTTAGTGGTAGGATGCGCGAGTTTCAGAATGAGCATCACATGAAGGCATTAGGTTTGCAGGTTTGTGGGCTTACTCTTCTACCTTATAGTGTACTTTCCAATGGTAGTGGATTATGGCTGCAAACTTGCAATTACTATGATAAACAAGACGTATATAAATTTTCTTAATTTTGAGTGAAATGTTAAAGACTTGCATCCTTTCATCTTATATTCATGCGTCGTGTTTACAACATTGTTTTTCTTTAAATGCTTAGCTCAAGTTTTTGGTGCAGATGGCGAATTACATTTCAAGGAAATTTGGCCTGAGACAACATAATTTAGTCAACAGCTATTGAACTTATCACCAAGATGTTCATGTGTGAATGAGTGTCGCAATTGATACATCTTCTTGTTTACTGATTCCAATAACTTTTTATTGTTGAGGCATGCCATTCCTAGCACATGATTTTTTATTTTTTGTATTAACAAAACTACTAGCCATTTAGTAGTGCTTTAATCTAGGATCACCAAGGATCAGTTACTTTGCTCTCACCTCGGCATGTATACCTGAAATCTGAATGTAGATATGAGATATGCAATTGGCGTGCATGAGCTTATGCAAAGTATGTAATGTTAGGCTACAAATGCTTCAATGGTTCAATTAAATTTTTTAAAATCTTCTCTATATTTTAGATCAGTAGATTCTGTCATGTGTGGGTCAAGCCACTAGTGTATGTAGTAGGATGCAATTGGTGATGCTACCTATCTTTATATGCTTGTGGTAGGGCGACATTGGTAATTCTTCCCATCAAGATATGCCTATGTGAGGATTATTGTCCTTTCTCCGTTCTTTCTTTCTACTTGGATTATGGCTCACCTTGTCTTTTTTTTTTTGTCCATACGTGGTTGATTAACAGGTTTCATCTCCTGGATACGATAGACAAGCTGTAGCAGATCATGCAAATGGCCTTGCTTCAAAAATTCGTAGCAATCTGACTAACTCATTGAAAGCCCTAGGTGTAGACATACTAACTGGAGTTGGCACCATTGTGGTAAGTAACAGTGTAGACAGAACTGTTGTGCCTTACTTTTTGTTTGTAAGTTTGTTTCCTTGCATTGAGCAATTGCAAACTCCTCTTGACTGTCACTTCAAGTATTGAACATGTTATGATCTTTGCATATTAATTATTCATCCTCCTTATATCTGCCCAGTAATAAGATTGCTTTTAACATACTGTTGCAAATTATACTTACTTTCTTAAGTTACTATTCGTCATTTAATGAAATATTTTGTACAAAAAGGAGACGTTTGAGGAAGGGTATGTTTGGTATTACCTGGCTATGATATGGTTCTTGTTAGCATTATAATCCTATCGGTTATGTTTGGGGTGCAAAACTTGCTATTTCTCTATCTCTGTGTGTATATGTGTATGTCAATTTTAGAAATATTTCTTTTTTTGAAATCCTTAATTTGTGTGATACCTTTCCACTGTCCAAGAATTTTTGCTACCATAATAATGAGTACCTTCTTTGTTTAAGTTCATTTTCCTCCTAGTCAAATTTGCATTTGTTCGTCTGAAGCTAAATGCTTCTGTCATGACATCTACCAACACCAACCCTTTTATAAGTTAGGTTTAAAGTGAAGGTGAATTTGCATATTTGATTCTTACAAGAGGTTATTGGGACCAATCCTCTTGCTTTTTTGTTGGTTTGTATGGTTTATCTGATGTATTTGAATGGTCATTGGTAATATCCCCTCTATTCTCCTATTGGAAAACATTTAAATGAAAGGAAATTAGAGGATTGTTCAGGCATAAGGCATTTAGGCCCCGACCTAAAAGGTTGGTGGTTCAGTTCTCAGCTTTGTATGTGGTAATGGCATGGTGGGTATTTCCTTTAGATGATAAAAAAGAGAAGAAGCATTAGTTCCAGACCTAGGCAATCTGCAGTCGAGCAATTATCTATTTCTGCATTACATCTTTTAGGAGCCTTAAGAATAGATCATTATCACCAAGATTATTTATAACTTCTCAGGTAACATGGTCAGATCTGTCTCCACCCTCTGGGTGCTCGTCTAACAACTACTTTTATGGATTTCTACACTAGCAAGGGAAGGTTAACTACTGTGTAATAATAGCTCCCAACTTGAGGATCTGCTATTTCTACATGCTCAATTAGAGTGCCGTTGTTTTAGTTCTAACAATGATGTTATAGATATTGCATTGGGATATTTTGCTTCTAGTTCTTCTCTTTAAAAGTTGGAAAGAAACTGCTCTGTCATAGCTATCTTGCATGCATGCAACCTTAAACCATTACTCCGATATAATAGGGTTTAATAGTCAATGACTAAAACATGTTGGGTTGGTTGCAGTAGCCATCGAGTTATAAACCCATCCGAAATACTGGACTAGTTGGGCTTATGGCATGCATTACCTTGTAAAACTTCAATTTTTGAGAATAATTTTCTATATCATACGACTTTTGTCTTTTATACACTTTAACATGATTGTGTTATCTTCAATATAGTCCAAGGCACGAGACTAAAGATGCAACGAGGTGCAAGAGGGTTTCAATGCAAACCTCTAAAAAGGCGCAAGCTTGATAAAGGCAAGGCACACTTCCTAAAAGATACAAAATACAAAAGTAATTCATAAAATATAACAGCATAAGCAAAAAGCATAAGCTGAAACTAAATCAAAAGTTTGTAGTCCTAATGTCCTATTACACAACAAGCGTTGCTTTAATCTCAAAAAACACACCAATAAGCATAAGTAGTAACAAGAATAACAAAAAAAGAGGGATGAACAGCATCAACTACAATAAGAACAACAACAACGGCAAAAAAAAGAGGGTGAAAACAACCTGCAGCAGCAATGGTAAAAAGAAGAAGAGGAAGAAAAAACACCAAACTAACATCAATAGTCAAAAGAAAAAAAGGGAAAACAAGGAGAAGAGAAAGATGGAAAACATAGGAAAGTAGAACAAACGAAAAATAGGGAGAAGGGAGAGTAGAAGTAACTGGTAAGATTTACTCTTCTTTTTGTTGACTTATCCCTTCTCTCTCTATTGTTTTCTTCTCATATCCTGCTTGACTGCCAATCTTCCTCTTTTTGTGCGAGCCTTTTGTGGTTAGGGTTTTCATTCTTTTTGATTTTCTACTTGCAACCCATCGTAGTCAGATGTGCCCCAGCTGCCCCGTGCTTGAGGTGCGCCTTTAAAAGTTTTGAGCCTCCTGCTAGGATTTTAAAAATTGTTATTCATACCAAGGTAGGCATGCGTGAGCTGCACCTTTGAAAACTTTGGTTAACATGGCGACATAAAACATTTTCGATTCTGCTGCTGGGATTTGTATTTCGTTATTTACTTACCAGGCGGGCACTCCTAACGTGTGCCTCTGACAACTTATGTTATGATAGGGACATAGCCGAATTTTGAATTCTCATGCTGGAATTATACTGTACTTTGTTGTTGACTTACCATTACCTGATCCGTGTGGCAAAATACTGGCACAAAAGTTCTTTTATTCTGTTGTAGTAGAAGTAACTAAATCTACGGTTGTGTTCTGGTTTTTACATGCTCATAGTAGTCCTACATTTACTTTTAGATTGATCTATAGCTTCTTCCTTCAAAGGAATACTAAGAGCTTTGCTCCTTATTGTATCATCTCTTTGGACATAAAACAGGGTAAACAGAGAGTAAAATATGGTAAAATCGGATTCCCTGACACTGAAATTTCGGCAAAGAACATCATCATTGCTACTGGATCAGTTCCTTTTGTTCCAAATGGTATTGAAATTGATGGTAAGTTATAATTTTGTACCGTGGTTGAGATGTGTAGTTGCAGGTATAATTTATCTGATGTAGTTTTATTGAGATTGACCAAGGTAAAGTAAATGATTTATTACTTGAAAGTTAAAACTTGAGGGGTTAGTCTTCAAAAAAGGACTAAGGACAAGAATCAATAATGCAACATTTCTTTGTATCTTGACCTACTAATGAGAAGCATATAACTAATCTTTTCCTTTAGTGGTGACTTGATGGATACAAAGAAAAAGATCAGTTATATGCTTGTGGTAATTGACAATTATTTAACTCATTAGTAGGTCTAACTACCTTGCTATTTGACTCTCAGTTCTTTATTGCTATGCCTATAAAGCTATATTCCATAAAATTTGCAGTAAGTGTCGGTCTCAGAGTCCACCTGTAAGGTACTTGTGGTAATTGACAATTATATGATCAATGTCGCAGCAAGATTAAATCATATAAGGTGTTTATAGTAATCGGCAATTATATGATGTCTACAATAATATCACTTTTTTATTTAGATAATTGTGTTCATTTTTCTACAAAAGTGTAAATTATGTATCACAACTTTTGCTTGGGATCTTTTACTATTTCAACTAATAATGGTCCAGTTCAGCACATGGGTACGCAGTGACCTTCATGAGCGTTTTTTGACCATTTTGCAATTGATGTTGAACTCATAGAAGAATCTACGTATGAACAGTAAAATCAATAATTTGGTGGATTCTTTTAGTTTGTAGTGTATAACATAATAATTTACTAGTCATCTATGAGTAAATCCTTTTATTTTTATTAACTAATAATCTGTTTCTAGTGAAATTGCACTAATCTGATTCGATAATGTGAATTCGGATGGGAATATGGGTTATTGTCTTTCAAATCTTTTTTTTAAGGTATGTGGGAAGAGTGTTTATATTGTGCTTAACATTTTTATTATTTCACCTTCCTACTTTGTGTTTTGTTTTCACTGTTAATGTATTTGTTTATCACTTTTCTTAATTTTTCAGAGTGTTTGTTTTTAGTTGGTTTATACTGAAATCTGTTTTGTTACTGTAATTTAGGGAAAACGGTGTTTACTAGTGATCATGCACTCAAGGTCGAGTGGGTGCCAGATTGGATAGCTATTGTAGGAAGCGGTTACATTGGACTTGAATTTAGTGATGTGTACACAGCACTTGGAAGTGAGGTACCAAGAATGCTATTACGTCAAACCTTTTCCTTTATTTGAATAGCATTTCAAGCTTGTATGACCTCGCTGTATTTTGTTACATCCGTGCTCTTCGTCTTGCTCATTTTGGGTATATTTTTGGTATCCTCAGTGATTCTTATTTGCAAGCGATTCTTTATTCTGCTTGCTAACTTGTGTTGGGGTGTGAATCATAATCATGAGCTTCCCTTAAGTCACAGCAGTATAAAAGCTGAGAATATTAAGTTTGAGATGGGCTCCTCATTAATACAGGAACAAATCGTGTTATTAACTTAGACTTAGGAGTAAAGCAAGGCAGTGAGAGTTTCCTTTTCCTTTTCTTCCCTTTCTTTGACTATGCAATGTTTTTGAGGTCGGGATGAGGGAACCCTCACGGCCTATCGTGAATAATGTTTCTTTCAACTTGTAAGGTGCAAGTACATCCAGACAAACAGATTCTGTACATGAACCTGTTTCATGAAATTGGAGTAAATTTCATTTGTATTCATCAACAATCACATTGCACTCCATAAAGTTACAAGAGAATACAACTTCCTACAAACAAACCAGGTGTCCTTGGGCCCTAATTGGCACAGATTCATAATGTTGCATCTTAAAGAATCAGACCATGTTAAAAAGTTTTTTTAGCCGAGTGCATCAAAAATATCGCACTTATCAAGTACAATAACTTTTTTGTGGGGCCTTCAGATATAGCTGTTTGTTCGTATGGTTGATGTTTCTTGAGCATATTCAATGTATACCCTTGAAAAGGTAACTATTCCTTTTTATGCTCTCATATTTGTTGCAGACTAAGATTTTCTTCGATTCTAACAGCAGCTTGCTTTTAACTTTTTTGTTTTTGAACTGGTCATATTTGTTGCAGACTTAGATCACTACTACCCTTTGAATCTTTTGGGGATGTTTACTAATAAGTTGTGCTATGTTAATATCAGGTGACTTTTGTTGAGGCCCTAGATCAACTTATGCCTGGGTTTGATCCTGAAATTGGGAAGCTTGCCCAAAGGATTCTCATAAATCCAAGGAAAATTGATTACCATACTGGTGTATTTGCGAAGAAGGTTGTATGCGTAGTTTTTGTTTGTAGTGGAACCACGCAATTTAATTGACTACAATTTTATTTTATTTTCTTTTTATTCTAGATAACACCAGCAAAGGATGGAAAACCAGTTCAGATCGAGCTAATTGATGCAAAAACAAAGGAACCTAAAGATACTTTGGAGGTTAGTTGCTTTTTCTCTTTATAGAGAAAATAGTTGACTACATGATGTTGAGGTTGGAGCAGAATTGGCATATTCAAATATTTTTGCCTTATGCTTAATAAAAGAGAAGCATCGAAAGATTAAACGTCATAGAGAAAGGAAATTGATGATGTCTGCACCTGTTTCTATTGAAGTGATGTATACAGGTCATAGAATTGGTTGTCCATTTTTTTTATTCTATCATCATATATAATAATGTTTAATGTAGCTGGTGCTTCTAAAACAATTCTAGAGTTATTCGAAGTGGTAATTGAGATAACTTCCATGTGCAGGTTGATGCAGCGCTTATCGCAACAGGAAGGGCTCCATTCACAAAGGGTCTTGGCTTGGAGAATGTGCGTGAAATTTTAGAAATTCCAAAAATAGTTAAACAAATTAAGCCTTCTAATCCTTTGTCTTATACTTGATTCCCAGATTAATGTTGCCACACAGCGTGGCTTTGTTCCTGTTGATGACCGGATGAGAGTGATCGATGCAGATGGTAATATGGTTAGTATTGAATCTGTTGTTGCGAATATTTACAGTTCATATAAACATCTACCCATAAACGTTGCTAGCTACCAAGTAGATCAACTTAATCCTAAGATTTTAAGATAGTTGATACTCTCTCTCTGTTTTTGCACTTCTAGGTTCGAAATTTATATTGCATTGGGGATGCCAATGGAAAAATGATGCTTGCTCATGCTGCCAGTTCTCAAGGGATATCAGGTCTGCACGTTGATAAGTTTTCTTTCAATCTTGTAAATGGCCTGACACTTCTTATAATACTAAGTTGCCCTTCACATTTTCCTTGATACAGTTGTTGAGCAACTTTGTGGAAATGACAATGTGCTCAACCATTTAAGTATACCTGCAGCTTGTTTCACACACCCTGAGATCAGTATGGTCGGCCTAACAGAAGTAAGAGAGTAATCCATTCCATCCAAATTTTGTATCTGCTAATCGCCAAGATGTATATGGTTCATTTGCATGGTTAGTACTGCTAGAGAAGAGAGGGACCTTATTGAATCATCCGGTTTTTACTTTTGTCCATTTCTTAAGTTATTTCCAGTGCCTAACATGTTGGAATATCGAACACTTAGTAAATTTATGTGGAAGTATATGTTATGAACCGGCTAGGTCGGCTTCGTCGGCGGCCCGGACGCGCGAGGATAAACACCGGCGGCCCGGTGGCGGCTCTACTTCTACAAACTAATTTATCTAAAATAAACTATATTTCTTTCATAATCCAAAACAAAAGATACATTGTCTTTTTATAGAGGATACCCCTCTAAACTCCCACCATATTTTTCTTCTAAATATTTCCTAATAATACTCTCCTAATATAACTAATTGTTAAAAGAAATAGTCCCTTATTTTCTATTTTCCTACTAGTACAATAGTTCTATTATTAACATTTCCTACTAATACAATATTTCATGTTATATAACAGTATACTACTTTTTTGGCATACCTAGAACTCTCTTTCTTTTATGACATTTGTGCTTCCATGATGCTTTTAAATGTATTTTCACCTTTTTTCCAGCCTCAAGCTAGGGAGAAAGCACAAAAGGAGGGCTTTGAAATTAATATTTCCAAGACAAGTTTTAAGGCGAACACTAAAGCTTTGGCTGAAAATGAAGGAGAAGGACTTGCGAAGGTGACTTATTTCTTCCTTATGTCCATCAACTCAGTATACTCGAATCAGTGAGGAATTGTCAATTTGAAACTTCTTGCTACTAGCTATTCTTCTATGCTGTTCATTTGGTCAGGACACTTGGAAATACTAATGTAACAATCTGTTAGTTAGTTTTACGTAAAGATATCAGATGTTACAGTGGGAGTGATTTTTGAGGAATGTTAATCTCTCTTCTTACATTTAATAGACTAAGAAAACATGTGTGAAAACTTTGTTTATGCCCATTTATTTGTATGAATAGTTGATTGCCATTCATATAATGCGAAAAAAAAGAAGAAAATATCAACAACTTTCGTATTTTCCATGCAAGTGTACTGGGATATACACAAATTTTGCTAAACAAATGTTTTCTTTTGGTTACTGCATAGGTGGTTCTTGGTATCTCTACGGAAAAAGTTAGGGAGACAACGTGATAATATTCCTAGATTTTGGAGGGGCCAAGCCAATTATCTAGCTCGAGTCCAAGAATCTTAGTCCATCTTAGTAAGGATTGTTATACGGGAAGATTTAGTATTTGTAGTTCTAGTTAATAGATTTCGCATTTGGTCCTTCTTTATCAGGGGCCTTGATATCGCAAGTTGTTCACTACGGTAGCTATTCTTCTCTCCATTTCCTTTGAATTCTGTACAACTATGTTACCGTTGATGACTTTTACTTTATGCTCAATAATTCTATTCTTACTAGTTTTTCAGTAATAAATGGGAGCTGATATAATGCTTAAATGTTGTGTATGCAGTTGATATATAGACCAGACACTGGAGAAATATTGGGAGTTCACATTTTGGGTCTTCATGCCGCAGATCTTATTCATGAAGCATCAAATGCAATAGCCTTAGGAACACGTATTCAGGTATATTGTTTTAATGTCATTTACTTCAGTTTACTTGATTTTCTTTCTACAGTGGAACTTTTTTCTACATTCTCAAGCTTATTTTGTTCTTGGAATTTGAGTTATATATGTTGATAACCCAGTTGCAGAGTTATCCCCACTTAAAAAACTGTGGGAAATAAGTCGGCATGTTCTCTTCTTTGTCGCCAATAAATATGATTGTTCTTAATTAAGAACTCTAGTTACCCCTTATTCTGTTTAGTAGCTGAAAAGTAATATGATTCTCCCTTGTGCTGTCATAAGTATGTTACAAACATGCATTTCTGCTTGTTTGTCATATCCTGAGTTGCTTGCTAGTGCTTTACAGTCTCTATAATTTACTGGAAGTAATGTAGTGCTGTTGATTGATTTTCGTTAAGAAAAAGATACAATGCATTTGGATTAGATTCAGTAACTAAATGATCTTGTTCAAGAAATTGTGTATTGCTTTTACTCCACAGCTATTTTTGTGAAGATGACCAGTCACAATTTTAAGAATTCATGTTTGAAACATCATTTATTTCTACAAAGACATATTAGCTAGCTAAATTGTTGATGCACGAACCTAATCGACAATTAACTGACATATGATGATACAGGCGATACACTAGTTACTAATAGGAAATATAACATGTATCTTTTTTTTTATGTATATTCATTTTTTTGTGTCACAATCAAGCAATAGGAAAGCTGCATAAGATCAAGTGTGTTACTACTTTAAAGTTAATTGAAACCAGAAAGTAAAGTTCTCATCCATCACATAAGGAAAAGATTATGAAGGGGTTACTAGACCAAGCATTGCCATTGTGCTTATGGTTAAAGGTCAAATAATGTGCTTTCTTAGTTTTGGACTAGTACTGGATGGAACATCTTAATATTCTTCTTAGTAAGCTAATCAATTTGGACACCATCTTATAAGCTTCCATACCTAGGGTATAGTTTGTCCTATTTGAAAAAAGTAGGTTCTAATGTAGGAATACCCCTCTAAACCTTAGGGGCAGTGTTGTGATGGTGGTTATTTATATATATATATATGTGTGTGTGTGTGTGTGTGGGGGGGGGGGGGGGGGGGGGGGGACTTATCTGTTGTAACAATTTGAAAAGTATTAAGGTATTTTTGGAATAAGCTGCAATTGCATTCATAAGTTATTCTCGTAATGTTTCGGAAAACCTTGCTCAGACAACTTCCTTATGAATACACTCGACTTCACTTAATTATGTTTTTTGACTAAAGCCAAAAAGCCGTCAATTTGTCCCTGAGTTTCTGGGAAACACGATATATTGGAAAATGCTTTGATTTGAGATGTGCCTTTTGTGTATTTGAAGATTGAGTAGAAACTAGTATGCACTTGGAGGAACTTAAGCTGACATTGGTCGGTGAAAGAAACCCTCCAGCATGATTAGAAAACGAGATTGATCATGCTGAAGGCTGCGATTGTGGGTTATGGTAATGGCAACTTGTACCTAGATGACCTTGGGTTTAGATGTGCAAAATTTGGCTGTGGATAAATTTGGTTTGGTGGGGCGGGACACGGGCGGTGTTCGATGTTTGTGATGATAGTAGCTAGTGCTTTGGAGGGGTGGAGGGTGGCTGATGTAGTTGGTTGAAGAGTGTTCCTGTGATTGAGGCTGGGATAGGTGGTAGATATCGCCAATCTGAGGGACAATCATGATTGAGCCTTGGGCACATCACAATATATAGGCTGCGTTATACATGTAACACTTGGATATACAACCGATGGTAGTGTCAACAAACTTGTTTCTAGCATGGACTGTATTGCTGATGGTGTCATTGAAAAGGATCCGATCCCGAATACCATTGGTAGTATTGTTGATATTTGCCATTTGTCGGTAGCACTAATAATGTGTCGGTTTAGGCATAGGCTAGCGGTCGGCCTAGTAGTTGGATGCGCGCGGTGTAGGAGTACAGAAACCTTTTTTGAGGACATTGTTTTTTGTTGTGGACCACTACTTTCGAGGATCATGCTGTTCTAATACCAATTGATATGAATTGACATGGGTCGTTGTGGAGGCATCCACCCACATGATTGCAAGAGAAGGCTCAAGAGTAATCTAGAACTAAGTTAAAACTTAAATAAAGTCATATTATTGATTTCCCATAATCTCGGGTGCAATGTTTACAAGCATGTCTATATGGACTGCTACTGAACTCCTCCCTAAACAAGAGCCTTCCAGATTCTTAACATAATACTTTTCTGTATAATATGACTCCCTCACAAAATAATAGTAAATCATGAAATACTCCTAGTGCCTTCTACCTTACCTAGACTCTTCCATGTCCATTATATGTTATGCATTTGTGTGGATATGCTTGTTTTATTGAGATAAGCTCAGGTGAAGATTACCATATCATGTTCTGTTTCTTAGGTAAGGTTATCCTTCTTGTGAACATTAACTGCAATAACTTTGACTCTTGGTTTCTGTACATCTGTTATTCTTGTTTATCTTGTTGCTAACTTGCTGATTTCAAGTCATTCAGCTGCTGGGTTTTTTTTCCTTTCTTTTTTTGCTATTAACTTCTAGCAATGGTTTGTAATGCATCTACAGGATATAAAGTATGCTGTTCATGCGCATCCAACACTATCTGAAGTTCTTGATGAGCTCTACAAATCTGCCAAGGTAGAACCTTTTAACTGCCACAATCACAATTTTCTAGTAAGGAATAACAAAGTTTTGGTCATTTTCATGGTGCTAAGAATGCTAATAATACATTTGGGATATTTTAACATCACGTAAGTAATAAATAGCATGTTTCTTAGTAGCTCATTTTGTTGTATGTTATATTAGCTGCTTAACAGTTAGGATAGGGAAGCCGAAAGCCGCGAACTTGTTTTGGAGTTTTATGAAGACAATGATAAAGGGTGAAAAGTTGGCTTAGCACAGTGGCAGACCCAGAATTGTTGCGATGTAGGGAATTATGTTTTTTAGACGATATCAAAACGAGCAATACATACATCCAATTGCCAGAGTTAACTGACTTAATCTAATAATTAACCAATGTGGAACCTTGTTCTGATTTTTGCATCCCCTTCGTAGAGACGGACAATACCCACTACATAAGCTGCTGCATTGCCGCATGTAGCTGTAGGTTCAAACGAACCACCAACATAGTGTTTGGGTCAAATGTTTGGGTAAAATGATAGGATAAAATGAAATTTCCTACTCCAATTTAAACATGACTGACATGTTTGAAGAATGTTTTAGAGTAGTGCTCTTGCTGGTAAGTCAAGCTAAGAAGGAACCTCCTCCATTTACCAAGTCTTCTATAGCATCATCTATTTTAGCACTAAACTAATACGCAGTTGATCATCCTTACTAATTCTTCTTCTTTGTTACTATGTGCTGTAAAACGCATATGCCTACAAAAAGCTTGCCATCACATCTACAAATGTTTAGTTATATGGAAGTGGGCCTTGTGTGTCGTAACTCACGTTGTACCTCCACTTATACAAAAATTGAAAGCTAGATATCTGCCAAAAAATTGTCTCCTCCAGATCTGCGCATGTTTAGTTATATGGAAAGAGGGTCTTGTCTGGAAGTTGGTCATAACACATGATAAGTTAATTTTGTTCATTTAGTTGTACGAAAGTAAATTCAAAGTGAGATAATGCGCAAAATATGTCTAGACCTTCAAGAGCTCAGTTCCACTCCACTTTCAAGCCACTCCGGAGCCTTTGGACACTGAAACAGGATGAGTTACATGGAAGTCACCTTTCAGACTTCATTATTAACTACGCACAATTTTGCTTTTAGTCATATCAGAGCATTAGTGTTGATAAAGCTGCTTCTGTCGGGTCAAATATTAGTTGATGCTAGAGATCTTATTAACCTCATCCAATAATACTTAATTCCCTGAATCTTTTTTAATTCTGTAAATGTACGGATTTCTGCGTTACATTTAGAAAGGAGTAATCTTTCACAGTCAGCAAGTTCATCCTCTACATTCTACAGGTTAGCCCTATTAAATCTGCTGTAAATGAACCTACTGCAGTCTGAACATCTCTACAGAAGGCCTAATTTTGTGGAGGAAGCATTCTCCCAAATTTTGGGATACATTGGAGGCCTGCTGCATCTTCCGGCGATAGGAGAGTAATGGAGTTGATAACTGTTATTGCTGTTGTTCCATAATAGTGCTTTCTTATCTCATGATATGTTATTCTTCTGGTCTTAAGAGTTTGTCGTAGAGCAGTGCGTTTCCATTTGTTATCAATCAATTTGAGTTGCAAGAAAAGACTTTGCAATTTCGGAAATATGTAATAAGTCAAAAAAAAGGGGTTTGGTTGCAGGTTTTATAGTGTGTTACATTAATGTGAAGTGGATCAAGTGGCCCGAGATTGAATCTGTGCTATGCACCCACAGTTCGTATTTCTACTCCTTTCATTAAATTCCAGGGCATTAGGTGAAGAATGTTTCAGGAACTGCTAAGGCTACCACAACCTGTATATATATATATATACACACACACACACACTATTTTTACGATTTTGTAAGGAAAAAAAAAGGGACTATTTTGCAAATTACAAGTCGTATGGTCGACTTCCATTAATTTATTTAACATATTATCACGTAGTTTTGGTTATAATTGATCGTGCATTTATAAAAAGACATATGGTCTGATAGATTATAACGTCTACTACTGTTTTTATAATTACTTTCATGTACTTTTAAGAAATGGTGCTTAGAGCGGGTTGGCATTTCTTGATTTAGAAAAATAGCCCACCCCCACCTTCTATATATTACTCCATCTACTTGTTATCTATCCCTATCTCAAACATCAAAATTTTCAAGTTCGCGTAGGAAGAATGGCTGGTGCTTTTACCTAATGAAGTAGAGTTCTCAAATTCGAATGCTACAAGTACCATCCGTTGAACGTGTACAATATCTTCTTTCTTTTTTTGAAAATTATCATGAAAAACAATCTATTCATAATCAACTTATATTTATACAACCGTCGTAACAGATAAACCTACATATGGTACCGACATATATTTCATCAAACGAAGAATCTCAACCTTTTGATCTAAAACCCCTATAAATTTTAGTCTTGACATATAGCTAAATATGTAAATGTACCAAATAATTATTAGTATTACTATTACAAAATACATGCAGTTATAAACACATGGTTTTCTTCTTAATTACTTGATTAAAATCCGGTCTAACATGTCCATTTTGGAAGAAATAGTCTAGTTTGTTCAAACCCCCAAATCACAAAACCTACGGGAATTAACCAAAAAAATGTAAGAATAATGGTAGTACTAACCCCTTAGGGCATGTTTGGAGTGGGGGTAAAATATTACTTGGGTAATGTATTACATGGGTAAGAGGTTTACCCGGGTAACAAGACGGTAACATCTCCCCACGTTTGGTTTATAAGTAAATATTACATGGGTAACTATTACCCATGTTTGGATTGAGGAAAATGGTTACCCATGTAACTGTTGAATGAGTATAAGTTACATACAAAATATTTAACAAATACATATAAAATACAACAAACTCAACAAATTATATATAAAAATGCTTAACAAAATACATAACACAATACTCAATGTACTCAACAAATTACATATAAAATATATACAAAATACTTAACAAAATATTCAACTTATCCAACAAATTACATAATATACTTAACATACTCAACAAATTACATACAAAATACATGCTTTTTTCTGTAATTCATACTCAAAAAACTCAAAACTTAAAAAAAAAAAAAAAAAAAAAGAAAAAAGAAAAAAGAACAACAACAACAACAGCAGCAGCAGCAATGACAGTCGGCCGGAAGCGCGACGCCGGCAGCTCAACGGCGCAGGCGCGGCGAGGTCGACAACGCTGTCAGGTCGGGAGGAGACTTGATGTTGTATTGGGTCGAGACCGAGGTGGCGCGGCGAGACTGCGTATGCGAGATCGGGAGCAAACGGGGCTGCGGCGACGCGATCCGGCGCGACGGTGGTTGCGGCGACGCGATCCGGCGCGTCGGTGGCTGCGGCGACGCGATCGAGCGACGGGGCTGCGCGACGAGATCGGGTGCGAGATCGGAGCAAACGGTGACGAGATCCGGCGCGCTCGCCGAGATCTGGGGCTGCGGTGACGAGATCCGGCGGCGAGCGGCGACGAACTCTGGAGCTCCGGAGCTGAGCGGCGGCGGCGAGCGCGGCAGCGCGAGCGCGACGCGGGTGCGGTATCGGAAGCAATAACACTAGTTACAGGGGTAGTGATTTACCCCTGTAAATCGCTACCCACCTATTTAGGTGGGTAGTGATTTACCCCTATTTGAGGGTAACTGTTACCGGGAGGTAACGAGTTACCCATATACCAAACAAGATAATAGGGTGGTAACTATTACCCCAATAATAGTTACCACCCTATTACCCCAATAATAGTTACCACCCTATTACCCCCAATCCAAACATGACCTTAATGGCAACACCAACAGACAAATACTGCTTGATTAGCCACAGATGAAAACATCACTGACCTAATGTGCTCTCATTGATGAGCAACAGTAACATTCATTGATAACAAAGGGCAACATGGTGTAATATGGCAAGTTATTCCAATACGCCACAACATCCACAAGGAATAGCTGCATATTGCAAGTCAAGAGGGATTCTTTACACCCACTCAATGCGCCTAACTGGATACGAATGTCAATTTATGATCATAGATTCATTATTTTCAACTTCAATAGTTTTTATAACAGTCTTAAGTGTCTACCGATATTAACAAATTTTTTATGAAAAAAACTAACAATTATGTAAAAAATATCATATAATATTTTCTAATAAATTAAAAATCAACCTAAATTAGTAGATATAACTATAGATAGTTAAAAATACCATTAAAAGTTAAAAATAGTGAATGTCTGGTCACAAATTTACACCCGCTGCACAGTTTGATGCACCGAGTGGATGCAGAGGGTCAGTGTTCATTGTAAATAGGTTCTCAAAATGCACCAGATTTGTTACTTTCAAGCCTGCAGACAACCTGCTGAGAGTCCAATTAAGATGGATCGCAGTGAATGATTTCAAATATCTGAATATTAAAATATGCATGTCAGTAAAACACAGACAAAAACAAGAAAAACAAGTGATGACAGCATAAACCGCAAAACAGCGATGCCATTCTTCAGGGACCCTAAATAGTCATGATACGACTAGAACCATACGTAGTGCATCGGGATGTGTATCACACACACATCCCGATGCATTGCATATGGTTCGTATTACATCAGGAGTGCTCGTATCAACAATAACCAACTAATAGAGAGAGAGTTGAGTCTACTTCCATCAGGGAAGTAAACTTCAATACAAAGACTTCACATAGCAGTTGGAATTTCAACTAAACACCAACAGACATCTGCATTCAGGTCCTAGACAGCAAAATCAAACCCCATAATGGAGAAATTATGGTCTCAAAGTTCTGGACTTTTTTTAGCAAATCGCAGATTTTTCATGCGAAACAAGCAACAGTCGCTAGTTAGTGAAACAACAGGGACTCCATATAGAAGTGGTCAGTGATATACGTAAGATCGTTTCAACAGAGCTATGAATACAGAGATAATTATAACGTAAATACGATAGATTAACAGTAAAACTTTATAATCTAAACCAAGATGACACATTTGTTCTTGCCAAAAAGCAATAACGATATACGATTCGGATTGGATAAACATTTAAGAAAAGCAAATTAAACAAGGCCATAACGTCGACAGTCTAAATAACAAACAAGATTAAGCATTTAGATATCTACTCTTCCTCAGTGGTTGCCTCCGCGCCCTTCTTGTTGTGCTTCCTTGCGTACCTCTGGTTCCTCAGGAACTTAGGGTCCATCTGCCACCAACGTTTTAGCAAATTCATCAATACATATCGCAAACAAAGTGAAGAAATAAAGAGTTTTGAGTGAGAGAGCGAGAGAGTACCCCTTTGGTAGAGGTGTGGCGATGGCGGCGAGGTTTCTTGATGCCGTTCTTGTGAGCCTTGTAGGACTGGTTGTGAGCCGTGTGGTTCTTCGACTTCGCCATCTCTACTTATTTTTCTTCAATCCTGCAACCGATCACGAAAGAGGTAGAGATTTATCCATCAGCATACACCAAAAAATTCGTTAATTTATGAAATATGAGATAAAAAAACAAATCTAGAGCTTCGGTGGTAGTACCTCTGCAAGGTCGGGAGACGCCGCTGCTCTAGGGTTTCCTTCGCCGGGAGGAAGTGTCTGAAATTTTTATATGTCAAGCATGACAGAATTACCCCTGAAGATGTTCAGTAATAATAGGCCTTTTGTGGGCCTAATGGTTAAACCAGAGCTTTTTCTTTGTCTTAAATTAAATCAAGGCACTCTTTCTTATTTACTTGGAAATGAAAGTAATTATTTACTTCAAAAAAAATTTAAAAAACTTTCTCATTTTTTATTTTGTTATATAATTTTCACTTTCTCACCCCATATTAGATAATTAAAGAAATGATTGTTAACAAACCTTTCTAGAAAATATTTTTTTTGTTCAACTTCTAAAAAATACTTTGCTCACCAATTTTTATAAAATACTGTACTAGCCAATTTCAGTGCTACTTTTCTTTTAGTTAATAATAAAAATCTAGTCCATCATGAATGTGTGGCAACTAAATATGTCTCTTGGACCCTTACCAACTCATGTGTTATTGATTCCCTAAGTTTGAAAATAGATGATAAACAATTTTCTCAGGTTTAATTAAGAACATGACTAGACGATAATTCACTCGCTTCAATTATAATATTAGTAAACCATCCAACTAACAGACTTTAGCAGACTTTCGATTCACTTCAAGCAAATAGTATTTTAGGGGTCGTTTACTTCGCGATGAGATATACGAAGTGAAATGGGAGAAGTGAGAGTGGATAATAAATGGGTGAGAAATGAGAATTGAAAGATAAGTGAAAAGTGAAAAGAAAAAAAAAATAAAGTCTGGATGAGAAGCTGATAATAAGTGGAAGTGATGAATGAGAAGTGATAAAATAAATAATATTAAATTTATGTATAAATAATTCATATCCTATATCAATAAATAATTTTTTACTTAGACGAACTATTTATTTTATGTGCAAATAATTATTTATTTTATGTATATATGTAAATAATTTATTTATAACAAATAAAATTTATTATAACAATCTAATATTTGTTAATAATTATTAATAGTAGTTAACTAATACTACTTCACCTACTTCCTACCAAAAATTATAAAGCAAAAAAAAAAAAGAACTAAAAATGATAATTAGATGAACTTGTGAAACTAAATTATAAAATCTTACTTTTCAATTTATATGTATGATCCAAATAAGCAGTAAAACTAAAATCTCACTCCCAGTTTTTCGTTATTGAAATAAAGAAAAAAAATTAATAAGTGAGATCTCAGTCTTTGGTTCCTCCTCTTCCTCAAGTTTTGAAACGAAATAATCAACGAAAAGTAATTCTCCCACTTCTCAAATTGAAATATACATAAAAAATGATATCTTACTTTCCAATTCTATCAATTCCAAAATAAGTAAACATCCCCTAGCCCAACCAAGGGCACCTTACAAGTTTATATGACAGAAACTTCCCTTAGAAAAGATCTATCATTCATACATAAATTAGATAAAAAATTGAGCTCATTTTGATAAAGCTTAATTATTATATTTGCTTAAATTTTTATGCATGTATGCTTAAATTATATTTGCTTAAATTATTATAAAGCTTAATTATTTCTGACCTATCATTCGTGAGGCACATTTTATGGTCTAACTCTGACATTCAATCGCGCTAATCAACTGAACCAAGTTGGTATATTATTAACAAATATTAAAATACAAGCAATAAAGAAAATGCAGAATGGATTTTTATGCATGTATGCTGACGGGCCTCTCAACTTTTTGTTTATCTAAAAAAACACTTTTTGTTATCTAAAAAAACACCCTTTTTATAAAAAAAAAAAAAAAAACTCTTTTTTCTTTAAAACTAGGTGTAAGCTATTATTTATTATCCTAACTAACAAACTTATCTAATATGGCCTCTAAGACAACCTTAATCAAGTTTTAATCTCTTAAATATTTAAAAATAAATATTAGAATCTAAAATATCTATAAATATTGCTATAAAATTTTGACTATTATTAAATATTTTATAAAAAATTTTGAACTATTAAACTATAATATGATTTATAATTTATATTTTATTTTTTCAAAATATAATTTATAATTTATAAACTAGGTGTCAGATAATGTATCAAAATAGATTTATTAGGTAGTAGAGAAAAGTGAGAGAGAAGGTGCTGGACGGTTCAAGTAACTCAAAAGAAATAAAGAAAAAGAAAAAGTCTGAGATGGATAATCAATTACAATTCGAAACATTATTAGTTTGTATTTATATTAACACGTGTCTGATAAAGTACGTTCACAATTTTGTGCTTTTACTATAGTTTTGAAATTATAAAAGTTATATTTAATAAAACAATTATATATTTTTAAGATAAAATTTTTATTTTTATTAATTATTAAAAAAAGTTTGTTAGGTAATTAAGGTATGTGTACACTGAGTTCCATGTTCTTTTTTCAAGGGCTTGTATAATTTATTAATCAGTAAAGTGGTCATATGCAAGCCTGCAAGCAGAAGCAAGTGGGTTGACTGCTCATATTGAGAGCCCAAATATTCTTGGATACAACAATTATATCACATTAAATAAAAAAATAAAAATTTAAAATTTAAAAATATTTTAAAATCAAAATTATAGATTCGACGAAAACTATAATATTTAATTTTTTAAAAAATATTTTTAAAAATTTATTTTAAAACTCCAAAATTTAACAGTTTTAAAGTGAATTTAAATATTATTGAATTTGTTAAATTTTGGAGTTTAAAATATTTTTTTTTAAAAAATAAATATATAAATTATGAATTTTATTAAAATATGTAAATTTTATTAAATCTTTTTTTTAATAAACAATTATAAATTTTTTTAAATTAAATATATAAGAAAATATGTTGATGTGGTATAATTGCACCTCCATTTTTTTGTTTTTACATACAAGTACTTTACTTTTTTATTTTACATGTCAATTTATTCATCATTGCGCATGGGAGTGAATCAAAATATGCGTCTTAAAATGTTTGAATGCGGATATCCTGCTGATTGTATTTTCAAAAAAAAAAAAGAGATATCCTGACTACTGTAATATATAACATTTTATTTGTCCTGATTTATATATATAGAATCATTTCATTAATACTTAACAAGAATTTTGATGGATTGTCGATGAAAATTGGTTTACTGTTTTGATTGGATAATATATAAAGCATTTTATATAAAAGTCATAATTTGATGAGATTATAATTTTATGTTCAGAAAAATTTTTAAAAATATTTCTAAATAGATTTTTGGAAATCTAAACTCTCAACGAACTTAAAAATAATATAAAATTTGTTAAAATTTTAGAGATACAAAATATATATTTTAGAAAAAATATTAAAATTTTTTTAAAAAATTATAAATTCTATTAAAATCTACTAAATTTTATGTTATAAATTTTTCATAAAACGCCAATAAGTATTTATTCCGTATGCCCGTTCATATAATAATTCTATACGAAGCATACGGAATCACTAATCATCAGTTTATATTTTAGTGTTACGACTAATTAAAAAATATTATATATTAATTTTTAGTTTTTAAATTGGTGCAAATCAATCCACCTTATTTTTAAATGATATTTCAGTTACAAGGGGGCTGATATAAAGTACTCAATGTTAAAACCAAATGAAGCCAAAGGGAGTACTTAATTGTGAAAACTTGAAATGAAAGGTGGTATGTGCAAAACTAATGCTCAGCAGCATATTCAACACGCACTGGCAGTATCCCGTGACGTGCGCCGCCCGTCGCACCACGTCCAACGCCTCAGCGATCTCCTGTTTCAAATTCTCCCTCTCTAGAAGATTGTCATTCTCATTTACTCTTCCATTTTTTAAAGAGGAAAAAAAAACGAAAATAGAAAATTATGTTTCCGCCTCCTATACCCATATTGGCTCAGCTCAGTCTCCGAAAATTAAAAAAAATATCGGCGTGGCGCTCAACGCGCGTAGCAATATCAATATGAAAATATATTTTCGGAGGCTGAAATATAAAATGTATAAATCAAGGATTGTAGTTTATTCTCCCAAAAAAAAATGGGCGCAATTTTTTAGCGCCTGCAGGGCAAAAGTATTCCGTTTAGGCTCCTGCGTTCCAGGTATTATGTTTAGGCTCATCTTAGAATATCATGCCATATCATTTTGTCATTGTATTAATATTTTTAGATAAAATTTTTTAAATAAAAATTATAGATTTTAGTGAAATCTATAATTTTTATATTTAATATTTTCTTAACAAATTTTTCTAAAGAGATATTTTGAGACTTAAAAATTTTAACGAGTTAATGGGTCGGATTTAAAATTCGTTAATATTTCGGAGTATCAAAATACCTATCTAAAAATATTTTTTAAAAAAAATATTAAACATAAAAGTCATATACTCATCAAAATTTATAATTTTTATATTAAATATTTTTTTAAAAGATATTAATACAGTGGTCAAAATAAAGTAATTTTTGAGAAAGGGGCTAAAAATAAATTAGGCAAACTTAAGAGACTGAATATGTATAAGTTGTAAAAGGAGGGGCTGAAAATAAAATATCCCAAAAAAAAATTCTCATAATCGATGAGACTTTTGACCACCGGCACCTCATTCATTGCTGGTCCTGACTTGCGTACCGCTTTTGTATAATTTATACTTTTTGGGGCTTGCAAACTAAGCCACACCTCCAAGTATGAGAGATCCTTGGTTAAGCAGTTACACCATGTTATTTTATATAACAATTTTAAAAAAATTTATTTAGAATTTTTTTTTAAAAAAAATTAATATTAAAATTATAGATTTTGACGAAATTTATAATTTTTGTGTTTAATTTTTTTTAAATAATATTTTTAAAAATATTTTTTTAAGCTTCAAAATTTAATAAATTTGAAGCGGTTTTAAAAATTATTTTAAAATCTGTTAAATCCGTTAAACTTTGGAGTCATAAAATATCTATTTAAAAGTATTTTTTGAAAAAAAAAATTAAACATTAAATTGTAAATCTTATTAAAATCTATAAATTTTATTTTTAAAAATTTTAAAAAATAATCATAAAATTTATTTTTTTATTTAAACAAGGTGACATATGCTGACGTGGTATAAAAGTTTCATTATAAAATTTTGCCCAAGTATATGTTAGTCCTATTATTTTTACGTATTTAATTATTTTAAAATTTTAAAATTATTAAAGTTTATTTTTTATATTAAATTTTTTAAAAATATTTTCAAATAAATAGTTGAAGCTCTAAATTATTAGCGCGTCAATAGATTAATTTTAAAATACATGTACTATAAAGTCTCAAAATACTTATTTTAAAATAATTTTTAAATAAATGTTGACTAAAAAATTATAGATTACCTTAAATGTATTTTTGTATTTTTTAAAAAACTTATTTTGTGTAATATTTAAAATATTACTGATACAAATTCTAAAATAAAAGTTGATTTTAATATTTTGTTGATTTGTAAATAATTTTAAAAATTAGGAATTGATAGGCAATTTTCCTTTACTTTTTTCCTTCCATATGAGAGAATAAATAAATACTATATATGTTATAATCATAACACATAGTTCTGATTATATTAAAAATTCTAATAACTTTAATAATTAACAATATTTTTCTATAAAAAGAAAGATGTCGTCATTATAGAGTTAGTTATCTTCGATTCAGTATAATTCTTGAAATTTATAATTGGCAGAAGGTAGTGGATCGGAGGTTGGTTTTGTGTCAGCATTCACTACATTCATATCTCGTGGCTTTATATACAGCAATAGAGGAAGAAAATTGCAGCAAAAGTGATAACGAAGTGGCAAACAAGCTCATAAGTGAAAAGACCAGCATACCCCTACTTCCCAAATTTCTACCTGAAACATGAAACTTTGTGGTCTCTAATCGTCTTGCCATGCTTTTGGACCGGCCAAATTACCTATTACGTACCCCGATTTATCGCTGTTTTGGACTTTGACACCCTGTCTTACGAAGGAGGCGTTGCGCATACCTCCGTCCATTTTATCACTGACGGCGTTAACAGAGCGCTGACATGGCACAACAAATGTCTCATCTGGGTCAAATTACATATTATATACCCCGACTTATCGCTGTTTTGGACTTTGACACCTTGTCTTACGAATATACTCCAGATCAAAATTACAATAGCTCCACTACTAACAGTTACTCCAAATGATCTAATACCTGCATTACAAAAAGATATATGCTTCTAAATTTTACAAACACTAACAAATTACAACAAACAACGACATCTTATACAATTTAGCTGAGAATGCAATACAAAACCAATTCAAGACTTCGATTCTACATTCTTTAGTTTATAGCTAAGATTGTAAATAATATGTCCTTATCTCTGGGAGGTCTGATTTAGGGCTGAAAACGAGCCGAGCTGCTCACAAGTAGCTCGGGCTCGAACTCGTTTAAGCTCGGCTAGAGCTCGAGTAGAGTTTGAGCACAAATTGAAGCTCGAGTAATTAAACGAGCCGAGCTTGAGCATTGTGTTACTCGCTCGTTAGGCTCGCGAGCCTAAACGAACTTTTCTAGTTTATTCAAACAATTTTTACAACAAAATTACTTAAGCGAGTTCGAGTTCGAGCTCGAGCTCGGCTCGAGCTTGGTCTAATTCATGCAATCGAGCCGAGCTTGAATCGAGCTCGGCTCGAATCGACTCAATCTCGGCCCAGTTGATATAATCGAGCCGAGCTCGAATCGAGTTTGAGCTAGAGATTTTTCGAGTCAAGTTCAGTTTGAACCGAGCTTGAGCTTAGTGGTACTCGACTCAAACTCGACTTGTTTTCACCCCTAGTCTAATGTGTCTATTTTGTTATTTCGAATTTGAAGTTTTAACCTCTTGACCTTTGTGGTTTTTTCGATTGATCGATGATCGAACTCCAAAGACATAAGAATATATCTTTTACAATCTTAGCTAGAAATTGAAAAATACGGAATCGAAGTCTTGATGTGTCTCTGTATTACATTCTCAGCAAAATTGTATCAGATGTGATAGTTTGTTAGTGTTTGTAGAAGCATATATCTGTTAATTGTGGAGTTGTTTGTATTTTTGTCTAGAGCATATTTGTAAGATAGGGTGTCAAAATTCAAATTAACGATAAATCGGGGTATGTAATATGTAATTTGACCCGGTCGGAATATTTGCTGTGCCACGTCAGCGCTCTATTAACGCCGTTAGCGATAAAATAGACGGAGATATGCGCAGCGCCTCCTTCGTAAGACAGGGTGTCAAAGTCCAAAACAGCGATAAGTCGGGATACGTAATAGTAAATTTGGCCCTTTTGGACCCCTCTTGTAGTCTGTGAAGGTGCTGTAATTTCAAATTTCAAACACATGCATGGAATTTTATTTTATGACAATAAATTATGATCCAGAAAACAACGAGACAGTCATCTTCAAATTTCTGACTTTACTGGACACCCTCTAAATTTAACTCCATCGGATTAGCCATCCATAAAAAATTGTCCCAAAAAAAAAAATCCTTCCATTCCAATGGATTTTGACATTTTTAACCCCATTTTAAGTGTTATTTTTAACATTATAAAATAAATATTTTAAAATATTTTTAAAAAAATTAACATAAAATTATAGATTTTTTAATCGCTGTTTTCAACACCCAAAATAAATATTTACAAGTATTTTCTGAAAAAAATTCAACACAAAAATTTTAGATCTTTATAATATCTATAAATTTCATGTTAAAAATTTTTCTAAAATTTTTTTCTAAATATTAATTTCAGAGTGTTAACAATATTGCCTAAAAATAACGTTTAAATATTGCAATATGATATTTTGGGGGTATTTTTGTTCATTGGAAAAAGTGAAACAGTAAAATAGAACTGTCTAGCAATAATCTAGGATGTGAGGCTGCAAATTAAGAAATATTTTGAATGGAGGGTTGAACAGTAATTTTTCTTAGAAAATAAGATATAGTAAATTATTCTGATGTATATTATAGAAAGATTTTATCACATTATTTTAAACAATAAAACTTTTCTTGATCGATGATGCTGTTCACTTTTCAAAGAGGAAAAATCTTGATGTTAACATATTCCTGCCTAACTAGTTATGGCATTTGGGATTGAAATGTGGGAAGTTTGGTGATGATATTTAGCCCTATTATTAAATATCAATTTTTCTCGCTTAAGTATTTGAACACGACTATTACTTTGATAATAATTTATTGCATATTTATTCGATAATATTGACATCTTACTATTATTATTGCAAGATATTTGTTATAATTTATATTCAACTTCCTCGTTGAAACTAGACTTTTTTTTAAGACTCATATTCTAAGAACCTTGAAAATGTGATCTAATATAGTACTTTTTGAGTCATTTTAAAAAATATATATATACTGAAAATGTACGTAATTTATATCCTTCGTCGAAAGGAACAAATATCGGCAAGAAAATCTTTTTTTTTTATTTATTTATATAATGATGTAAAATCTTTTCAATATATATATATATATATATATATATATATAATATATATATATATATATATATATTTATATATATATATATATATTATTAAACACTATTTCTAATTAGATCCTCTAGTATCAATTACATCCGCATCTAGTATGATATAAAATTCTGAAACTGACCACTACATACATAACCAAAAAGATTTTTTTTTTTTTTTTTTTTTTTGGTAAAAACAGAACTAGTACTAATTTAGAATGTCATATTCACTAAACTGTCCTCATATATATATATATATATATATATTGGATATGACATTTTTTAGTTTGCTTTATTTTCTATATCTCGATTAGAAATTAAGTAGTAGTCACTTTCAGTAATCAATTGCTAGAATTTGAAATAAATGCTTATAATTTGCTTTTTTAGATTGAATATTCTATTAAAAGAAATAGTTATAATTTGCTTTTTTAAATCGAATATTCTATACAAAATAATTATAATTTGCTTTTGGGGCAAAATTCTAAGGATCTTATTTTCACAGATTCTATTCAGACGAAAATTATTATTAGACTACGGTTGTTTGACCTCTTTATTTCCAATAAAACTGCAATTATTAACGGACAACTAATTATGTCTAACTTGTATGTATTAGAGACACCCAACCTATTTCACTTTTTTTACGGAAACTAAAAGATAAATTGCATAAAAGCAAGCACAGGTTTTTAGGTTTATTTCTTGATATTTTCTGAAAAGGTAAAGGTTTTTCTTGAGTAATTTAAAATATCACTCTAAAATTATGTACAAGAATACTTTCAAAAATTTTGAGTATGAGGAGAATATATTGCGATGTACTTTATAAATTTTAAATTTATTTTTTTAAAAATAATATTTTTAAAATAAATATTTTGCGGCTTTAAAATTTTTAATATTTATAGACTTGGACTCTCAATATTATTATTGAGAGTTATTTTTTAGAAAAATTTTGACTACAAAAGTTACGAATCATGCTAAAATATACTTTTGTATAATCAAAAAATGTTTTTGGTCAAATGTAATCAATTAAAAAAAAGATTCTACACATACATAATTTTTGGATTGATAAGCAATTATTGAAAAAAAAAAACAAGAATTTAAGTTAAAGTGAAGTACAAAGCATAATAATAGTAACGGATAAACTACTTTAAAACTAAAAAAAGTAGATTTTAGCATAATCTAAAAAAATAAAATAATAGTAACAATAAAACTACTTTAAATTTTATTTGATTTACAGACTAAACTATCTTTTTAAATATTCATAACTAAGAATATTATTTACTTTTACCAAAAAAGATATTATTTATCCAAATTTACAATGTAAATTGCCATAATTTTCAATACAAGGAAACCCTAAAAACTTGAAAAAGCCTAAATCCCCACTATCACTCTCCACTTACTCGATTCCCCTTTGACTTCCCCAAAGTTCCACAAAAACTTGCTGCTACTAAACAAAGCCGAAAGAGTACAAAACCCATCTTTGTCCACCTCCATTTGAACCAGCAAATTCAACCATCACCTTCGAGAATAAGAGCAGCAGCAAAGCTCCAAGCCTCCAACAATGGCGACTCCACTATGTCTCTTCTCATCATCCTAGCTATTTTACCTCTTCTCCTCAAGATCTCCCCCTCTCTCTCTCTCTCTCTCTCTCTCTCTCTCTGCAATGGGCTTCTTTCAGTCCTGTCTCTTCTTCCTCCTCGCCGCCGCCGCAGCTGCATCCACTAAGCAGTGCCACACGGCCGACCGCCACGCCCTCACCGACTTCGCCGGAAACCTCACCTCCGGCGGCGCCTCCCTCCTCTCGCTGTGGTCCCCCAATGTTCCTTGCTGTTCCTGGGACGGCGTTATTTGCTCTCCAAATTCTACTCGTATCCTCGAACTTCATCTCTCTTCCAGACTCCTCAGAGGACCAATATCTAGTTCCTTAGCTAATGTAAGCTATCTACGAGTCCTCGATCTCTCTAACAATCAACTCTGGGGCCCAATCCCGGCTGAGTTCTCTAATATGTCCAGCCTCAAGATCGTTAATTTCAGCTCCAATGGTCTTTCTGGCCCGATCACCGTCTTCTCCATAATACCGGCTCTTAGATCCTTGCATTTATCAAGCAATAAATTCAACGGTTCCCTTTTTAACCTCTCTAATTTGCCGAATTTAGTATATCTCAATGTGAGCAACAATTCGATTGCTGGTGGTATCGGCTCAGATATTTGCTTGGGCTCCAAAACAATTGAGTTCCTGGATTTATCCGATAATCTGATCTCCGGTGAGCTCCCGGAGAGCGAAGGGATTGTTGAAATTCCTGCATGCAGAAATTCCTTGCGCCAGCTTGATGTTAGCACTAATTTATTTTCAGGTAATCTCAAAGAATCTCTTTTTGAATTGGTGAAATTGGAGAAGCTCTCCGTTTTCTCCAATGAGTTATCAGGCCAGTTTGGCTGGAAACTTGGGAAGCTTGTGAACTTGAGAACTCTTGATTTGTCTGAGAATCACTTCTCCGGTCCTATACCAGATGTGTTCGCAAACTTGACTAGTCTAGAACGCTTTATGGCTTATTCTAATAAGTTCTCTGGTGAGCTACCGCCTTCTATTTCGCAATGCTTGTTGCTCCAGGATCTATCTCTTCGTAATAATTCGCTTAGTGGTGTTATTGATGCTCTTAATTTCTCTGGAATGGCAAATCTTAGTTCGGTTGACTTTGCCACCAATAATTTCAGTGGGCCTCTTCCTTCTAGCCTTTCGCATTGCAGCCGGCTGAGAACTCTGAGTGTTGCGAAAAATAATTTGTCGGGAAAAGTCCCAGAGGAGTACCGTAAGCTAGTTTCGCTTACGTTCATATCATTATCCAATAATAGCTTCTCCAACATTTCGGGTGCACTTATTGTGCTCAGAGAATGCAAGAATCTAACCACAATTATTCTCACTAGGAATTTCCATGGTGAAGAGGTCCCTCGGTTAACTAGTGAAGGATTCGATAGTTTGAGAATATTTGGATTGGGTAACTGTGCTCTTAGAGGTCGGATACCCGAGTGGTTAACTGGGTGCAAGAAATTGGAGGTATTGGATTTGTCTTGGAACAATTTGATTGGGATCATACCTTCATGGATTGGCCAATTTGATAATCTGTTTTATTTAGACATATCCAACAATTCTCTCATTGGCGAAATTCCAAAGAGCTTAACTCAGCTGAGGAGTCTCTCATCTGGCCGTAGATTGCCTAGCGGTACATTGGACGGTGTTCCCCTGTACGTGAAGCGCAATCAAAGTGTCCATGGTCTCCAGTATAAACAAGTTTCTAGCTTCCCTCCTTCCTTGTATCTCAACGATAATCAGCTTAACGGGACAATTTGGCCTGAATTCGGGCAGTTGAAGGAGCTCCATGTGTTAGATATAAGCAACAATAGCATCTCAGGGTCTATTCCTGAAACCCTATCCAAAATGGAGAATCTGGAAGTCCTCGATCTTTCATATAACAATCTTTCTGGTACAATTCCTAAATCGTTGAGCAATCTCACCTTCTTGTCCATGTTCAGCGTTGCCAACAACCATTTACAAGGAATGATCCCAATCGGTGGTCAATTCTTCACTTTTTCTAACTCGAGTTTTGAGGGTAACCCTGGATTATGCAGAACTGCTGCTAGTTGCGGCAATGATACACAAGCGGTAGATAAGAATGCTAGAACGTCTTCAAGACCAAGTAATAAGATCGGAAAGAGCAGTATTCTCGGTATAACCATCAGCATCGGGATAGGTATAACTGTTCTTCTAGCTGTTGTGCTGTTTAACATGTCAAAGAAGGAAGTGAAGGATCCGCCAGAGGAGGAGGATGTGGAGAACAGTTCCCACAGGTTATCTGATTCGCTGAGTTCCAGGCTGGTGTTATTCTTTCCAAATTCTGAGTGTAAGGAATTGACTATGTTCGACATTCTGAAATCTACCAACAATTTTGATCAAGCAAATATTATTGGGTGCGGTGGATTTGGCTTAGTGTACAAGGCGTACCTTCCAGATGGAACGAAGGCTGCAATCAAGAAGCTCTCCGGTGATTGCGGGGAGATGGACAGGGAGTTCCGTGCAGAAGTTGAATCTCTTTTAAGAGCTCAGCACGGAAATCTCGTTTTGCTAAAGGGCTATTGCATACACGGCAATGAGAGGCTGCTTATTTACTCGTACATGGAAAACGGGAGCCTAGATTACTGGTTGCATGAGCGGGTTGATGGAGGTTCCTTGCTCGGTTGGCAAGCAAGATTAAAAATAGCTCAAGGATCAGCAAGGGGTTTGGCTTACCTGCACAAAGTTTGCGTTCCCAACATAATCCACCGTGATGTAAAATCAAGCAACATTCTTCTCGATGAAACATTTGAAGCGCATTTGGCCGATTTTGGTCTCTCGAGACTTATACGTCCATATGATACTCATGTTACTACTGATCTTGTCGGAACATTGGGGTATATACCTCCTGAATACAGCCAGACTTTGACGGCTACTCTTAAAGGCGATGTCTTCAGCTTCGGGGTTGTTCTGTTAGAGCTGCTCACTGGTAGAAGACCTTTCGATGTTTGCAAGGCCAAAGGTTGCAGGGATTTGGTGTCTTGGGTTCTTCAGATGAAGTCAGAGAAGAAGGAAGAAATGATTTATGATCCAGTAATCTGGAACAAGGCATATGAGAAGCAACTTCTCAAATTCCTTGAAATTGCGTGCAAGTGCATCAGCAAAGAACCGAGACACCGACCGTCGATTGATCAGGTTGTTTCGTGGCTTGATTCCCTGAACACAGATCCATAATTTTCAGATTTCCGCATTTTCTGGACATATAGTTGCGTAACGATTTACATGATCATCAATAGCTTTAAACATCCAATTTTAGAGGTGGGTAGGTGATGTAAATAAGAGTGTACTGTCTGTTAATCTTTTGTAGTGACCGATGTGGCAAACAACGGAGCTCCTTTTGATGAGTTCCAGATCTTATGGCTTTCCTCGACAAACTTGTTTACCGCATTATTATTTCTTTACTACTTTGTTTAAGGTGTAAATGTGTCTGATGACTATGATGACTACTTGACAACAGACCATCTTAATGCAGTTTAATTCTGTTTTAAGTTATTTATTTCCTATTTTCTTGTTTGGTTTTCTAATTTCTGCGCCTATTAAGATGTGAGACTGCAGGAACTATCGAAGGCCTTGGAAGGACTTTACTGCAATGACTTATTCCTTGTGAGGTCAGGTTTTGCTCTTTATTTCTAGACTCACATGTCTGCACGTACCCGGTCAGCTCTGCAGGAACTTATTTGTCCGTGGGCAAAAGTCGGGGCGATTTGGAGCGGCTTTGAAAAGGAAGAGCTGTGTATCCTTTGCCCCTATTTCTACATTGGTACCTTCACTTCTCAACATATAAGTCAATTACACACGCACAGCAAAAAAAAAAAAAAAAGAATGTTTTTATTTGGTTATGTGCTATTTTACTTTATGTTCATAGTAAAAGCACTCTTTTGAAGAACATAATACCAGGATATGGTTGATGAGTGTGATTTATGGTCTTCAGGATGGCTGCAGGTGTTGAATGGATTATGGATGCGAGAGCCTTGGCTAGCTCGTTGGATGGTACGACCATGTCAGGTTTTCCGGTTGAGTGTCAACATGGATCATTAATCAGGCTCGAGGTGATGAAGATCAAGCTGCTACTATGGTTGCTGCTCGGGAGACTGCTATCTTCTCCTCTTTTGTTCTGACTTAAATTTCTGTTATAACGGCAGTTTAAATACCAGCCGTTGGATGAATTCTTCTTGGCCGTTCGATGGATGGGCGCGCGAATCGTTAAGCTGGATTGTGGACCGTCGATGCAATTCTTCTCAACCACTGGATGTTCACCGTGGTAGGATTTTAATCACGCGTGTTAGTCACGTGTGAGGAAGGGATTGTTTTGTAATTTCAGCTTCGTCTTCACAGTATATAGGCTGTTGCGAGCTGAAGTTAGTTAGAGTTGATTGAACAGAGTGTTTTCTTCTTCATAGTATTCGTATTCTTAGCTAATTTCAGTAATTTCTTTCACTAGCTGTATTGAAGTGTTCTTTACTGATTCTATCAATAAATTGAGGATTCGAGTCAGATTTCCGACTCAAATTCTTTGGTGCAAAGGTGTTCGATCTAAGTTCCAGATCTGCAATTTCTTGATCTCACCAGGTCACGATCCATTCCCGGATCGTGACAAATTGGTATCAGAGCTTCATCCTGGCTACAGGTCGAGGCTAAACTCTTATCCTAGATCCCGATTATCTTAGATCTATGACGAAGAAGCAGCAGAAGTTCAATAAGGAAGTGCAGGAGGATGTGGAGTTCGTTTGGAAGAATACCATGGGGGTATGGCTGATCAATCTATCCCTGAAGATTTACAGGCAGAGATCCATCATCAGGTTGATCTCCGTTTAGATAACCAGGAGCTGCGGATGAATGAATTTCAATCTGCCTGTCCGGGTTGACACAACGAATGGGAGGAATGGAAGCGAAGATGGATCAGCGCTTGGTAGTGTGGATGCGACGCTGCAGATGTTGGTGACTCATCTGGGAATTACGGGATCCTCCCCAATTCCCAAAGTACCCGGATCTACTGTTGAATCAAGCCCATGATCAAGGACACTACCAGATCTGCACCTCCTCCAATCAACATCCTATCAATTCAATGCCCCAGAATGCTGTGAGTAGATCTATACCACTGTTGAACCAAAGGGAAGGTAAGCAGCTATTACTGATCATTTTCAGAATCATCCTAGCAATACCTCTAGTTCTGCAGTACAACATAATGCTTATCTTCCTACAAACTCTGCTCAAGGTTATGGATATCAGCAAACCCACAACTATACTATTCATGCTAATTTGTACCATTCAGTACCTAATAGACATAGACCTCACCCATCTCATGAAGTACCACACCAGGAGTATAATTGGGATTTTGATCCTAATGATGGAGGAAGTGGGTGGCATAATGGACAAGGGAATTACAGAACCCTTAATCCACCTAAGTTGGATTTTCCAAAGTTTGATGTCCAAAATCCAAAATTATGGGTGAGGAGAGCTGAGCATTTTTTCAGCTATTATAGGCTGCAAGAGCATCAGAAGATTAGATATGCAGCTTCTCATTTCACAGATATTGAGTCATTTGAGTGGGTGGAAGGTTACTTAGCAGATAAGGAGGTTGAGCATGTGACTTGGAACATCTTTGTAAGAAATATCTATGACAGATTCTTACCCAGGAAATTGGTACTACCTCTGCAAGAACTAGCAGAACTTCATGTTACATCTACAGTTGATAGTTATCATAGAGAGTTTGAATCTCTAAAATCACAAGTGAAGTTAGACGATCCTTCTATTTCTGAAGGTAGCTTTGTGTCCTTATATTTGAGGGGGCTCCCTGGAAATATAAGGTATCGTGTGGCCAAGGACAAACCTAGAACTATATTGGAGGCTTATTCACTATCCCTAGCTGAGGAAGCCACTGTACTAGCAGAGCACAAGAGTAGTTCAACAGGCCGAGGAGTGGACTCTCTTGTTACGAGTGGGTCGATTCAATCTACTAGCCCTTTGACCATGGAACAGAAAAGATCACAAGGACTATGCTTCAAGTGTGGAGATAAATATACTTGGAATCATAAATGCCCACTTAAACCAGTAACCAAGTTGGCCACTATGGAGGAAGTGACTGAAGCTGCTGAACCTTTAGTTACTGAGGTCCAGGAACTTGACACAGCTCTGGCAAGTGTGGAGGAAGACTTAACAGTGAAGCTGGCAGTGTCCGAAGGGAGTTGGGAGAAGGTTTATGTGCCGTTGCATGTTATAACTGGGGAGAAAAAATGTAGAACCATCAGATTGGCTGGTACTTGTAGGCATTCTCAATCTGGTAAAAATTCCAGTCAGCATTCTTATTGATACAGGTGCAGAACAAAGCTTTATTCAAGCTTCGATTGTGCAGCAAATGCAATGGCAAATCAGGAGTGCCCCTGCAATTGTTGAGTTGGCCGGGGAATGTACAGTAAACAGTCATTATAAAGTCTATGAATTTCCATGGGAGATGCAGCATCACAAATTTAACTATATGTTCAGGGTTCTGGACAAGTTGGGGTATGATTTGGTATTGGGCAATGATTGGGTAGAAGCCTTTGAACCGGTGACTTTTACACCTAGCAAGCAATTGATCACTTTCCAAAAAGATGGTCAAACTGTGGAAATCAAAGGTACTAATGCTGTGGAAGGGCTCATGTTAATGTCTTGTAAAGAAATACAGTTTTCATTACTCAAGGAAGGTAGTGCTGGTTACTTGCTTTCATTAGAAACAGTAAACATTAATGAACCTTCATTACCATCCCCGTTTATACAGTTGCTAACAGAATTTGGAGATGTCTTCCAGGAACCATCTCAGTTACCACCCAGGAGGATATTTGATCATGGCATTCCCTTGTTGCCTGGTACTTCTCCGATCAACCTCAGACCGTATAGGTATTCTCCGGCTCAAAGGGAGGAGATAGAGAGGCAAGTGGAGGAGCTTTTGCAAAATCAGGTGATTCAATACAGTCAATCTCCATTTGCAGCTCCAGTTCTATTAGTCAAAAAGAAAGACTCCTCTTGGAGAATGTGCATTGACTATAGAAAGCTGAATGAGATGACTGTCAAAGACAGATTCCCAATACCAATGATAGATGATCTTTTGGATGAGTTGCATGGCTCTCGGGTGTATTCAAAAATTGATTTGAGGTCGGGGTACCATCAAATAGAGTAAAGGAGGAAGACATATACAAGACAGCCTTTAGAACTCACCGAGGTCATTATGAATGGAGGGTAATGCCATTCGGATTAACAAATGCCCCCGCAACTTTTCAAGCATTGATGAATGAGGTTTTCTCTTCCTATTTGAGAAAATTTATATTAGTTTTTTTTGATGATAACTTGTGTTTAGCAGGGATGAGGAAGAGCATTTATATCATCTAAGACTAACTCTTTCTACATTGAGGGAGAACCAACTCTATGCTAAGAAGAGCAAATGTTCTTTTCTGAAAAATCATATTGAATACTTGGGATATATAGTTTCTAACCAAGGACTTGCTACTGATCAAAGCAAGGTTGAAGCTATGCGGAATTGGCCTATACCCAGGTAATGTCAAGCAGCTAAGGGGATTCTTGGGACTCACTGGGTATTACAGAAGGTTTGTTGCTGGTTATGCTATTATCAGTAAACCTCTTACTGATTTACTCAAGAAAGGTAGTTTCAAGTGGTCTAATGAAGCTGAAGTTGCTTTTCATAGGCTCAAGGAAGCCATGTCCACTGCACCTGTACTCGCTTTACCTAATTTTAGTGAACCATTCGTTCTGGAAACGGATGCTTCACATGATGGTATAGGTGCTGTGTTGATGCAAGGAGGTAGACCTATTGCTTTTCTTAGCCAGAAATTTGGGGTCAAGAATGTTGGAAGACCAACTTATGAGAAGGAGTTGCTAGCTATCATAATGGCTACTACTAAATGGAGACACTATTTGGGTTACTACCCGTTTATAATCAAAACAGATCATGAAAGTTTGAGCTATTCTCAACCAAAAAGTGATTACGGGGTTGCAACAGAAGGGTATGAGCAAGCTGCTTGGGCTTGACTATACCATTGAGTACAAAAAGGGGAAGGAGAATGTGGTGGCCGATGCACTTTCAAGAAGTGTACAACAAGGAGAGGAGCTGGCGTCATTGTTCGTCATATCACAGCAGGTACCGACATGGAAATTGGAAATTCTTGCTAGTTATGAGGGACAGCCTGGCTCAGGAGTTGCTTGAGTTGCTTCCAGTTCATGCTGATGCCAAACCTCCCTATTCACTACAACAAGGACTTTTGCGGTTGGATTCCAAACTATATATTGGTGTCAGTGGAGGATTGAGCAACAACTCATCAAGATATTTCATGATTCACCATTAGGGGTCACTCTGGAATTCAGGTGACTTATTGCAGGCTTAATCAGCATTTCAAATGGGTAGG
Source organism: Xerophyta viscosa (assembly GCA_002076135.1). Taxonomy (NCBI): domain Eukaryota; kingdom Viridiplantae; phylum Streptophyta; class Magnoliopsida; order Pandanales; family Velloziaceae; genus Xerophyta; species Xerophyta viscosa. The sequence continues at coordinate 1,003,727 of MJHO01000013.1, read as the reverse complement.
AATGAAAAGAGACATCAAGCAATACGTGCTAAGCTGTGATATATGTCAAAGAAGCAAAGGAGAACATCAACACCCGGGGGGATTACTTCAGCCAATTCAAGTGCCTGAGCAAGCTTGGCACACACTACATTGGATTTCATTGAAGGGCTACCTCAGTCTAGCAGGTATAATACTATCCTAGTAGTGGTTGACAGATTCACTAAAGTATCACACTTCATACCATGTCTCATCCTTACACTGCCTCTGAAGTTGCTAAGGTCTTTCTGGAGCATGTGTATAAGCTACATGGTAGTCCTAGTGTTATTATCTCTGACAGGGATAAGACTTTCACTAGTAACTTTTGGAGAGAATTATTTTCACAGCTTGGGGTCGAGTTACATTTTACCACAGCTTATCACCCTCAGTCTGATGGCCAAGTAGAGAGGGTGAATCAATGTTTAGAAATGTATTTGCGTTGTTACGTGGCTCATAGACCTAAGGAGTGGTCTAAATGGCTTCACCTAGCTGAGTGGTGGTACAACTCATCGCATCACTCCTCCATGGAATGTCTCCCTTTGAAGCATTGTATGGGTATCCTCCACCTGTATTTGCCATTGATCAAGGCCTTGATCCTGCGAGACCTCGCTGGCTGCAGTTAATACTATGGTTACCCAGAGACAGCAGCTTAATAGCATCTTGAAGGAGCTACTTCAGGCTCAGAATCGAATGAAGCTATTCGCTGACAAAAAAGGACTGATAAGGTATTTGAAGTGGGAGATCTTGTGTTTCTGAAACTGCAACCGTATAGACAGTCTACCGTTGCTAATAGAACTATCACAAGCTCCTTGCAAATATTATGGTCCTTTCCCGGTGATAGAGAAATTGGGCAAGTGGCTTATAAGCTGCAGCTTCCTGAGGAATCTAAGATAACACCCAGTGTTTCATGTTTCTTGGCTAAAGAAAAGGGTTGGTTTCCAATTTGGTGGTACAACCGACTTTACCTCCGGTTGGTGAGATGGTCAACCGACAGTGGAACCGATTGCTGTTCTGGATAGGAAGATGGTCAAGAAAGGGAATCGTGCAATTACGAAGGTATTAATACAGTGGTCAAATTTGCCATAGAAGAAAGCAACTGGGAAGAGTATTGATGATTGAAAGCAAAGGTTCCACAATTTTGACCCTTGAGGTCAAGGGTTTTTTATGGGAGGGGCGATTGTCAGGTTTCGGTTGAGTGTCAACATGGATCATTAATCAGGCTCGAGGTGATGAAGATCAAGCTGCTACTATGGGTTGCTGCTCGGGAGACTGCTATCTTCTCCTCTTTTGTTCTGACTTAAATTTCTGTATATACGGCAGTTTTAATATCAGCCGTTGGATGAATTCTTTTTGGCCGTTCGATGGATGGACGCCGCGAATCGTTAAGCTGGATTGTGGACCGTCGATGGCAATTCTTCTCAACCATTGGATGTTCACCGTGATAGGATTTTTAAATCACGCGGTGTTAGTCACGTGTGAGGAAGGGATTGTTTTGTAATTTCAGCTTCGTCTTCACAGTATAAGATAGCTGTTGCGAGCTGGAGTTAGTTACAGAGATGATTGAACAGAGTGTTTTCCTTCTTTCATAGTATTCTGTATTCTTAGCTAATTTTCAGTAATTTTCTTTCATTAGCTGTAATTGAAGTGTTCTTTACTGATTCTATCAATAAAATTGAGGATTCGACGTCAGATTTCCGACTCAAATTCTTTGGTGCAAGGTGTTCGATCTAAGTTCCAGATCTGCAAATTCTTGATCTCACCAGGATCACGATCTATTTCTCCGGATCGTGACAGACCACGGCGTAAGAATCATGATATCACAGGTTCGTTGTCTAGCGGCTAAAATGCAAGATATTTCTCGGTGTATAATCGGGACTCAAATTTTCTGCCCTCACTTTCTACTCATCTCTGTCATAATACCTCAAAATACTTATTTATAAGTATTTTTTTTTAAATAATTCAACATTAAAGTTGTATATTTACAACTTTAATATTGAAAGTTTTTTCAAATATGTTTAAGTCCCAAATTGTCAACGGATTTCAAAACAGTTTTAAAATTCGTTAAGATGATAAGATTTTGGATCTTAAAAAATATATATTAGAAGTATATTTTAGAAAAAAAAAACTTTCAACATGAAAGTTGTAGATCTTGATGAGATCTATAATTTTCATGTTGAATTTTTTTTTCAAAAAATAATTGTAAATATATATTTTGAGGGATTGGGACAGAGGACATGGTAGAGAGAGGCAGAGGATTTGAGTCGGTATAATGAGCAAGACGGAGTATGCATATGATAATTGGAGTTCGATCTATATCTATAAATGCTTAAAGGCACTAGTTTAGGGGTGTCGCTCATTCGTTCTCTCGGGTATACCTGCATCTAATTCTGGCCAAATATAATAGATTGTAATTAGTAGTCTAAACATATATTCCATCCTCTATAATTTTTAATACAAGAATATTTAAGTGAACAATTTTTTTTTTTTTAAATTAATATTTATATAAGTGAAATTGGATCACAAGTTTCATTGATGACCTAGCAACTGTCAATCTAACTCAAAGCTGAGACTCCTTTCTCTCCTAGTTTTTGTGTTTAAACACGAAACCGATCCCATGGGATCGACTGCACCGTAGACCCCCTAAAACGCCTATCCGTGTTTTTTTTTGCAAAAATTTCTAACATATAGATCTTGAAAATATAAAATTTTTATGTTAGAATTTTTTTCAAAAAATACTTCTAAATAGAAATTTTAGGGCTCCGAAACTTAACAGGTTTCAAAATAAAATTGCATAACCTGTTAAGCTTTCAAGCCCCAAAACAATTATTTAGACATATTTTTTAAAAAAAATTTCAACATAAAAGTTGTTTGATCTATAACTTTCATGTTGAAAATTTTTACAAAAAATACGTATTTTTACGCGTATATAGGGTCGACTGTAGACCCTACGGGATCGGTACTCGTTTAAACATACACAAGTGGCAACCATATCCCTGTTTTCTCATTTTAGCAAAAAGTTTCTAGTAAATTTCATCTATAAATAGCATTTATAATTTAATTAAATTACATATACATAAAACATTAAACTATATAAAATGTAATATAAGTTTATAACATGTATACATAAAACATTGTGTTATGTACTTCAATCCACTAAAACGCTGAAAAAAGTTGGGATTTTGTGACTTTACATGCTCCTAACAATATTGCAGAGCTTCCATGCACACCTGGGATATTGTGGGATCCATTCATAATGCATCTAAGTACTTACAGAATTATTCTTTGCAGCCGCATTAAAATCAAGATTCGTATAGGTGGAAAAAATAACATAATAAAGTATAATTGTTTGATTCATGCTCAGATATGCTTCAACATGTTCTTGTCGATATACCTGAAACTATCAATGAATAATAACATGCCCAATCTATCATCTCGAATGATCAGTAACGATGGAAGTTTACGTGGACATCTACATTAAGATCAGTAACATTATTCAAAAATCATTTATTAGAGAGAACCGATAATATATAAGATCCATGTTACTATGGCTAAAGTATTCTCAAGTGGTGTGGTCGTTATTGAGTGCGCGTGAGTTGTGATGATATTCTTGCACTTGACTGGCCATTAATATCATGATGGTATAAACTAGCAGTACATATATTTGGTAGTAACGATAACCAAATAGTTGTGGTCTAGTGGTAAAGAGTGCGGCTAGACATGGTAAAAATCTGCGAGTTCGAGCTCCCATACAATTACTTTGGATAGGGTGAATTACTTTAAATTAGCACTATGTCGTCTCGGTCTGGACTGCCACTCAGAACGAAATCGAATACCAGAAAAAAAAATGGTAGCAACGGTAATAGGAAATAGTTCAATTTCTTAACAATATTGGATACCTAAATGACAATTTCAACGGCTCATATAAGTCTGTGTTAGAAACTTTTGGATAACTGTGTAATTAGAAATTTGCATGTGCAATTAGGGAGTGTAGCTACAACACCGATATATTAACAAATACGAAATACTATTTGGATTTTTCATTGAATTACCATTCATATAACAAATATTTTGATATTGTGGCGTCTACTTTTTTTTTTTTTTTTGAAAAAAAAATAAAAACATATGTTATTAATTATTTAAAATGTTTAGAACTAGTCCAAATATATTACAAATTTACAATAGACGTTTTCTTCAAATAATGTCTCATTCTTTGTCACGCCGTATTTGCAACTATGTATTATCCAAATAATGTACTAAAATAAATAACAATCAGTCTAAAGGGAACAATGGGTAGAAGTACAGTGGTACACAAGATGGCCACTAAGTGTTCTAATTCTAACACTTTCAACAAACCAATTCATAAAAATTTAGTGAAAATTCAACTAAGTCAAGCTAATATTGAACAGTATATATGGTTATTTACGACAACAAAAAAGCTTCAATAATATGTAGTTGATAAACGTAAGGATATTTGGCAAATCTTATTGAAATTTCATATATATGCTCTATATTAGTTAAATTTTTGATGAATCGGTTTGTTGAAAGTGTCAAAATTAGAACATTTAGTGGCGACTATGTGAGGCCCCCCTTTATATTCTGACGTCACACTTCGCCAGTTAGTAGTAAAAATAATCGACGATTTTACTAGATCGCCAGAAGGCAATTAAAAAGCAATCTCGTCGGATCATAAGTACAACTTCTGCTCTATTTAATTTACTAACGAGTTACATAGCTGACACCGAATCGCCAGTTTAAATAGTAACCAAATTTTACATCTCTAAATTTTATAGGAATAGTTTTAGAAAATTAATTTATTATTTCAATAATTTTGTATTAAGAAATTCGTCCATCCACTCTAGAAAAAAGATGAGAGGGCAGTGTACGTAGGCCATAAGCAGCTCTCCAGCATTTTCTTGGATGAGGAGAGGGATAGTTTGGTCATTGGACATAGTCCGGAGGCGTGGGTGCGAGCGAGTAGGGTTTTCTTGCTTCCCCTATATAAGCCTTGCCCAGATCCCCATCTCTTTCTCTTCTCACGGCAGCAACAGCAGAACGCAAGCGCCTCTTTTGGGGTCAGCATTCTTTTCTTTCGAGTTTTATCTCCAATTTCTACTGTTATTGTCTTTGATTGTGATGATGTTATTGTACTGTTTATTCGCCGATCTAACTTGTTATTTGCTAGATCTATTCAGCATGATTCTAATTACTAAGACTGTTGCATTTAGGATTTTTTTTAATGATTAAACGTCTTTCTGAGTTTTTAATCTCCGGATCTTGGTTTTAGGACTTGTTTAAGTATGTGATATTATTATTTTTACTTGTTTCGACTCGATTATATTGTGGTATACGTGAATTACATCGATCGATCAACGAGCTTGCCGATTTATCGTTGTCTTCTATAGTGATCTGCGCTATGGTGATCTGGCCTGATTTCACTTAAATTTCCATTTAACCAGCTGTAGACTTGTTGTATATGTAGTGGAATTAATCCCTTTTTCTAGATATTTTTACTAGGGGATACTGGGTTTTGGTAATCTGCTGATCTAGGATGTTTCTCTCTCTCTCTCTCTATCTCTCTCTCTCTCTCTCTCTCTCTCTATATATATATATATATATATATATATATATATATATATATATATATATATATATATATATATATATATAGTGATTGGTTTGTAAATTGGTATTACTTTGACTTGTGTCAGATCAATCTCTTCTTAGATCTGATGTTTTGAATGTACCAATTGCTTTTTAAATGCCGCGACTAAGTGTTAGGTAACTAAACTGCACTTGTAACAAAATATAGCTTGTCATAGGATTTGGCAATGCAGTCATAAAGGGGCTAGACGTTTGTAGGTTTTATATATTTAGATCAACCAGGACTGCCAGTTTCTCCAAGTTCATGCAAAGGTTGAACATAGGTTTTATACATTTATTAACTTTTTCGTTTTGCTAAATTGAATTCTATCTTACTCTGAATCGTATAACACTATATTGCCGAGTCGGTGTAATTAAGAAAAATGCCAACTTCCAGAATGTATGAATTGGTTTTTAGCTTGGGCTAGCTATTTGCAACAAGCTGTTTGATGTAGTAGGCATCTTTGACCTTCGTTAGTCCCTTTCTGTTTGTTTGTGCTTATATTACAAAAATTTGAGGAACTTTTATTGTTTTGTTTATGTATGTGCTATTTATGGGTTCTTTTGAACTACATTTTGCTGTGATCAATAACAGCTTTTTCCATTAGCTGTGATTTATTTACATTCAATTAGTATATGTTGCCCATCTCTTTGCAATTTGTTTCAAATTGGTAAATCTGTACATGTGGTTTTGCTAATGAATTCTTCTTCATTATGGTACCTTACGCCTTGGCATTTTTATTGTTTAACATCCTTCAGTGATGACCGTCTTGAGTTTTGTGAATCGTTACTGCAGGTGCTTGGTGGAAGAATGGCAGACGAACTGCATCCATCCTCTATAACAAAACTAAATAGACAGTCTTTTCTGGCCTCGAGACTCTCACCATATTCGCATGCCAGTAATGTTGCTGGTCTCTGCCGTTATCCTGCCACCTATCATAACTTGAGCCTGCATAATCCAGCACTCAGTTCCTTCTCCCGAAGCAATGCCACTCTCAACATTTCTTCTCTTGCAACTCTCTCCCCACTCTCCTCCCTCTCGTCTGTTACGGCTCATGCACCAGCTGAGAAGAGTTTCCTTATTGATTTCCTGATGGGAGGCGTCTCTGCTGCAGTTTCTAAAACTGCAGCTGCTCCAATTGAGCGTGTCAAGCTTTTGATACAGAACCAGGATGAAATGATCCGAGCCGGTAGGCTGTCTGAGCCTTACAAAGGCATTGGTGACTGTTTTACGCGTACTATGAAAGATGAAGGTGTTGTCGCACTGTGGAGAGGCAATACAGCGAATGTTATTCGTTATTTTCCAACACAGGTAATTGTGATATTCTTTGCTTTTGCCAATTTTACCTTGTTTGATAGCTTACAGGAAAAACTTCTTGTAATTCCAGGCTTTGAACTTTGCCTTCAAGGATTACTTCAAGAAAATGTTCAACTTCAAGAAAGACAGGGATGGTTACTGGAAGTGGTTTGCTGGTAACTTGGCATCTGGTGGCTTGGCTGGTGCTTCCTCTCTTCTCTTTGTGTACTCGCTTGATTATGCTAGGACCCGGTTAGCCAACGATGCCAAGGCCGCAAAGAAGGGTGGTGAGAGGCAGTTCAATGGTCTCATTGATGTCTATAAGAAAACTATTGCATCTGATGGCGTTGCTGGGCTTTACCGCGGTTTCAACATTTCCTGCGTTGGTATTATTGTCTACCGTGGGCTCTACTTTGGAATGTATGATTCTCTTAAACCGGTGGTGCTGGTTGGAGCGCTGCAGGTAAGCTCTATGTAGCTAGATTATTCATAGCTGATGTGTAGATATAGTTAATACTGGTAATTGACTGTTACTGCTCTATGTTTGTCTTACTTCTTAGGTGTTATTTATATAAATTATTCTCTTCTGGATAATATTTATAGCATTTTCTTTCTTCGTGGGTTCTCATTTCAAACTGCTTTTTGTTACGATTCTTCTACATACATTAATGTCGTCACAGGCTAAATTCTATCATAATGTTTTGCTGTGATCCTTTTAAGTAAGTTTTTAAGACGACAATCTTGAGTGGGTATGTCAAACTAGTTGATGTCAGTGACCAGATAAAGGCGGAAATGAAGTTTGATTGATTTTTTTAACTCTACTAAGGGATGCTTGTTGTATTACGGAGTGAGCATAAAATCAAGTGTACGATGAAATATTTAGTGATAGAGCACATCTCTGTGTTCTACCACAGTTCGGTTTAATCCATTGTATATGAAAACAGACACTGCCTGTTATTCTTTCTAAATTATAATGTTATTTATAATATGGACATATTTCTTAGGATTTTGCTCCTACATAAAGATTTATCTGCCGTTACTTTAGGATGCTTATCTTACTACATTTATCATGTGTGTTCTGTATCAGGACAACTTCCTTGCAAGTTTCTTACTTGGATGGGGTATCACGATTGGTGCCGGACTTGCCTCGTACCCAATTGATACGGTTCGCAGAAGAATGATGATGACATCTGGTGAGGCAGTCAAATACAAGAGCTCTCTTGATGCTTTCAATCAGATCATGAAGAACGAGGGAGCCAAGTCTCTCTTCAAGGGCGCCGGTGCAAACATCCTCCGTGCTGTTGCAGGTGCCGGTGTTCTGGCGGGTTACGATAAGCTGCAGGTAATTGCCTTTGGAAAGAAGTACGGATCTGGTGGCGGCGGTTAATAGCCCTAGATGATGATGAACAAAAACTATAGTTCGTTTGTCGGATCTTTTCTTTCTTTCGAATAACGTAGCTTCAGACATTTAGTTGATGGATTTTTGTTTGATCCATGGCTGTGGTTTTAGTTTCTTTGGAGTTATATTTATTTTGGAGTTATGTTCCTCAGATGAAGTATTTTGCCTGGTTGTATGGTAACCAGTGTGAACAACATAATTGCATTCGAGAATATGACATTGAGACTTAAATAAGCTTCTTTCCCAATTGCTGTCTATAATTTGATCATATCCATTGGAGCTGCTGATACAATCAAAGCCGTATACAGTGTTTCAGGATGTGTACCACTTATCCCTATGCACCGAGATGGCTCTGGTTGTATCAGGCCATCAGCCTCCCTGAAGATTGGCTTTATGTTATGTTTTTTATTTATTTTCCTTGCTTTTATGCTCAGGGGAGCTTGAGAAAGCTCCAAAATCGTGGATGCTGTCCGTATTCGTATGAATTTTATTATATTTTTGCATATCATTTAAATGCTTGGACGTGTGATCAGAAAAGCCATCTGCCTTTTGCTGGTTTGCCTATCTTTCTATAGGAAATGATACGGAATTTTTGAAAAATGCTCGAGGGTAACGTACTGAATATTTATATGGAGCTATTTTTTTAAATATTTGAATATAAAAATTATAATTTTGTTAAAATTAATAATTTTGGTGTTTAAATTTTTTTTTTTAAAATAATAAATAGATATTCTATAATTCTAAAATTTTAATAGTTTTTAAAAATATTTTTTTTTAATTTTATATTTAAATACTTTTATGTTTAGTTTTTTTTTTAATAAAATGGCTCAAAATAAATATTTGGTTAGCTCGAATGTTCGTACAGATCACAATTTACAATTTCTATATAAATTGTGATACCATTTATGTCAGCAATCGAGCTGGCCAAGAAGTTACAGTCTAACATATTATATTAAATTAGATCAGAAATTTTGTAAAAAGAATTAAAAATAAGTAGGCTGATTTGTATTGGAACGAGCACAGTGCTTCTTTTTAATATTATTCCTTTAAACTGAATGCGGCTACAAACGGGCTAGTACGATGGAATCCGTTGAATTTCGCGACGTTTCTTTCGACCTTTAGATGGCTGCTCAGCCCCATGTCTTTTTCGTCCCCCAAGCAAGCCACTCTGAGCCCGCGGTCGAAATGTCTAACCGGAACCGCCGCCATAACCCGCGGGAGCCGCCGCCGCCGCCGTATCCGTACCATTTTGTCGGTCGTGGGCTACCGCCGCCGCACTTGTTCAACGAGATCAGTAGGGATGGTGGTCTACTACCGCCGGTCCGACTGCCGCTTCAGCACCGGTTCGGTCCTCCGCCGCCGCCGCCGCCCGCCGTGATGGAGGATCGTCTGGCAGCGCAGAACCAAGACATCCATGGGATGCTTGTCGACAACCAGCGACTCGCCGCCACACACGTGGCGCTCAAGCAGGAGGTTGCCGCCGTACAGTACGAGCTTGAGCGTGCAACACATGCCCTGGGCGTCTTAAACGCTGAAAGTGACCCCCAATCCAGAGACGTGAGTAAACTAAGGTCTCTTATACTGCTAAATCTTCATGTTCAATATAATTAAGAGTACTTAAATTGTTATTGTTGGAGTTCATGTTCAAGCCTAATCTTCCCTATATTGGTTTACTAGTTGGTTACTTCTGCATTTTGATTATTCTCTAATTTGTTATTGTAGAAGCATGTGTAAGGATCTTGTTAGAAATGGATTAGAGAGAAAAGCTGGTGTGGTAGAAATGGAGAATAAGATGAGAAAAGAGGTAGGGAAGGCCAAAAGAGCTGGTCCAAAATTGTTAAAATAATCAATCTGGACTAACTTTATTTGGAATTATGAGCACAACGGCCTTCAACGATCCATGTAGCCTTAAAAAGATTTTGTGCTGTTGCTGTTGTTGTAGGCCTCAAATCTTATTCTGCTTCACATAATTAATCAAGGCATTATTGTCACTTCGGGGATCTCTAACTTCAGTAAATTAAGTAATATAACTCCGTTCTTCTGCTTTTACTTTTCTATTTCTGTAATTGGAGATTTTTAACGCCATCCCACTACCCGTTTTGAATATTGTATCTTGTAGAGATGCTTCCTGAAAGCTTTTTTGCAGAAATGCACCGACACACATACCGTTTGTGCTGAAGCAGTTATTTCAATGTCAGTCCTTCTTCTCAATGTCAGTCCTTCTTCTTTTTCTTCTGCTTTTCTCTTTCTATTTTCACATCAATTCAAGCTGGCTACTCTTGGATCCGTATAGAGAATTCCCATCAAAAGTTGCTTAGAGGAAGCACACAGCATCATCATGTACTTATGGTGAACATTAACTTGCTGTAAGGAGTGTTCTGCACGAGGTTAATCAGTTTCTATGTTTAGAGAGGACTGAGAGGTTGTTATGATTTATGGTCTTATTTGACATTCAATGCTGTTTGTTTTTTTCTGCAACCTCCTTGGATACTGCATTTTTGTGGATTTTTGTGCTTCGAGGTTGATTAGTTTCTGGAAATTTCGAGTAAGGTGTTTAACTCATCTTGTTTTATAGTTTGATATATGTGCTTGTAGTAGTTGTTTCCTATTTTCCTTTGCCTCTTGATAGAACTTTGTTTCCTAATTGCTGTCTTAAATATAGGCTGTGTTACATATATTTGCTTATTGTTGAATTTCTTGATTGGCGAGGGGCTCCATATTTGTACACTGTTTTGAATTTGCAGGATTCTTGCTTGGTTTATTATTGCTTCATTCTTCTTCTGCTCTTCATTTCTTTTGTTTTTTAATTCGAGTTTGCAATGCACAGTTTTATGAGAAGTCGATGAAGATGGAGTCTGAGGTGAGAGCACTTGAGGCTATGAGGGCAGAGCTCATACAAGTCCGAGGCGACATTCAGAAGCTTAATGCCTCAAGGCAGGAACTCACAGCCCAGGTGCAGGTACTCACACAGGAGTTAACACATGCAAATGCAGACTTGCAGCATGCCCCAGCATTAATAGCTGAGATTGAGAATTTGAAGAAGGAAATAGAAAGGACTAGGTATCATTACTTTATCCATCAGCTTTAACATGTAAAACTGTCGGTCAATAATTTATGACAGCCTTCGGTTGATAATGATATACACAGTATGTTGATGTGCTAAAAAACAAATTTAAGTATATTGTTTTCGTAAATTCTTCATAAAATCTGGGACTTTTCGGACTAACTACACGAATGGACAATCAGATTCAAGGTTGTATGTTTGATTTCGACAGTCTCTCTTTCACAAGGCATTTAATGCTTAGATATTCATGTTTGTCATCCTTGAAATACAGAGCTGCTATCGAGCATGAGAAGAAAGGATATGCTGACAATTATGAGCAAGGTCAGGCGTTAGAGAGAAACCTGATTTCTATGGCTCGTGAGGTGGAGAAGCTACGTTCGGAAATTTCTAATGCAGAAAAGAGAGCACGAGCTGTACCTGCTGCTGGAAACAAAGGTACTAAGTTTAAAATGCATCCTTTAGAATATTAAGTTCTGGCTGATGTATCTTTCTCATGTTGTCCGTGTTACTGTTGGCGTAAATGGAAAATATTTTTTTGTTTGTCTTCAGTATTTTTCTGCAAGTTATTTCCTAATATGATTGAGAAGTCTGTAGTGTCGTATTCTCCTATACGTTATTTATTGGCTTATCAAGTTATGGTTGAAATGCTTGACATCCGATCGTACATAGCAGTCAATTATTCTCGGGTCATTCTAAAACCAAGCTTTAAGTTGCGTTTGGCTGAGGAGATTGTGTATACCATATATAAATATAATTGCACGTTTAGTGTGAAGGATGGCCTTCATTTCACTTTTTCTCTTGCATCAGAAGAGTACTGGAAAACGTCAAGATTTTAGTGCAAAAAATATTCCGGAATTCTCTATTTGAATATCGGAAGGAATCCTATTTAATGCTTTATTTCATGCCATAGGATGCTAAATTGCTAATATCTACTGCACTGGGATCATAGGAATGAATATATGTAGCCCTTTCTTAATTTATGTATAAGTGTTTGGCATATGATTTCTACAGATATTCATTACAGAATCTTGACTAATCAATGTTAAACAAGTATTCGATATTATTGTAAATCATATTGGAGAATTGCAGATGTATCGTGTTTGGTCAACAGAACTTATACATCTGACTATGAAGTTCTTCCTGTTCGACTAATCAGCTACGATTGTACCATGTTAATGGTCCTTTATTTTTACACATTCCTTTTGGTGGTTGATTGCAGGATATGGGGTGAACTACGGAAATGCTGATCCAAATTATGGCGGAAATCCTTTTCCAGGCTATGCGATGAATCCTGTACATCACTACTGATTGATTCGTTACTCGTCTGTTTAGAATTTTACACAGAATCCTGTATCCCTCAAGTGGTAGAGATCATTGTATGTGTTATGATTCTATTTATTCTCTTTCTACATAAGGTTCCTGGTTGCGGTGTAGACGGTGTTCCTGAGTATGGAGCTGGATCTGCCCATGCCTCTTGGGTTGCATATGATCCTCAAGGAGCTCAAGGAAGAAGATGAAAACAACTCGGATTTTGTGCCCCATATATTTATCAAGATTTTCCGTACCAACTGAGCTTATTCGATGAATTTCAAACTTGAGACATGTCGAATATGCTGATTTGTACAAATTTATAATTTAAAATTATTTTTATAATTATAAAAAAATAATAATAATAAAATAGGGAACGTATAAAATCACTCCAAAATTTTGAATACGGAATAATTAATTTTGATGCGTTATATAAATTTTATATTTAAATTTTTTATATTAAATTTTATATTTATAAGCCTCAGGTAATTTGCCGAAGAAAAAACTACTCGAATAAAGGGCAGAATTAGAGGGCCCTTTCGCAGTACCTGCCCGGAGCGAGCCCCTCGACGAGGCAAGTAAATTTTAATATAAATTTATAAAGCCGATTAAATTTTCTTTCCGTATTTAAGATTTTTTTTAAAAAAAATACACATATGTATGTCTTTTTGCTAGTTAAATTATTAGAAAAAAGAAGTTTATTCCTTATGTAATTAAATTTTCTTTTTTTTGTTTTATTTCAAATTCAGCTTCATCATCGGCACTTGGATAGTTGGATAGACTAGTGATAACTGATAAGGCCTACTGCCCTTCTCCTTCCTCCACAACGTAGGGGCAAATTAGCAAGAGCAAGTCCGAGGAAAAGCTCAGCGATGGCTGCTACGGCTGCGGCAGCGGCAGCGGCGACGACGATCTCAACCATTTCCTCTTTCTCCTCCCTCTCCCTCCGCAGCCGCTCACCCAACTTCCTCAAACCCAATACCAATTTCACCATCTTCGCTAAACCGAAGCTCAAGCTCCACGTCACGACGGTGAAGGCGGCGTCGGCGGCCGCAGAGGACACCTATTTCTTCGACAACGACGCGAATCCTAATGAGGAAATTCCCTTCGACCCTCCTTCGCCGCCGGAGGGCTACGTTCCTCCGCCGTCCTTCGACGAGCTGCCGCCGGAGACAGATGAGGAAATCGCAGCCGCCTTTGAAGAAATCTACGGCCCCGCGTACAGCGGCGAGAGTGTGCTAGGCAAGGATATATACGTAATGGATGCGAAGGTGAAGAAGGAGGGTGGGCTTCTTGGAAGGAAGAAGAGGGAGAAGTTCAATGATGGGTTTGAAGAGCGAGTAGTGCAAGTGAGGCGTGTCACGAAAGTTGTTAAGGGAGGTAAGAAGTTATCTTTTAGAGCGATCGTTGTTGTCGGGGACAAGAATGGGCAGGTCGGAGTTGGTGTTGGGAAGGCAAAAGAGGTTGTTGATGCCATTGCTAAGTCAGCTACCAATGCCCGCAGGAACATTATCACTGTGCCTATGACTAAGTATTCTACATTCCCCCACAGGTAATGATTGTAAAATACAACTTTTTTTTTAATGTTCTGATGGAGGATTATTGGAATTTCAATTTGCTGAAGATTCCGACTTGAGGCAAAACGCTTAAGTACTTCAGATCTAAACAAATAAGAAAACTAAACATTGATAAATTAGTAAAAAATGAAGGGAGTTCGTAAAGGAGTGCCTCATGCTCATGTTAGATACATGCCATTTTTTCTATATATATACATATGTATACGTATGTATGTATATAGGCTTATTAGTTTCACTTTAGCGAGATATATTGTTGTGTATTTGTTAATTTAATAAGCAGATTTCATTATCTAATCAGCACACGTTAATGCTTTTCGGCAAAATATATGCGACTATATAATTGCATGAAGCAGAAGTGATGCTCCACTTGTCAGATCCAACTTTGGCCCGTGGGGCGAAATGACCGTACAGCTATGTAAAATTTCTTTGTGCTACTTAACTACTTACCTAGTATTTGTTTTATTTTTTGATCCATTTCAATTCCCCTTCAGGGAATTGAATCCAGTTACTCTCTCCTGTGAGTAACTATCCTACATAATGCTTCTACATCTCGTCCTATCCTACATACTCGTTGAAGGTATTGGAGCAAGAACTGACGCATTATCCATTTGATAAGCGAAACAATCCGCAAAGTTGACTAGTAGCAAATTCTGCCACTAGTACCATTTTTCCCTTAATACACATCTTTTTAATATCTTCTTTCTCTGTTAGATGGAATACGCCAATTTTGTATGCTTTTTTAGTGTGCTGAGTCTGCTGACTTCTACTGTGACTATCTTTTAGCATCAAAGCTACCCGTACCTGCTGGCTGTGTTTTGCTTACACTATATGTGCTTGATGCCCTTGTTGTGCCTTGTTAATCGTCGTCTTTGATATTAAGGCATCATTATACAATTTATTTAACATATTTTAGCACTTCGCCCTTGCAAACTGGTAGCAAAAAATGGATCAAGGCTATCTTAAATATCATATTCACTAAGATGATAGGCTGAATAAACTACAGTGTCCTTTCTATGTTAGCCTTTCTTCCGAACATCATTCATTTAAAATTTCGCATATCACAATGGTAAAGTATGAGCTTTGTAGCTTGTCCTAGAAAATCATAATTTTGGGGACTATTGACCATTATAACCACCAATTTGAGAACTTGTTAGAGGAAATGGAGATGTAAGGATTGCTCAGCTGCTGCGACAAAATTTATGGGCATACAAAAGTTTCAATTAATTTGATCAGTAGTTTCCCTATTACTTCAAAATTGATTCTCCGAAATTTGAGATACTTAAGAGTGGAGCATGCAGTATTCCCTTTTTCGGTTTGTGAAACAAATGAGGTTTACTTTATGTGGAACTTAAATCATTATGCATTGAGTGGTTTTATTTTCTTTAATAGAGTTATCTACCATTTGTTGCGTCTTCAAGTGTATAGGGCTGCAATGTATTTGGTGTTATAATGACTAAAACTTGTAATGTGCCTGCCAGCTGTGCATCCTCCTGGTGTTACATATGAATCTTATCTTGGTATGCTTTATAATTCTTATGTTGAAGGGGATTTGTGTTTCTCAAAAAAATGATTATTCTTATAACTCGTAGAATTACATTGATATATAACCGAGGCAATTAATGACATGACATTGTAGAATTGGCTGATTACTATTCAAACTGAGGCAATTAGTGAATGCTTACTGATGAGAGCTCAGAGCGTTCAACTACTTAGAAAATCCAAGGCGGTTTCACTGTAACTGCATGCTATCTTGATAAAAGTGCTTGGGTCCTAGTTGTTTTATGGAGTAGAATATTTGCAAATAGAGAGCCTTCTAGGAACTCTTTTTTGGTAGTTTTCTCTCTGGTTGGATTGACATAGCACAATTACAAGTAACAAGTTGTAAGTGAAATAGCAATGCACACATGATTCTTATTCTAGTTTATGTTTTGTTATAATTATTAACAGTTTATAGTTTTTACCCCCTTGATTGTATTGTTTAGATGATCTCTTCCTTATGGAATCTCTGAAAAGCAATATCTGTAAATATTAGTATAAATAAGCTTAGAAATTTCTTTGCCGTGCTGTCTTAACGTTGATTGCTATAACCGCATGGTATGAGCCAGCAGCAACTACAATCATAATTGGAATATTGTTAGGGAAGGATGTGTTTAGACAGGTATCAAGCTAAGATATTTAGCTTTATCTTTTCCTATGTCTAAGTAGCCTTTTTTTCCCCTAGCAAACTCGTCCGTTCTTTTTGTAATGACACATTTGTCTGCTGGAAATTTTCTTCTGATAACTCCTACTTTTTTGTTCTATACGTTGTCTTGGTTTCTTTGAAGCAGAGCCGATGGAGACTACGGAGCGGCGAAAGTTATGCTGAGGCCAGCTTCGCCTGGTACGGGTGTCATTGCAGGCGGAGCTGTGAGAATTGTTTTGGAAATGGCAGGTGTTGAGAATGCTTTGGGCAAACAGTTAGGTAGCAAAAACGCGCTTAACAACGCAAGAGCTACTGTGGTTGCGGTGCAGAAGATGAGGCAGTTCCGCGACGTCGCTCGTGAGCGTGGTATTCCGATGGAAGAGCTATGGAAATGAACCAACCCTGAGCATTCAGATTCGGTTTTCTGTAAGATAATTTTCTTTGCTAGGAATTGCTGGATTTTTTATTTTTCTGCATGTGTATTAACTTATTCGATTCTTATTAAACAAGATCTTGCCCTTTCTCAAGAGATCAGGAGGTTTGGATGTTTGACAACTGTTTTTGTTTTGGTGTGTGGCTGAAAGCACTATATTTTAGCTTTTGAATACATTTCGAGATTTGCTATTCATCATGACTATCATGACTATCAAGACTCGTGATTTGCTCGAAACTATAAAATATTGTGTATCGTGATATATTTGATACATATTTCGATGCACAATATGTGGTTTTAATTAAATCACACAACCTAAACAATGCCATTTCTGTTTGAATATGCTCTCTTATTGGAAATCAAAGTATGGGATGTTCATAGTTTTAAGAAAATTTAGAAGAGTTAGTATTTACTTCCAATCGGTGATTTTGGATTTATTTTAAAGGTTAAAAAAATAAATTTAACAAAAAAGGCTTGGAATCTTCATATTTTTATAGATGAACTCACGTTCCACAATAATAACCATTCCAGATCTTCAAATGATTTCATGGCCCTCCATATGAGCATTCCTGGTCTTTATACTGTTGTATCTTCTTCCTATTCCCAAAATTTTATTAAAGGAGTTCCATGTTGGAAAGCTAAAGTAAAAAGGGTTCTTGCAGATCAGCCCTCCGTTTCTCTCTTTTGGACAAATCAGCCCCCGGAAACGCGTTTCCGGAGGCTGATTTGCTTTTTTTTTTTTGCAGATCAGCCCCCCGAAAATGCGTTTCGGGGGACTGATCTGCGCACCCCCGAAATAGGGGGGACTGATATGTAATTATCCCATAAAAAGCTGGCTAGTTCAATTACAAGTGGTGCTATTAATATGAAGAAAAAAAAAGAAAAAACGAAACCCATCATGGGTTGATTAATTCTTTTCTTAACGTTTCTTTTTAAGGTGAATAGGATAAAAGATCACTCACTCGTAGGTTGAACAGTGTGGCGTGCATTTCAGAAAGCACATATCGTATGTTCAAAATCCATGAACGGTAGTGTAATAAAATATAGACAATATCACCGAGTTTTCAATTAACTGTGATTGTTAATATAATGGTTGAACATGACGTCAATACTGCACGTCTGATTTGTGTGTATAGATAGAAATTTTATTTTATAATCGTAATTTTGATCTAATATGGACGGACGGACTGGGTTAAAAAAGATATTTCGGATGTTAGCATATTAAAAATATTTCATCTCATTATTTAAAAAATAAAAAAAAAACAAAAAAAAAAAAAAAAAGATACCATCCATTCGATTTCGATACCATCCAAAAACAATGAAAAGAAAAGAAAAGCTTTCTCTGGCATTCTTACCCTCATTTCAATCCAACTGTATAAGGCTAGGGGCTGGGCTCGGCTGGGCTCAGCTCGGCTCGCATTCGGCTTGGCCTTTGAGGTTTTAATATATGAAATATTTTTTGACTATTTTAAAAATTGTAAGTAAAAGATTTCAAATACTAAATTATTTGAAAATTTAAATGATTCTGATTAATAAAATAATAAGCTAATATAAATAAGATGTACCGCTCCTAAAAATAGAAAAATGATACGTAATTAATCCTTTATTTAATAATTGACATTCATACTATTTTATTTTTATTTAAGTAATTTTATTTTATCTTATATCTAGATTGAAAAGTTAGTGGAATTGTCGTCTTTCGGTATTTATTTATTAACTAACTGGGCAAATGGTTGTTGGTTTTTCAAACAATTTAAAAGACCTCAATTTGGCTCCTCAAAATCAAAATCTCTAGATTTCCCTCCGCCGAGGAAAATTCAAATCATTCCACTCGGAGTCTCTCGTCAGTTATGGGCCATTCAGCTACTTCTAGCCTCACCGTCACTACCGACTCGCTCCGCCGCTCGCCGGTGTACGTTCTCCGCTGTGTTACTCTCAAACCTACTCATTGTTGCTTCTCATTACCCACTATCTCTTCTATCTCAGGGCCGCCGACCACCAGTCCGACGACCCCCTCCTCCCATGGCTTCGGTATCACCGCCTCTCGATCTATATTTCTTTCTACAAAAAATGATTGGAGTTTTCGGAAATCGGTCTGTCGATGAGATGTGTCTGATCTTTGCAGGTCGATCCACACATCATTGGAGGATTTCAGGCGCGACCCGCAGACGACCGAGCCTAAATTGAAGGCCTTACTTGAGGAATGCCTGCAGAAGTTCGATGCAGATGATAGGTTCCACAACGACATCCGGCTTCTAAAGATCTGGATCATCTATGTAAGTTCTCTTTTTATTGTTCTGTTAATTCGTCACTAACTAGGAGACATGCTTGCGTAACCCGAGGGCTGCCATCCCAAAACCACGGGGTAGTGTTGCTGTTATACTCAAGGCTATTAACATGTCTCAACATTGTCTTCTAAGATGTGGGACTAAAAGGTTCATGACATAAGGAGTAGGGGTTTGTGTCGGTCTTGCTTTTGTGGTTTAGTTAATTTCGATTGAGCATAGCTACACTAATTAGCTTGAGACATGTAAGTTCTTCCACTTTCTGGGCTTAAATTAATACTTTGGTCTCTATGCACTTAGTTTCTAAGCTAATGTTCAATAGCGTTAGTGCAAACTAGTTATGTACCGGGATTCTGAAGGTGCTTCTCGTTGTAAGTTAGAAAACATCTAAGTTGTGAAGTACTTACTATAATCGAAGATGCATCCTATAGTTGCGTTTTAGGAAGAAGAGTGAAAGATTTATAGCTTCAAGAATAGCACTTTAGTTTCTTTCCTTAGCTAGATTTTAGAAAACATCCAACAAAGTCATTTACCCACATCTAAATTTTGAATGCACAAATTTAGTTTAATCTAGAAAGAAAAGAATTAACGTCAAGCTCAATGCAGAATTGCAGATCGATTTTGTGTTCTCTTTGTGCAGCTCACATATTTGTTTTCTTTTCCCATTGGAAGGCGGATGTAATTCAGGACTTTCAGAATGTCTTGAGGATGTTGGAGGCAAAAGGCATTTGCCTGGGTTATTCTCTACTCTACGAGGCTTGTGCTAAAATTTTTATTTTGAAGGAAGAGTTGGTGGAAGCTGCGAAAGTCCTCCAGCGTGGAATTTCCAGGTTGGTAATTCCATTCTTTTCATAAACTTATTGGAAATCTTGAAACCTTTGTTTTCTTGTATCAACAGAAAAGCTGAGCCACTTGACAGGCTGAAAAAGATCTATACTCTTTTCCTAGAGCAAGTTGCTTGGAAAGACAATATGAGATCACAGGTATGTGTTTTGTTCTAGCTACACCTTTGTACTTGGTTGGAGTATTTCTTTTGATCTAACGTATAACTTTCATATGATTATGTCTAGTCAGACATGGAATTGAGCTACTTTGAAGAGTCTCTACTAGCCATGGAATTTGTAAAGTACATAGAGCGTAAATAATTACTTAAAAAATCCATTAATAAATTCTGAAGTTCTCTTCATTATTGTACCTACCTTTTGTTGCAAGCTCTAAAACCTTTTGTCCTTCAGGTTTGTTTCGTAAATTTGTAGCTCAACAATGAAACCATATGTTCACTAATTTGGATGATTAATGATGAGCAGTGACTTAGAAGTATGGGTCTTCTTTTTTATTCTCATACTCTGTTACTCACCAATCTGAATATACATTTTCAAGATCATATAAGTTTCTCGCGTTAAATAGTACACTGTCACAATAAATCTTGTTGCCACCTGTATACATAGGCAATCATCAAATTCAAGCTTGGCGTATACTTTTACCCTTGTGATTAGCATCATCAATATTGGTAAATATCAGCAGAAGTGTCGCTTTTCTTTTTCCCTTTTATTGAGAATAGAAAATTGAACTGCAATTGGTAGCTATGACTTCATTTTTTGGTCTTAGTAGAGAATTTGAATTAAAGAATACAAAGATTTGACATTGCACGTGCTCATTTTGTATGAGATATACATCTTTAAATAAAAAATCTTGTCCTCTGAAGGATAAATTTGCTACCTCCACATAATATAGCTACAGGAGTTCTACTTTTTCTGTAGATAATGTTGATTGCACATTTACATACAAATAAACATCAAACTTTTCAGAGGAATAAATTGTTAACACCAAGTTATGAGATAATGCAATGTTTAAAGTGAAATCTTGTTTACGAAGGAAATATTGGATTTTAGAAAAGGCGAGGCAGCATTTTGTTTTATGTAGTTACCACCAAAAATTTGTAAGGATAAATTTTGGTAGCCTATAAATAGATGGATAGTTACTCATCAAATGGCAATAGGAACTACATATAAATATGCAATAAAACATAATCGCTAATGCATACGCCAAGTGTGCACTGGTAAATACAAACTTATGTAGGAATAAACACTTAATATCTCACTAAGTATTTGATTGCGAACTAAATAATGCCTTATGCGTCAATTCTGTAATATTAAACACGTATTCCATATGTTAATCAAACATGGTCTAGATTCATGTTCCTTGCAGGGAAATGTTTGGAATCGGTATAAAACTAGTGTTAAAATGTAATGTTTATGGCCCTTTAAACTTATTTGGATTAGGGTTAAACATTGATTGTTACCGCCAAGCAACGGTAATGGTTATCACTTGCCTGAGAGTGCTGTAAAGGCTGATGTTAGCCATGAACCTAATAGTGGTTAAGCCAAATCCAAATTTTGCCCTTATTTTTTTTTTCATTTATGCAAGGTACGACCTAAAAGCTCCAAAATGAAATAGTCTAATTGTCTGAGCATGTTGAGGAAAACCATTTCTTATTAATTTCGTTAAGGGAACTTTAGGTTCGTATTTGCTATTGTAGTATCAATTATCAAGACATTTGTTGGTAGTGTTTTGGTTTCACTTATCTACAGGTTGGTGTGACGGCAGCTTTTTTATCCGATGTGGAGAAAGGTGTTAATCCTTGGTCCAATTCCACAATTAGCAGTTTATTACAAAAGATGAAGTTTGAGTTAGAAAAGCTTAGTGTAAGATACATCTTACTTGTTTTTGTGTTGTGTTATGGTATTTTAAAGTAACTAAAAAGCTTAAAGCTTCTAATATAGTCCTACTGAACTTGTCCAGGGGTTTCATCGGAGCAATAAAGCATTCTCTGGCAAAGTTTCTTTAGCTTCTTTGAAGAAATCTTCAAGGAACAAGATCATTGAAATAGGTTTTGCTTC
Source organism: Xerophyta viscosa (assembly GCA_002076135.1). Classification (NCBI taxonomy): domain Eukaryota; kingdom Viridiplantae; phylum Streptophyta; class Magnoliopsida; order Pandanales; family Velloziaceae; genus Xerophyta; species Xerophyta viscosa. Next base: position 981,627 of record MJHO01000013.1, on the reverse strand, counting down.
TCCTTTGCATTATTTAGCTTATTTGTCATCCCCTCTTGTCCTGACTATATTCCTGGCTACCTTAAACACTAAATCTATGCATATTATACATACACATATAATTGAGTCATGCATCCTTAATGGAATTCTATTTGGACGATATTCGGCAGGTAAGACGGCTCTAGCAATGTGGTGTCTTCTTAATGTTTGAAAAACAGTGCTGCTTATTTTTATCGCATGAAATTTTGATATCTTTTGCTGCTTGAATGATTGTTGCTTTTTTTTTCTTAGTAGAGTCGCGTCTGGGTATTTTATTAGTCAAGATGTATTCTACTTAAGATATGTCTTTTGGAATAAAATGGAAATAAGCATATACTTATCTATGTTGGTTTCATTTTCCTCATAGACTGTTATGCCAGTAAAATGCCACCTTTTGTTTGATTTTATTTGTATGGAGCAAATTCAATTTCACCACCTTATTTACAAGGTAGTGATCACCAACCCTTTTCCAGAAAGTGTCGATCAAATACCATAATGTTTCTTGTGGGTCATCTTATCACCTTCTTTTATTTCCTCTGTTTGTCTTGATAACACCAGTATCATAAGGTGGGTTAATAATCCTTTTCAAATTTAGGTTGGCCAAGTAAAATTGTTATATAAGTAAAGCTGGGTGGAGTGTACTTCAAGTTTCACATGCTAAGAGTAAATAGAAAAGTGACATAGATAGGAATGGTGCAAAAAAAAAGGTGATTAAGGGACGCATGTTGAAGGTTTGTTCGGTTAAGTGAAACCGTATTCTATGTGAGATAGACAAAGTGTAATTTGCTCTAGTTCTTCTTACCCATATCAAGAATTCCACTTGCAACTTCAGTACTGACTCTTTATGTAGATAAAAATTGTTCATCTAAGCTTACCTTTTTTTTTTTAAATCTGCATGGTGCTTGAAGGTGGCAGCAAGTATCATATAAAGGGATGCTCAGGACATGGTAATTTTGCTCAAGTATTCAAGGCATATGTAAACAACAATCCTGATGATGTTGTCGCACTAAAGGTCTTTTTTTCTTTCATGAATCAACCTCTATACATTATCTAAGATGAAGATCAGATCATTTAGTCAATGGGTTGATTTGCAGATCCAAACTCCTGCTTTTCCTTGGGAATTTTATATGTATCGTCAAATTGATAAGCACATTTCAGAAGCTGAGGTATGCATTAAGGTAGCTTTAGAAATGCATTACTTTTAAAACCTAGGACTGATTTTTAATATTATTACTTCTAGAGATCTAGCTTTGGGTATGCTCACAAGGTTCATGTCTATTCTGACTGGAGTATATTAATTTGTGATTATTTAAGCCACGGTACTCTCCAGGTAAGCAATCTTATTTAAACGCTTTTTCATTATGTAAAAGTACATGACATCGACTGTATTTTTCGGCCAAAATAAAGCGTGTTTTTTTAGGTTTTTTTTTTTTGTTTTTTTTTTTGTTTATGGTTATCAGTTATCTTACTAGCTCTTGTGACCAACAAAGTTCAGGATGCAATCAATTCTCACCTGGTGATGGGCAAGTTCATGGATGAAGTTCTTTGCATGTACTACACGATAGAGATGTTGCGTATGTTGGAGAACTTGCATAGTGTTGGATTAATACACGGTGATTTTAAGCCAGATAATTTGCTTGTTCGCAATGCTGGGTAAAATACTTTATGGCTTGAAAATATGTATATTATTTTCTCTTGTTTCACTTGATCGATGTCGTAAAATACTATGGTCTATGTGCATTTTATCATTAAAGTTCTTTGTTAAGTTTGTTATGTACCTTATGTTTCAGTCAATAATCGCTGTTTGTTTGGTTTCAAAGACTTTTCACCATGATGTGCGTTTAAATTGCTAACTTTTCAACTTTCTATGATATAAACCTTAAATATTTCAAATAGCTGGAATTGACTTGAATTGTGGATTCTTCATTGCAAGCTTGGAGCTTTTTGAATGGTTGGATCCCATCAATTGAAGTTTAGGAGTGGCCATCCTGTTCAAATAAATACTGGCACACATATTAGGAGAAGCAGAAATGCCTTTAAGTTCTGTTATTGAATTAAAATTAGGCTAACAAACAAATTTTAAGGTGTATGTATATTAATTGGTAGATTCTTGATTTGGAGATGCTCATCTTTTTTTTTCAATATATCCATACACTTTTAGGTGTTCCGAGCTCTCCATATATTGAGCAGCATACAAAATTTGGTTAGAAGTCAACTAGCTATCCCATATTCTTTTCCTACAAATGTCAAAATTGTCACCCATAACTTGAATATGTTTGAGCTAGAACATCTGTGATGGTATATATAAACTGACCTGAGTTAGTGAGAACATGTCAAATAATCGAACTTACTGATTGTCATTGTGGTGGTATTCATATTGTGGTTTTCATGCATTAGCCTTTCTCTTTGGGTTCATAAGTTCTAAAAAGCTCCTTTGTTGCATGAATAATACTGATTTAACATCGTTTATCCATTTATTTGGATTTGAAGGGATGCTCTCACTGAACAGGATTTCATCAGCAGAGCTGGACCTTGGCGCGATCAAGTCAGTTCCTTTCTACATATTTCTTGTAATTCTTTTCGTCATTGCATTATGGGGCAAGAAAAAAAGTTGGCTTGCATGCATACTCACATTTTTGCAGGGATTATGCCTAGTTGATTGGGGAAGGGGAATAGACGTAAAGCTGTTCCCTAAAGGGACAGAGTTTAAGGGAGACTGCCGAACATCTGGATTTCGATGTATTGAGATGCAGGAAAAGCGTCCATGGACATATCAGGTTCGTCGGCCTGGTACCCACCAAGCTATGCTCACTGTTCAGTGCTTTATACATACTAAATCATTAGTCACTAATGTCGCCTATCCTTGATATCAGGTTGACACATACGGCCTCTGTGTTAATGTACATATGATGCTCTTTGGTACATATATGACGGTTGAAAAGAGGATTTCTGATGGAGGCTACAAATATCTACCAAAATCACCATTTAAAAGGTACAGATATATTTGGGATAATTGCATATCGTTTTAAAATCTCTTGCAAATTAGTTTATCATTTTAAATTCATTGCAAATTAGCCTGTCTACAAATTCATATCAGGGACATTTTAGCTATTATATAAATATTTTTTTGAGAAATTTTGAATATAAAAAATAGATTTCGAGGTGATCTAAATTTTTGTATTCAAATTTTTTCAAAAAATACTTTTATAAAGGTATTTTGAGGTTTTAAAGTCTTAGTGAAAAATTTTAATTTACTAACATGTTAAGATTTTGGAGTCTCAAAATATATATTTAAAAGTTTGTTTGGAAAAAATTTTGAATACAAAAAAAAAAAAAAAGATTTTGATATGATATATAACTTTTGTATTCAAAGTTGTTCCAAAAAATATTTTGAACTAGATATTTTTGGGTATAAAAGATGGTAAATGTTATTAAAAAAGAAGGTTTATATAGAGGGGCTGATATGCTAGTCTCCTAATATATTTCTATGAAAATTGCAGTTTTAAGGACATCCAGTAATATGATTTCTAGTAGTAGTTGAAAATACGAATAAAGTCTTAATTACTAGTTATAAACTTATATGGTCGACTCCTTTTTCATGATAATATAATATAAAGATGACTATTTCTGATTTGAGTTTATTGGCCACAGGTACTGGAACACTAATTTATGGGAGACGCTTTTCTGTAGCCTGCTTAACATCGATTCATGTGAGAGTGATGTGCTGCTTCTTCGCAGTTTACGAATATCATTTGAAAATTATATATGCGAGAAACCCCAACTCATAAAGGACTTGAAATATTTGCTAGCGAAACAGAAGACCTTTTTATGTTCTGCTTAACATTTTTATTGCTACCCAACAAAGCTTTCCATGATCCGGAAAGTCATTGTCGAATAATAGTTTGGTTTGTATAATTTATCTTGTAAGTTTCAGTGAATCAGACCTATTCTGCACCTATATATACATCGTTGACATCTGAAAAGCGTATATCTCATCAATCAGGGACTCATCTGTGAGAAAATCAATATAATTAGCTACATCCAAAAGCATTAAAAATTGAGGATTAAATAATTTTAAATCTAAACTGAAAATTTTTATTCAATTGCTATATTATTTGATTTTCGAATCTTAAATTATATATCATTAACACTCTAAATGCAATAGATTTGTACTTTGCACTTGCTAATTACTGCTAGTTATTCTGTTATTGTACATGAAGTATGTGGGTAAGGGCCTTGATCACTTAATCTTATCTATAAAGCAGATTTTTTTTTTTTTTTTAAAAAAAAAGAGCAACGAACATACGGCAATCTGTTCTATAGATAAGTGGAACCAATAGGTTCTTTTTTTGGGTAAATGAATTTTTCATTCGCACCATGCACCCAGTGCACTCAATTAATTCGAAAGAACTTTAGGGAGCCAATCTTTTTTGTGACACTAATGATGATAGTACATATAATAAGTCCAACTAACTCAAAAAAAAAAAAAAAAAAGAATAAATGGTGAATTTTGTTGGAAAAGGAAAACAGTTAAATGTCAACAGCAGGTATTTTGAAAAATCAGAAGAGAAGGAAGGTGAAAATACACCAGCATTGGTTTATCAAAATCAGGCTAATAAATACAAAGACCACCTTCAAAGAAGTCTGCTACACCAGTAAGAGCTTTCCTAATCCAATTCTAAGACATCCTCGGAACTGCAAAATTATGGTTCAGGGATGAAAGAGTTCCTCCGTCGCCATATACTTCAGATAAGGTGTTGCTTTGTTACCTCAGTACCGATCATGCCGGTCGCTGCGCCTGCATTTCAAGAAGTTAAGTCATATAACTTTCACAAGTCCATAGTTTTATTACCCCTAAACTTAAATGTTATCTAATTACAGCATATCAATGAACTTAAATTTTATTTAATGGATTCTCAATAAAATATTATTAACCTACAAATAGTTAATAACATTTTCATTTTATTAACCTATGAACTGTTGATATCTCAAAAAAAAAAAAAAAAATGTTAGTGGAGGTTGCCACTTAATTCAAAGATTCCTATGGATATAAAACAGTATCATACAAGAGAACTGCTTAATAAGTCATCACAGGAACTAGACACTGATAACAGTGTCTAAAATAGGACAGATAATTTCCAACTGCAGCACTACAGTGTAAAAAATTGCAATTGTATCAGTATTCGTATACCTGTAGCGGTCCCTCGATCGAGAACGCGACCTATGTTTGCTCCTTGATTCACCGCGAGATCTATCTGATTCCCTTTCACGATGTCTATCGTACCCATGTTCTCTATCATGATAGTAATCACGGTCTCTACTACGACGTTCAACATCCCTTCCTCTTTCATGACTATCACGCCTTTCATTCCTATCACGATCGTGGTCCCCGTTTCGTTCTCTAGACCTGGATTACATAGTTCATAACGATCATCTTTGGAGATCAATAATGAAAGAATCACTGCAAATAAATCGTCAAGTTATAATATTAATGCACCTTCTATTATCTTCTGGCAGCTCCCTCCGGCAATTCTTGTTTCTCGCTTCCTAGAAACGGTAAGCATAACTTCAAATTGCTTATAGAGTTGCATCATTTTAGAACCACTTGCACCAACATATTAGCATAGTCTACTGGCAAAAATGAAGAGCCTATTCATGTGCAGAAGGTAAGACCACATGATAAATGTTATTTGCCTGTTTTCCTACAAATGGAGTTCACTTCAAAATTTAAATGAAAATCTGAATATCTCATTCACGGAATTGACAATTATCTCACACAAGAAGAACTCCAAGAAAAGCAAAAAAAGTTCACGTTTACAACCATCCATAAGAAGAAAAATTATTAAAACTAATACCAACAAATCATAGTATCAAACAGTAGTATTCTTAAAACCTACAGGTGTAGTCAAAGTCTTAAAAGGCTACCTTCCTTCTTTGGCACATGCAGGTGATGCTGCAACAAGTTCACAAATTATTTTATGTTGTAATAAGAGATGTCACAAGCAATGTTGTAAAAAGCGCAAGGCGCACCGAGGCACAACTAGAGTCTTGGAGCCTAGGCGCAAGGCATAAGGCGTGGTGCGCGCCGGACAAACGCGCGGCGCAAGCTGCGTAGAAGCAGTAAAGTAAATGCGTTGGTGTTTGTTAAGTTGATTTAAAAATTCAATTGTTAAGTCGGTGTGGCAAGAATCGTTATTATAAGTTAATATAAGCCCATAATACACTAGTGTCGGTAGTTAAGGATTCCGATGAACCTCTTTCGCTTTTCTTTCTTTTTCGGGGCTGCCGCTGACTTAGGATTTCAGAGGCACGCTTAGGCGAGCCTAGGCGTAAGGCGCGAGGGCGCACAAGGCGCGCCTTTTGAACGTAAGCCTGCCTCGGCCTTAAGCAGGCGCAAACTTCATTGGCGGGCCTAGGCACGCCTTTAACAACACTGGTCACAAGTATGCTAGTCACTAAGCAAACCAATGCTTTCCGTGAACTCATATCCGGTACGTAAAGATCGTGCCGATTGTGTCGTGCCAACCATGCCCATATTTATATATTAATTTAATATTCACATATAAGGTTTTCCACACACGTTGTCCCGGTTTGTGCCGCTCTAATAACTAGCGGAATAGAGACATGCTGCCTCGGACAGGCCATGCCAACAATTATGAAGCAAACAATTCGAAAAGGTTATTAGATAGGATAAACAACATTCAGCAGAACTATGAAGCGTAAGTACACCCTTGTTTAATATTGGTGAGTGATGGTTTGTCAGGTACAGAAAAGTTGCAATACTGGTGGCACAACAACATCAATCTAGGAGGGAATTCAGACTAGTTAGGAGTTCACGTATATTTACTCCTAAATATCTTCCTTGTTTCAGTTGCATCATCGTCAGTATCAAAGGTCATTAGAGCGTATTATCATCTCGGCATTTAGCTATCATCATCAAATTAATAAATCTAAGCATTCGATAGTTTTATCAAATGGCTAGTGATCACATAACAACTTGGTCTGGCACTATGGAAAAAGTGTGTTTGGAATGACTATCATCCTAGCAGGACGCATGAGTTAGCTAGATAAATCAAAAATGGAATTCGGAGCATGCATAGTTGCTTCTTCAAGGACATGAGGCATGACATCGGATATAGAATAAACTTTAAAAAAACTTAAAAATAGCAAAAATGCCATGAGTAAAAAGCAAAGAAGACAACTCAAATTAGATATATGGTTCATGACTTTCATGTGAATGCAAGATGTCAGTTCCTTGAGTTCAAATGCAACAGGCAGACAAATGAACAAGCAAAAACCAAAATGGCTGCCAAAACAAACAGTGGACTTTGAACATCAAAGGTAGAACACTAAGTTCTGTTACTTTTATATAAACGCAACCACAGCATTGCCATTCCTAACATTTAAAAAAAAAAAAAATCCTACAATACAAATGGAGCAATCCCATTATCAGATATAAAAGAGATTTTGTGATTCCCGCCAACATTTTTCACTTCCACTATGACAGAATATTGGAAAGGTTCTATGTAATTTGCAAGAACGGAAATTTGAGAATGATAACTAAAAAATTAGAGCAGGATAATTTGCTAGACTGGAAAACTCCCTGACTTCCAAATATTGAAACTCTATCGTGCAGAATCAAAAAATATTATAGCAGCACCTGGGCAAACCCAACTTTATGAAAAACAGGCAAGTCACAATAGATCTCAATCATCTTTGCACCTTTTTTTTCTTTTTTGGGGCGGGGGGAGATATGTACAGACAGACAATTTTCGCAAAGAAAAAGGACACAAGCAAACAGACTAATTCACATTGACATTTGATGTGTATAATAAAGTAGCATAAAACAAAAATGAGGAAATTACAAACTTACCTGAACTTCTGCTAGCTTCTCTCGGATCTGTATATAACCCATGTGAAGCTTTCCTCCAAAATGATCAGCTAAACGTCGATCACTGTATCAATATCAAAATAACAGATGCTGAGCTATACGCTAATTTTCTAGATTCAAAGGGCTGCATAGGAACATGTGACAGCAAACAACTGTAACGATCATAACCAACATAAATAACAGATTTCCTTAGAGCAATAGTTTCCTTCATTGACGTATATACAAAATCTGCTCCTGTAATGGAGCAACAATGGTCCCCTAACAACTTGCAATCGAAGAAATGGATACAGGTGCTACCGGTTCGAATATCTTTGACATTATCATAATCCCAAGACATAAAAATTCTTACCTGTCATAAACACTCAAGAAAGCTCCACATATGTCACACAGCCGTAGCTTTTGATCAGTCTGCAAAACATAGAATGTAAGCATTTTCCTTCTGAGCAATTAATAGTTCAAATGTCAATATAAGTAAAACATGTTGCAATGTTGAAATATGCACATCGAAATAGGTAGATTGGTGAAGTACAAACGGCACTTACTATTCTCACATCAGCAGCAGTGTATTTTGAAGTGTCGGTGCTTGGTAGTTCCTGGCGTGCGCCCAGCTGTTGAAAGGAAAACAACATAACGAACACTCTTGTATAATAGATGCCATTAAAAACGCAATATAGCAAGTTAAACAAGTTCTGAAATAAATTGCAGTGCACCTTCTTTAAAGCTTCAGCCTCTTCCAAAGCTTTCTGAGCCTCTTCTATCATACCTTTCTCACCTGTTCTTAAAAAAAAGCATTCAAAAAGTAGGAGGAGGAGAAAAGGAAGAAGAAGAAAATGAGGAAGAAGAAGAAGAAGAAGAAGAAGGAGAAGCATACAATTATGTACAGCATATTAAATATTCTGCATAGGCTCTATCGGCCTGCTTTTCATGTTCAATCTAATGTTATGCAAGTAAGATATATCAATTTTCCTAGGAGATAAAGATGCCTTCCTTGTAAGAGAAGGCTACTATCACAGAATACAGCAGACTTTTGGTCAGTCAAGTAAAACGCTATGCTCCATTGAAAAGGAAACAGACACCGTAGTACCTTACAGAATATCTTAAGCTGACCAATTCTATAAAAGTCAACAGATGAATGAAGCGTACTAAGTGACACTCATAAAAAACATCATGTATATTTAGGTACAACCACAGTGTCTAATGATTCAATAAGAACATAGGTTAGTAGATGAACTTACCAAGCTCTTCCGCCTTTTTGAGCTTGTCATTTATCATCTCCTGCGTGCGAGGATCTGGAGGAGGTAGCATGGGAACCGGTGCCAACTGAGGTGTATTTTGAAGTGGCTGTGGCAAAGCAGCTCTGTCCTTATTGAATGCATCAAGAAGAAGCATTGCCTACAGTTGATAAAAGGCAAATTAGTAAAGCAACTAAGTGGATCTATAGCAAAAATGATATTTATGGAAAGCAACATTGAGCTCATAAACCACATAGACCCTATTGACACATGATCAAGATGCTGCATGATTAGAGTTCACAATAACCTGTTTATCAGCTCTTCTGGTTCTAAGCTCTTCCAGTGCTTCAAGAGCTCGAATTTTGTTGTCAGTTTCACCTCTCAAATCTGCACATTATTTAACAACTTTGTAAAAAGGAAAAATAAATAATAAATAAAAAAGTCAAATCTTAGAGATGCTTCTAGTGTGCACTATTTAAATAAAAACCAGGCAATCCTACATTCACCCGCTGTAATACCAAATTATTATCTTGAGTAACTTTACCATAGAAGAGGATATGAAATGCAGTAACCAAATCGGTGTGCAGATAAAATTCAAAAATGTGCAGCTAAGTCTAACTCTAGATGCTCAACTGTTCATGTTAATTGGTGCAAAAGTTTTGAATAATGAGGTATAGTAAACAACTTCAAAGTGCTCAATCCTTGTCTTGTTCAATAATAGATCTACATGTAAATTTTGAAATGTTTACGTACAATGAGGTGAATTAGAAATATAAAACTATGTGTATTAGAAGTGTGCACATAGCTATGAATTTACTGTTCTGTAGTCAAATGTTGTAAAACATCAATCAATATGATACAAGCATTCAGCTCCTTTATAAAGGTGGAATAGGTGTTTATGATGTGATAGCCTGACAGGCAAGTAGTGTAGGAAAAAAGGCCGGCCTAAAAAGAGTTGAAAAGAAATAATAGACAAGACCTTACTTTTCTAGGAGTTGACAAAGACCTAGTTCTTGACCGGAGTGGCGACGTAGAATTTGTGTTAGTGACATCGCATATTAGATAACGTGGCATCCTTTATTTTATTTTATCTTAGTTGTATTGTCCTCATTTGCTTCCTATTTTATTTTACTTATTTCTGCCTTTATATTCTTTTATTATTATTTATATCATGTGTGCATAGTTTGTATTTGGATGGGACACACTCGGCGTGATTTTCTTGTTATGTGAAATGGTGTGATTACATGCCTTTTGTCTTGATTATATTGTCATTATTTGCTTCCTATTTTATTTTATCTTATTTATTCCTACCTTTATATTCTTCTATTATTATTTATATTATATATGCATGGTTTGTACTTGGACGGGGCACGCTTGGCGTGACTTTTCTTGTTTTGTGAAATTGTGTGATTGCTTGCTTGTATGTCTTGATTTTGCTTTCTTAAGCCGATGGGTCTTACGGAAGCAACCTATTTCAGTGCGTGGTGGGACTCATGACTGGGTTATTGTTGTTGTTGTAGTTGGAGTGTATGATAGCATACTAAGTATTGAACAGATTCTTTAAGCGGCGACGTCTTCAAATTACAATGTATGTGTTTTGTAGGGAGAGAAAAATATGAGTTTGATATAACGTATTTAAAAGGTTTACTAAGTGTGCCAATGTAAAGAAGCATTAGTAGTTGAAGTGCGTGCTTGACGCTCTTACCAAGTGTAGAGCTGAGTGAGTATGCCTAGTCTGAAGGAAATAGAACCAAATGCACTTGAACTAGAATTACTGGGTTCATGATAATCTTTAATAATAATAATAATAATAATAATTGATCTCTAATGTTGTTGATGCAGTCACTTTGATCCATGAGATCTCAAGAAGCTTGGATGTTTAGCTGACTTAGCCTAAACTAATTAACCATTAAGCCGCTAGCCTAAACTTGCAATCAAATTATACGTACGAAAAAGTCCAACTCGGAGTACTCTCTACATTTTGTATGCTTGGCTTTACTTAGTCACATTTGGGTTGGTTCAACCAATCATATTGGAGGAATCGTGGAGGCTGGAGATAGGCAAGAGGACGTTCAGCTAGGCAAAATGATTCCGTCAAGTATAAAGTTGAGGTACATTTGAGCTAGCACGCATAATGATGCAAAGTCAACGAGCCAATAAAGTCAAGGGTTTGTTCAACATGGTCAATAAGTCAAACCATCCATATTTGAGCTTATTGACATCTTTTAGAGCCTTCGTACGTTTTTGAATTGAATTCTGATAAAGGTGAGCTCAAGAGACATAAAAGAATACTCCTTGAGCCCTTAAATAGTAGATCTTCTCTCCCACAAGGGGACCATTAGCTAAGTTATTTGTTCTTCAGTATAACATTTCTTGCAAGTAATCTAATAAGCTTGTCATTTGTATTTTCTAATCTTCTCCTCCTTCCTCCATCACCATAGCTAGACCTAGGTGGCTCCATTCACTATGGCAAGCTTAAAATTCTAGAGCTACTCCTGCACTTGGTCAAATTCAATGATCATCCACTCATGAAAAGATCTTGGGGAATAAATTCTAGATCATTGGGTATTATAGATTGATTCTTTGGATTTTGGAAGATGTGGAGTGGAACTCAATGAACTTTCTGTTACATTGGAATTAGGAGCTTACAACTTACTTCTTTGGAGCTCTGAATCCTACGTTTACAACAAATTAGAGGATGAGTATGTTGGAGCTAAATGGAGGTGGATTTCGTCAACAAAAGAAAACTACGGGGAGTTAGAAGCTACTTGGGTTTCCTTTTTAGGGTATTTTAATCATAAATCAAAGCAAGATAAGCGGAGACTGATTTCTTGAGCAAGCAAGTGCTACCCTCTGTGAGCCTTCTACAACTATTACAAAGGAATAGAAGAGCTACATGAGACATGAGCATCGATTCAAGAAAAATTGAAGACCTCTAGGCAATCAACCCTAAGGGCATATTGAAGGAAAGTTGATGCCACGATCAATGTTGTTAAAGGCGCAAGGCGCACCAAGGCGCAAGGATGGTTTCAGAGCCTAGGCGCAAGGCGCGAGGCGAGGCACGTGCCTTATAAACGTGAGGCGCAATTTTTTTGAATAAAATATATATTTAACAAACATAAATTGAACACACTTAATATAAAATTAGCTAATTTAGAGTTAAAGATTTATACATAGCAACTTGCAAGAATAACTAAATTAGATTAGGTTGAGAAATGAATGATTTTAGATATTATCATCCTAATATTATAGTACTGTTTTTTAACTACATTATGGTATTAGAATTATAGCTATATATCCATAACAAGCAGTCACTTCTTATTCTTCTTTTTCTTCTCTTCTTCTGTGCGCCTACTGAGTTAGGATTTTTTTGGGAATGAGGCATTTTTTTTAACTATGAAGTGCAAGAGGCGTGCCCGGGCGTAGGCGGCGCCTCTTGCACGTGCGCCGGCCTCGACATGGGAGGAGATCACTCCTCTACGCTTAAGAGTGACATGATTGTTTTGAAGGCCACCCTAATAGGAGATACTATTGGCATACTCCAGTTGAGAACATGCACATGGTAGTATCCATGGGAATCACATTTCAGGAAGTTAGAGATCTGAGCAGAGAGACAAAACAAAGATCAGAATAGAGATTGAGAGAGATCTAGGTAAAGCGCAAGACCGTGGAACGCGCATGTCTTTTACGTTTTTAAAAATTGTATCAACCACTTACCCCATCAACGAACTGGTTTGAAATACCATATCTTTTTTCCAAGGACAGCCTGGTCCTTTCAGCCCTTAAGGGGGCCCGATCGCGCCAATACAACTCAACGGGGTCAAGTAGTGCCAATTCACTTTTGGGCCCGATTGGGCAAACTTCCCACATTCATTTGATAGGAGACGTTGCCTCTGAAACTTAGAAAAGGTTGTCTGACAAACAAGGTTTACCGTGCCGTGCCGTTTCGAGTTTCGGTAAATTCGGATCTCGAGACGTGCCGTGCCGACCGTGCCAATAATAAAATATTATTTTTATATTTATATTAAATTAAAATATTAAAAAAACACAAAAATAAAAAAATAAAAAAAAAAATTTAAAAAATAAAAAGTAATTATAATATATTTTTAAACACATTTATAAATTATAAAAAAAAATTCAAAAAAAAAAGTCCGCGCGGACCAAAACCAGGTCCGCGCGATCGCGCGGACTTGAAATCAGGTCCGCGCGATCGCGCGGACCCGATTCATCAGTCACGCGCGCAGCGCGTGACCTAATTAAGGTCACGCGCTGCGCGCGTGAAACACCACTGTTCATCGTCTTCCTCGCGAAGACGATGAACAGTGTTTAAAAAAAAAAAAAAGAAAAAAAAGCTGGAGCCGTCGGCTCGGCACCGTTCCGGTGCTGAGCGCCGGCGGCTCCGGCACGTTTCGGGCTGCACGGAGCGCGCCGCCCGAAACGTCGAACCTTGCTGACAAAGTAAACGGTGCCGAGCCGACGGCTCCGGCACGTTTCGGGCTGCACGGAGCGTGCCGCCCGAAACGTCGAACCTTGCTGACAAAGTACCTAGCATTAGACAGCTCCCTTGCATTAATAACATATGTTAGAATTGGCATACGGAACTGGTATTTTCCCACTCAGTTTAGCACCTATTTTGGTTTTCTGGACCTAGATATAAAAACTAAAAATAAAGATGTCATGGTGCCAAAAACTTATGCCCGTCAAGAAAGAATTGAGGACCAATTCGCAGAAAGGAAATTTACCCAGCGCATCAACTTCTTGCAGCTTTTCTTTTATCTGTTTAGATAACTCCATGACCTCAGGGGTCTGCTCCAAGGAAAAATTCAGGGTAAATGTCGGTTGGGTTGTTAATTATTTATATAAGATAAAGATGAGGACGAACAAAAGTAAAATTACCTGTGTGACTTCAGTAACAGAAATTGCAACAGCAGCCTTAGCATCTTCACTTTCCAAACGCTTCAATGCTCTTTGGATTTTCCTTTCACACTCAACAATAAGCTTCTCTATCATATCCTCCAAATCTCTATCAAAGTTATGAACACCTTTTTCTTTGGACTCCTCATATCTATGAATTGCTAAAGATAAACAAAAGAAGAGGAATGATCTAAAAAAAAAGTGAATGATATTTATAACCAAGTTACATTAATGGATTAGACAATTTAGAAGTAAGCAGGTCCCAAGCGGTATGCTGTTTGTCTGCAGCAGCATCCTTTCTTCCACAGTTTTTGAAGTTTTGCAAAACTTAAGGAGATTGATCTCACACTAAAGAATTTTTGTGGTACAATTCCTTTCTAGTGAGCATATTGACTAGAAACAATGAAAACAGACAACTTATTACCACTATACATACATATTATCCTCATACATACAAAAAGGATACTCTTTCCTCAGCTGCAAGGAATGCACCTTTGGGCAAGGACCTAAATCCATTTTCTGGCATGAAAAACAATACTTTAGCTGTGACCTGTTATATAAAATGAAGCCAAGAATAGATAACCACAAAGATGAACCCAGTGCGGGAAGTGCTCCCGAACTCAGGCTCTAGAGGGTTTCATGTACATGCCCATACCCGCTATCTCGCGGAGGACGTTTCCCTCCTCGCTTTGTTAGGATTTGAACCAACATCAGTGCGCTGGGAGGAGTGGGTCCTACCATTGCACCGCTGAGTTCACCCCTAAGAATAGACAACTACAGAACAGAGGAATAAACATCACTATGTAGCCACTTCAGATTTCCATACGGAGGAAGAATAATGGCGCCTAAAGGTTGCTTTCAAGAGCATTTTGTGGACTTCTTTCAAAGTTACGATACTGGAAAAATTGTGTTAGAAATTACCAAAAAGTGCTTTTAGTTCAGACTACCTGTACAAGCAAAAGAAATTTCCTTAAATTGTATTCTTAGTCCAGTACGAATAAACGTTCAAAAACACCACCAAATCACTGCTTCTTGCCATTCTAATCTCACATGTTCATTTCCTTCCCCCTGCAAAATTGCACCTCCTGACAGTATGGTTTAAAGAGTGCTAAAAAGGGCGCTCTCTAGCACTTTTATCTGAAAAGACCCTAACTGCAAATTCTGACCAAGCTTTTAACCTCAACTTTCAAGTTGCTTGTTACAAACAATATCCTAACTTTAACTTGCAACAATTAATTAATCCAAAATGACATTTTTTTTTTCTTTTTTTTTATAATACATTAGATGCGGCTGACTTCATTTTCTTACGTTCTAACAAAGTTTCTCAAAGACGGGATACCACGTCCAAGGGCAAAAACATTTTAGTTTGTCCAATTTTAACACCTAAGATCTAACACAATGATCCCTACAACCTGGGCGCAGTGGTATTAACAGTCAGATTGACTACCGATTTGCAACAAATTGAACAAGAAACCATGCAGACTCCATGGCACCAGAACACGCCTAAATTACACGTACAAATAATACAAACCAAATGCAATAAAATTACAATTGCATTTGAACGGGATTGGAGAGTTACAGTAAGCTGAAAGAGATCATGAGGACAGAGACCAGCGAGGTAGAGGCGGCAGACGTCTCGGTCGTAGTACTTGCGGTTCAGCTCCTCCACGTCGCCGTTGCGATTCGCGCCCATCAGCTGGTCCAGCTGCTTGCGGATCGCGTCCATTGCTGAATTTAATCCCTTATCCTCCCTCTAGGGCTCAACAATTCTAGGGTTTAGAAACTCTAGCTTTGGGATTATGTTTTGGTATCGCCGGTGGGGAACGGTGATTGCTCGCTTGTATAGAACGTTGGGAGAGATGTAGCACAGAGTTTACCTATTAGGGTTTATTCCAAAGAAAATATTTTGGGGGAATGGCATATCAGCCCCTCCCTACCAAAATTCAGCACACATCAGCCCCTATAATTTTTCCTCTGTCATATCAGCCCCTAGTTGTATAGACCCTAGCTAATTTCCTTATAATTTTATCCCAGTAAATATTAAAGGACGAAAATGCCCTTACAAATTTAATTATCTCAGCTTTTTTCTCCTCAGCTCCTCACCGTTTCTCGAAAGCGGATCCTTGCAGCGCGTCGCATCCGGCCGCGATCTCCGTTGTCAATCAAATTTAGCACCTATCTTGAGATACAGTATAAAATTTTCGGCAACTCATTTGATCTATTTTTACGCATTTTTATAAGAAATTTTGAACTACAAAATTATAGATTTTAATGTGATTTATAATTTTCTAGTTGAATCCTTTTTGAAAAAATATCAAATAGTATGCCGAATTAATGATAAAAGTTTGATCATTATTTCAACGTACTGTTTGGCATTATTTCAAAAAATGTTCAACCATAAAATTGTAGATCAAATCAAAATTTATAATTTTATAATTCAAAAATTCTCGTAAAAATGTTTAACATTAGGTCACATGAGTTGCCGTAAGTTTGTATAATATCTTATACTTGTACAAATTTTCGGCAACTTATTCGATTTATTTGTAAGCATTTTTACAAAAAAAAACATTGTATTCAGAATTTTTTTTTAAAAAAAATTAGATATATGTATTTTACTTTGATTAAGTAATTATCTGAATAAACAAGTATAAATTTATTTTGGAGAGCAGCACAAAATTAGGGACGAATTTGAACTCATTCCAATATTTTTTCTCAACTCTTTTCATAATTAACGGCGATATCGGATTAATATATTGGTTACCAACGCGGACCTCCCAGCTTGATTGGGCTTGTGAGACTGAAAATAATTTGCACTCTATATCAAAATCTCATCAATGACTACTGGATACTTGCTTGCTAAAGACGAGCTTGCTTGCCACCTCCTAAATCCACAACTTGCTTGCCTCCTCCAGACGAACTATGTCGGTTTCCTGGCAAGCTAACTTAATAATTTCAACTGTTGAAAACACTAAGTTAGTTCGTCAGTTTATAAACATAGCTTGCATGTAACACAACATAGCTCGCGCTGTACACTAACATATAGCTTGTAGGCCTAATATAGTTCGTCCATATATTTCAGCCCAAACACTAATATAGAAGAAGTTGATTAGTGACAAATACCAAGTGGCTGATTTGCGGAAATAAGATATCATTTATTAATAAATATAGACAGACGTGTTTCTCAAATCAACCCATTATTTTTTTTCACTCAGCACATGTTATTTTAACGTTTGAACTGAAGGATTCCGGATTGGCTATATTAGTGTTCTCGCGAGCTACGTTAGTGTTCAGTACGAGTTATATTAGTGTCACGGTCGAGCTATATTTGTATCATGACGAGCTAAATAGTATTTTCGGTAGTTGAAAACTAAGTTAGCTCACCATAACACTAATATAGCTCCTCCATACACTAATATAGCTCACTAAACACTAACATTGTTCACCATAACACTAGCACCCATACTTTTCCGACACATTTCAACCCAAACACTATGATACAAATATTGATAACACTATACTAATCGTCTCGTATACTAAATTAGCCATATGGAGTAATTTCGAGTTTTAGACAATGAGCTTATTTGAAAAACTTGAAAAGACAACGGCTTATTAGTACGAGTTTTAAAAAGTAGGAGGCTGATTTGAAATTATTTCTTAATTGATTAATAAGGAGAAGAAGAAGGAAGGAAGGAATAAGAGATATATCAATAGTGGCAATCGTTACAATCAAAAGTTTATTGGTTCATTTCCAGACTGAAGCTTTTTTTTTAACCTTCTATATTGGAAGCAGCGAGAAAAAAATGAAATAAGTATTAATTAGCCCGGTATTTCAAAACTTGTACTAATCAGCCCCATATTCCAAACGCGTACTAATAAGCCCTTGCATTTTCAAGTTTTACAAACAAGCCCTTGTCGAACACACGAAGTATTCAGACGGCTAATTTAGTATTTCAGACGACTAGTATAGTGCTGCTAGTACTTGTATCATAATATTTGGGCTGGAATGTTCCGAACGAGACTCAGCGAGCTATCTTAGTGTCACGGTCTTATGTTAGTCTTCAACGCAAGCTAGATTAGTATCAGGGCAAGTTATTCTAGTGTAGTGAGCTAACTTAGGTTCAACTATAAAAATACTAAGTTGGTTTGTCAGGACACAAACATAGCTCGCCCATAACACTAACATAGCTCGCTTGGACACTATCGTAACGCATCCTGACACTAATATAATTCGCGAGAACACTAATATAGCTTGCGTTGTAACACTAACATAGCTCACCATGACACTAATATAACTCGTACTGAATACTAAATTAGCTCGCGAGAACACTAATATAGCTAATCCGAAATATTAAGTTCAAACGATTAGAAAAAAAAAGGGGCTGATTTGAGAAACAAGATCATCTATATGTATTAATAGATGATATCTTGTTTCCGCAAATCAGCCCCTTAGTAGTTATCGCTAATCAACTCCTGCGATATTAGTATTTGGGATGAAATATACTGGGCGAACTGTATCATGCCTGCAAATTATGTTAGTGTTTAACGTGAGATATGTTAATGTTACGAGCAAGCTATGTTTATAAACTGACGAGCTAACTTAGTGTTTTCACCGTTGAAAATAATAGTTTAGCTTGTCAGGACACCAACATAGCTTGCCCAGAAGAGGCAAGTAAGTTGTGGATCTACTATTTAGGAGGCGGCAAGTAAGCTCGTCTTTAGCAAACGATTATGCAGTAGTCAGTTATGAGATTTTAGACTGAGTGCAAATTATTTTCAGTCTCACAAGCCCATCAAGCTCGGAGGTCCACGGTGGTGACCCATATATTAGTCCGATATTGTTGTTAGTTATTAAAAGATTTGAGAAAAAAATATTGAAATAATTTCAAACTCTTCCCTAATTTTGTACTGCCCTCCAAAATAAACTCATACTTTTTTATTTAGATGATTACTTAATCAAAGTAAAATACGTATATCTAAGTTATTTTTAAAAATTTTCTGAATACAAAAAATAGAATTGATTTTCTCAAAAAGTTTTGTATTGAATTTTTTTAAAAAAACTTCAAAATAATTATTTTAAGGCTCCAAATCTTTACTTGTTAGAAACATATTGGACTCTTAAAATATAAATTCAAATAATTTTTTTGAAAAGATTTTTAACACAAATGTAGAGCACGCCAAAATTTATTTTCACTGCATTCATTTTTTTTAAAAAAAATACTTGTGTGTGTGTGTGTGTGTATATATATATATATATATATAATATATATGAAGTGATTATATAAATTTTTTTTAAAAACTCATAAATTTATTTGATAGAACTTTACGAAATATTTATTTTTTCCGTAAAATCCCACAAAAATTTTGAGAATAGGGTGGTGAAATGAATTTGGTAAAGTAATGTGGCTGTGAAGTAAAGTAGATGGCAGTCTTATAATTTCTTCAAATGTTAAGGTAAGTTAGATAAACTTTTGAAAACGTTTTTGAAACAGTAAAACAGGGACTGATATGGCAGATTATAAGATTCATGGGCTGATTTGTATGGAAAGATTGTTTTGAGGGGCTGTCTTGGTATTTTCCCAAATATTTTCCTACTACCAAAATATTTATATTATACTTTATAATTTAAAATATTTTAACTTAAATTAATATTTAATATCTACGGAAATTAACTCTACTCGCCGCCGCTTTAATGACGATACGTCCACGTTTTCCTTTCATATAATACTAGCAGAAATATCACCCGCGATGCGTGTGGAAAAAAAAAATTAATTTTTTTAAATTTTAAAAATATATTTAAAAAAATTAAGATTATATATATATATATTAATATAATTTCAGATTATATTACTTTTTATTTGTGGACTTGTATTTGTTTTTTTTTAAGATTTATTTTGTATTCTCTTTAGAAGAGGTACACACACACACATATATATATATATATATATATATATATATATATATATTAACCCTCGTCTATAAGAGTGCTGCTTCCATACGCTCATGCGAATAAAAAAAATTGTGATTGTTTAAAGATTCTAATCAAGTATTTTTAGACTTCAAAGTTTAATGGGCTTAAAGCAGATTTTAAAACTATTTTCAAATCCGTTTAGAATTCAGTAAAAAATTAGAGCCTTAAAATATCTATTTAGATTTTTTATTTTGAAAAAAAATCTAAAATAAAAACTATACATCTCATCAAAAGTTACAACTTTCATATTAAAAATTTTTCTAAAAAATAATCACCAATTTTATTTTAAATTAATACGCTCGTTCGTATGGTAATTCTATACACACGAGCTTGTTGGATCAATTTTGTATCACAAACTAGCATAGAGTCTCATTGGATCGTTTAAGAACTGTTAAATCCATGTTAAATAACATCAAATTGGATTCTCTCTTGCTTCTTTACATCAACATCTTTTCATATTTTCAACTTCTTCAGTTGTCCCCATTAGGATGAAATTAAGATTCATACAGAGTCATTTTATTTCCAACACTACAATCATATTTAATCCAAGAAGCAAATTCACGCTCCCAATTTCTCAATCTGAACGGGTGCTATAACTAGATGAGGAGATATGTTTTCTTCAAAGAAGGAAGCAAGAAAAGCCATGTTGTGTGATTTTACCTGAAAATGTTAAATAAAGGTCAATATATATGATATCGTATGCATTTGGATCTTCAGGTCGAGCCGACTTCAATTCGACCGCCGACCAACACTACGAATTGACCCGAGGCCCCAACCTCAAGATCACTAGGCTGAGATTGATTTTGGCCTGACGTATTACTGATGTTTCGGATCGGAGGTCCTGACAAACTCCTTGAAGCTTGTTCCGTATTCAACATCGATTAGCCAAGACCGACGTCAAATCAAAGCTCGACCAAGGCTTCGGTAACTCGACCAAGCTCATCCGACCGAAGTGAGGAAAGACCAAATCTGCCGTGTAATCATCGCGCGGTCGTGGATGAGTCAGTTATACACTACGCCCCCACCAAAGAACATGGAAACTTACGTGGCACAAGAATGACCAGTCAACCCATGATTCTCGCAGGATCCATTATTTCCGCAACCATCACGACCCGGGCGTGCATTCAGGAACGCCTATAAAAGACCACCCATGGTACTTTCGGCGAAATCCCACTTCACGCACTCGAAAGCACCATGAGAGAACTCAGACTTATAGCATGTTATGCAAAGTCTAGTTGTGTTCTTAAGTGAATTGTAATCTGATGTATTGTAGACCTCAACTATAAGAGAGAAACGAAAGATATTGTATTCCTAATAATTCTAGTGATATTCATGCGTTGGATTACGTGATCACTCGTAGTTTTTCGTTTGTCTTCCTCAATGGTTTTCACGTAAAAATTCATTTATCATTCTCTCTTTCTCTAGCTGCTCATCTTAACCAATTACAGTTTTTGAACACTTATTAATCGACCAAGATGTGTGTGTGTGTGTGTGTGTGTGTGTATATATATATATGTTAGTTCAGATTGATTTGGATAAAATTGAGTATCAGACTTTTTAATCCAAAATTTGACCTGATCGACCCAACCCAAACATTCAGATCGGGTCAGGTCGGTTCGGGTCTGTCTAAAAACTATCCAAAAGCATAAAAGAAGACAGAGTCATTAGTATTACCAAAAGCAAAAAAGAAGACGGAGTCATTAGTATTACCAAAAGCATAAAAATTACCACTTATAACTGAATTATTACAGTGACAATATAGAATATACAGGACCAAATTTCGAATTATTGGAAAATAATCTATAAAAATGCTGTAATGGTCCAGCCTATAAGCCACGTTATTTATTATTTATTGATCATTATCATCATCAGTTCATATATATCAGGATCAGCAAGTGAGGTTATCTCCGGGTGCAACGCCGAGCTGGCTGCAGTACTCCTTGAAGTAGCTAACACGTGCATTCACAGTTGCCGGATTCTTGCCATCGCACTCTAGAGCTCCGTTAATGGCTCTAATCGTCGCGCCAAATCCCTGACCGGAGATGATGGGGCGGTGGCAGTGGTTCATCCAGTACCACAGCGCCGTCTTAAACGATATTACCATGTCTGTGGCGACGGTCTCCGGCGCATTCAAACCGTCGAAGCCGATGTCACGCCCCGCGGGACCGTAGTTGAAGTTCCACGATAGTTGTATAGGGCCGCGGCCGTAGTAGCCCTTTCCAGTGACGCACGGCCACTGGGTGTTGCTCTCGTCGCAGTAGTCCTTTGATGGCCCGTCGATCTCGTTTATGTAGCAAAAATCTGTATTCAAGTGCCAAAAATAAGAATAAATATGTAAATTTGGGTTCAATCTGACTAAACACAAAGAAGAAGAAAATGATATGTAAATAAAAAGTCTTACGTCCAGTTTCATGTGTTGCATGGGCGAAGAAGGCAGCGATCTCGCGCTTGGAGTCATCATCAGATCCTTCACCGCCGAAGAGGGGGTACGCACCGGCGGCAGTGAGGAATCCATCACGAGTATAGAATCCTTTGCCTTCACATCCTGCGTCGGCTTGGCCGATGATTCCGTCGAAGAATGACGAAGTCACGATGTCAGCGACCGATACGGCGTTGGCAAGGTCGCCGGAGATTAGGAAAGCTAGGAGTGCAACTACGGTTATTATTGGTGCTGATCTAGTAAGTTGAGCCATGACTATGGTTTGTGGATAGATTTAGCTGTGTTACTTCTTGGAAGTTATGGATTTATATTGTCAAGAACAGTTGACAAGTCATGTGGTTTTAGCTTTTGCGATTGTTGATTTTTTTGTAGAGATGACTTTCTGGGAAAAGTCAATTTTGGGTTATTATACGACTTTTTGGCGAACGGTTGAATTGATGTAAATGAGGAAAATTTTCAACTTGCCGACGCATACTAGTATGTTTGTTTTAGGCATTCTAGAGAAGATATTATCTTGTGTTGACTTATTGTAGATTTGTTATGTCGATTTTAGTACTTCTACGTGCTATGTTTTCAATCAGATTTCAGAATTTAAGCGCCTCATAAATACGTTATTTTATTTTAATTTATTTTAAACTAAAAACACGCTATCACATTTTTGGACTTGTCCTAACTTTTACTCTCATCTCTTGCGGCGTATGAAATGGATAGCTAGCTATATTCTTCATTTCCAACTTACTTATTTTGGAGATGAATGGGGGCGCCGCCAGAAGCAGAATTTTCTACATCCCAAGGCATATACCCACCCTAAGCACTATGCTATGTTGTTTTTACACCGATCTTTCTACTTATATAATTTAGCACCATCTATATTTTTTTTAAGAATAAAATACTATATACATTAAAATAAAAATGTATCGGCATGGGCTGACTTGAGACGAAAAGATACAGCATTAGCCACTTCACGAATCCCGCGTACAAAAAGTTATACATATGATGCACTTAATATAGAAAAATCATCGTTAAAATATAAGCCATATGAGAGAATGGTCAATCACGGCAATCATGAAAAATGGAGGAACACATGTGTTACTTTTTGCCGGTAAAAGTTAGTCCAAAAATGTTACCGGCCACCATCTGTTAATTTTTAAGTTTTTGTTCAGCATGGTTTTAAAGGTGGGACTATTCCATAGCCTCTTGTTTTACGAGCGATAATGTGTGGATATAGAAAGTGGTGGGTATCCAAGCCTAGAAGATGATTAGTAAAACAAAAACAAGTTATCCAACAGTCTTACGGTGTGAGGTGACGAAAACTGTTTATCATGAACCATGCGCGTATTTGCCACAGCAGATGAACAAAATCTTTTGCAAGTATTTAACTGTCATTATTGCATCGTTCATTCCATGTTCTCTCATACACGGAGCGAACGGAGATAATTACAATCATTTCTATTGGAAGTTTCACAATGACAATGGTCGAGAACGAAACCGATTTTTCTGGTCACCTTTTCATCATCAGCATAAGTCCTAATAATAACTTGTCATGTTTGCAATTCAAAATTACAAAAACCAGAAAAAATAACCAAGGATCAAATTAATTGGACAGTAAAAAACCGATTCTTTTGTCATTATCATGAATAAATGCATGTGTTGCCTGCTTAGCTAAGAAATAATCGACCAAGATGTGTGTGTGTGTGTGTGTGTGTGTGTGTGTGTATGAGTTCAAATTGGTTTGGATAAAATTATGTATTGGACTTTTTAATCCAAAATTTGACCTGATCGACCCAACCCAAACATTCAGATCGGGTCAGGTCGGTTCGGGTCTAGCTAAAAACTACCAAAAGCATAAAAGAAGACGGAGTCAGTAGTATAACCACAAGCATTAAAATTACCAAAAGCATTAAAGAAGACGGAGTCATTAGTATTACCAAAAGCATAAAAATTAGCACTTATAACTGAATTATTACAGTGGCAATATAGAATATACAGGACCAAATTTCGAATTATTGGAAAATAATCAATAAAAATGCTGAAATGGTACAGCCAATAAGCCACGTTATTTAATATTTATTGATCATTATCATCATCAGTTCATATATATCAGGATCAGCAAGTGAGGTTATCTCCGGGTGCAACACCGAGCTGGCTGCAGTACTCCTTGAAGTAGCTAACACGTGCATTCACCGTTGCCGGATTCTTGCCATCGCACTCTAGCGCTCCGTTAATGGCTCTAATCGTCGCACCAAATCCCTGACCGGAGATGATGGGGCGGTGGCAGTGGTTCATCCAGTACCACAGCGCCGTCTTAAACGATATTACCATGTCTGTGGCGACGGTCTCCGGCGCATTCAAACCGTCGAAGCCGATGTCACGCCCCGCGGGACCGTAGTTGAAGTTCCACGATAGTTGTATAGGGCCGCGGCCGTAGTAGCCCTTTCCAGCGACGCACGGCCACTGGGTGTCGTTCTCGTCGCAGTAGTCCTTTGATGGCCCGTCGATCTCGTTTATGTAGCAAAAATCTGTATTCAAGTGCCAAAATAAGAACAAATATGTAAATTTGGGTTCAACCTGACTAAGCACAAAGAAGAAGAAAATGATATGTAAATAAAAAGTCTTACGTCCAGTTTCATGTGTTGCATGGGCGAAGAAGGCAGCGATCTCGCGCTTGGAGTCATCATCAGATCCTTCACGGCCGAAGAGGGGGTACGCACCGGCGGCAGTGAGGAATGCATCACGAGTATAGAATCCTTTGCCTTCACATCCTGCGTTGGCTTGGCCGATGATTCCGTCGAAGAATGACGAAGTCACGATGTCAGCGACCGATACGGAGTTAGGACTAGGGGAAGCATCGCACGGACCTTCCCGACATCCGTCACCACAGTAGTCGTTGCCAGAGCCACAGTAGCCAAACTTGCTACAGCATAGCCCCTCTGCGCAGCCGCAGTTTTGCGCGTCGGCACGGTCGCCGGAGATTAGGAAAGCTAGGAGTGCAACTACGGTTATTATTGGTGCTGATCTAGTAAGTTGAGCCATCACGATGGTTTGTGGAAAGATTTAGCTGTGTTATTTCTTGAAGTTCTGTATTTATATAGGCAAGAACTGTTGACAAGTCATGCGTGTTTTAGCTTTTGCGATTGTTGATCCTTTCGTAGAGATGACTTTCTGGGAAAAGTCAATTTTGGGTTACTATACGACTTTTTGGCGAACGGTTGAATTGATGTAAATGAGGAAAATTTTCAACTTGCCGACGCATACTAGTATGTTTGAATTTTAGGCATTCTAGAGGAGATATTAGCTTGTGTTGACTTATTGTAGATTTTTTGTGTCGATTTTAGTACTTCTACGTGCTAAGTGTTTTCAATTAGATTTCAAAATTTCAGCGCCTCGTGAATACGTTATTTTATTTTATTTTATTTTTTTAAACTAGAAACACGCTATCACATTTTTTGGGACTTATCCTAGCTAGTACTCCATCTCTTACGACGTATGAAATGGATAGCCAGCTATATTCTTCATTTCCAACTTACTTATCTTGGAGATCAACGGTTGTGCCGCCAGAAGCAGAATTTTCTACATCCCAAGGCATATACCCACCCTTAGCACTATGCTATGCTGTTTTTATACCGATCTTTCTACTTACATAAATTACCACCATTTATATTTTTTTAAGAATAAACTACTATATGCATTAAAATAAAAATCTATCAGCATGGGCTGACTTGAGACGAAAAGATACAGCTTTTTTAAGAATTCCGCATATAAAAGGTTATGCATCTGGTGCACTCAATATAAAAAAGTCATCGTTAAAATATAAGCCATATGAGAGAAATCACGGCAATCATGCAAAATGGAGAAGCACATGTGCTACTTTTTGCCGCTAAAAGTCTGTCCAAAAATGTTACCACCATCTGTTAATTTTTAAGTTTTTATTTAGCATGGTTTGAAGGGTGGGACTATTCCATTGCCTCTTCTTTACAAGCGATAATGTGTGGACATTGAAAGTGAGTGGGTATCCAAGTGTAGAAGATGATCAGAAAAACAAAAACATAGTTAACCAACAGCCTTACGATGTGAGATGACGAAAACTGTTTATCATGAACCATGCGCGTATTTGCCACAGCAGATGAACAAAATCTTTTGCAAGTATTTAACATCATTATTGTATCGTTCATTCCAAGTTCTCTTATACACAGAGTGAACGGAGATAATTACAATCATTTCTATAGGAAGTTCCACAATGACAATGGTCGAGAACGAAACCAAATTTTCTGGTCACCTTTTCATCATCAGCTAAGTCCTAATAATAACTTGTCATGTTTGCAATTCAAAATTACAAAACTCAGAAAAAATAACCAAGGATCAAATTAATTGGACAGTAAAAAACCGATTCTTTTGTCATTTTCATGAATACATGCATGTGTTGCCTGCTTAGCTAAGAAATAAGCTGACCTTTACCAAGTAAAATCACTACTAGAACGACCACAAATATATTAGAGCCAGCTGCCTTCTCTATGGCTCCCAATTAGCCATGAAAGGGAAAGCCTCCACGGAGATCAAAGATCTTGATTTGTGCAGAAGGAGATTTGCAGACATCAACTTCTTGTTCCTGTATTTGGATTTACGCCATCTGATCAGGTTGTGATCATTACGTTTGCCGGTTCTCATCCTTGTATCCAGCTGCTCTTCCTGTCCTCCCTATTACATAAGTTTCAGGTAGAGGGTTCTCATAGTTTGGGTTGAGTCCCTGGTAAGAACGAGCAGCCAAATATTCTGACCCCGTTTTTGCAGCTCCTTTATATAAAACAGCATCGGAACATTCACTTCTCAACTTCAGAGCCTTCTCTGTTATATCCGCCAAAGCAAGCATATCCTCCGCTTCTTTTCCGTCGTCTCCTGGTACATGATTCTCGATATTAGTTTAGCAAGAACTTAAGGATTTGCATCACTACGATTGTCAATGCATATAAACTTTGAATCAAGTGGTTTTTGCAGCTAGGAAGTATACCTTGCTGAATGTCTTCGATATAACCACCATGGAAGAAAGAAAATCTTGCTTCTTCTCTTTCGTTAACAACTTCAGATGGAGAATCCATCAAATGCTGAAATGCCATCACATATTCTCCTGTCCACTGCCTCCCTCTGCAAAATTGTGGAGGTGGTTTTACAAGAATTATTAATCATAGGATAAGTAGTTATTGCTGTTTTCTTGAGCATTCTTGAAAATAAATTAAGATATAACTGTACATACAACTAGCAAGCTTTTGAGTTCTTGAACATGATTGCACGCCACTAAAATGTTTTAAGTTGTCAACATTTTTCATGCGCTCGGACTCAGGAGGACAAAACTTTGTAGTACACTATACTTCTCTGACATGCTACAACAATAACATTCCAGTAAAGAATCCCACAAGGACGGAGTCTGTGCAGAGTAGATGTAAGCAGCCGTGTCTCAAAGGAGGCTGTTCCCATGGGACCCTCGCCGAAGAAAACAAATCCAAGACACACAGGAAAGCAAGCACATAATTTTACATAATAAGAAAATTCCGCCGAGCATGCGCAACCCAAGCACAAACCACGCACACATAATATAATAATAAAAGCACTTCTCATACATATACTCTATCCAAATTAGAGTGTAAGCGAATTTTAACTTTCAAATGCCATATGCAAGAGAGTAATTCAGAAGGGAAATATAAGATGTATTCATCAAAGTAACCCGTAGACAAAAATCAAAACTTACATTAGATGTGTGGTCGCATTTAGTTAAAGAAACTGCCAATTATAAACTTAAAATGAGCATATGAAAATAACATCCTGTTTGTATGAAATGATATGTCTGCCCAACATCGATATGCTACTCCTCCTGATTTGCTTAGCTTTAAACCCCTCCTGATTTGCTTAGCTTTAAACCCAAGGGAAAGAAAAATATTGCAAAATTTCTTGTTGGAAGCTCAAGTTACTAGAATATAAAGTAGTTGTAGAATAGTATTCCAAGAAAAGAAACATTTTAGGGAGAATGTTGAACCAAAAATCTAGAGAAGATTTTAAGCAAAATATCTAGAGAAAATGATGAGAAATTCCAAAGAGAGGATAAGGAAGGAGACATTCAAGATAGAGAAAGTGGAGGGTGAGATTCAAAATTTAGAAAGTGCGTGGAGAGCTTTAAAGAGAAAAATGTAGAGCAGACTAGTACAAAAAGTCGAAGCAAACATTTTAGAGATACTTAAGAGAAAACTCTAGCAAGAATGAAGACAAAATGAAGAGAAAAGAAGCTAGATAGAGAATAGAGAACCCTAGAGCTAATGATAAAATTTTAAAGAGAGAAAGTAGAAGCAGAAATTCTAGAGAGAAAAACGTGAAGCAACAAATATAGTTACTATGTAATATGTGGAGCCTTCAACCCTATTTTTGCACCATGTGGCACTCGAAATATTATCTCGACGTTAATTGGAAATAAAACACTGAAGAATCCCCTCATCTCCAATAGAAGCATGCTTCCCAATGCATGGAAATTTCACAGTGAGAAGCATTCATCAACTGCCATAATCAATAAAGCATCTCTTCATTTCACATGCACAGAGAATTTTACGAAGAGAACTATTTCTTCATCTCCAAGCAGAAACATATTTATGTTCTAATAAATACAGAAGTTTAAGAAGAAATCCATCTCTTCATCTCCTTTAGAGTCACCTCTTTCTTTAACAAATGAAGAATGGAGATTTTAATGAAGAGAGTCTCCATGTCCAATTGGAAGCTCCTCCTTGCTCGCAGCTTATGGTTAGAATGTTTTGTCAGATGCAATAAGCAGTAAAGGGGGTGTAGAAGGAAAATCAAGACAGGCTAGTGTCTCAACACACATATCATCACATCATTTGTGGGAAGCAATAATACAATTCTCCAATTTTGTTTTACTGTTTGTATATGATTTTTTAGTTTCTGTTTTTCTGATAAACTTCATTTCTTCATATTGTGGAAAATTTTTGCAATATAATATTTCACAAATTAGTACTTGAAGATTATTTAGAAAATTTTATGTAAGAGAGAAGACATAGACTGTTTTCTTCAATAAATGCAGACTCTCTATGTTAAAAAAAAATCAATATTGATTTAAAAAAAAAAAACTTACCAGAAATCATACCACAGTAACATTTGCAGGCTAACTAATGACCATTTCATTCTCATGTTTGTCTATAGAAAACAATCATACCCTTAGAAGTATGAGGTTACATTACTCAGCGTGTAGCATGGGTTATCATTTGTCTAGATACAAAGTAGAGTGAAATTTTAAAGAGAGAATTATGGAGCTAAAGATTTTTATAGAAAAAAAATTGAGAATATAGAATACAGAAGTTGGATGTTTACAGAAAGGCATATATTTTACTATTTAGAGGTGTCTAAGGTCTTCTAGATATATCTTGGAATTTAAAATCCGAGTTCTTAAGCTATCCAAATATGAAAACCTAAAGTACTTGAACTTCCTTCTTAAATGGATCCTATAGGTTGGATATTTAAGATGATGTTATGTGCACAAACATTTTGGGCACATAAAGATAGCAGAGCTTTGTGCTAGTAAAACAACATGAGAGAGTTGATTACTCCCCGTACCTGTCATAAGCTAGTAAAGCTTCAAAAGGAGTGATAACTGGTGCCAGTAAGTCTTTGCCATCCAAAAGAGAAGTTTGAGCACAAGAGACATACACAAAAATATCACACTGCGAAAAGAAGAAACTTTATGATTTAATGCTAATAAGAGCACTTGCTGTGAAGAACAAAGTATATTCGATTAGTTATGCAAACCTCAGGGAAGTTAGCAAGTTTGGCAGCATTTGGCCTACCCATTACAAATGTGTAAGACTTCTTCCCAGCTCTCTGAATTAGTTTTTTCATTTGATCAATAATACGAAGATAACCAGCTGAAATAAAATGTATGTTATTTGCAATGCCCAGAGATCAGAACTGAACATGTATCAAGACTTTGGAAAACAAAGAAATGTTCTTAAGAAATAAAGGTCGATGACCCACTATTGCATGCCGCCTTAGGCATGTCTTTTTAAACACTGAAATTCTATTAGAAATAAACCAATAATAAAAAATGTGTAAGCTAATCTTCAAAGGAACTACAAACCATGCTTTCATATTTCTGGACTAGATACATGTGCAGAACTTCTCAATACTCCAGCAACGCAAGCCTAGACATTTTTTATCACCTTTAAGACCCCTATCAAAATTTATTTTGTATCTATCAATAGCAGAGATGGCTAATTGATTATCTGATGGTAGTATTGCTGTGAGCATATCAACCCATTGGCATTTGTACAGTATCCCTTCATCAGAACCAGCTTGAAGCATCAGACAACCTTTATTCTTCATGAACGTCCGGACAACAAGCTTTGACAGGGAGTAATATGTTTCCCACAGCTTTGATTAGGACTATGTTTCCAACATCAAATCATCCCCTTATCAAGGAGCATACGACTCGACGCTAGGCCACTGTTATATTCACGTATTGGAATTAGCACCACTAGCCTTAGTTTGGGATCTATATTTCTTGCCATTAGGTAGCAATCAGTTGCAAAGAAGCAAGGTGTTGGGAAGATGGTTTGAAGTGCACAGGTCACCACTGGTTAGGGAGATTGTTTGAAGCTGGCCATCATAATGACAAGTACATCTCTAAGAAAGCTTCATATATGAAATTAAACAAGCATTAATGTGCTGTGAATCTTAACATTGAACTTTAAACTTCTACTAATTTGCATTAGACAAATATCATATGGTCTTTCATGATTGCGCCTGATTAAATAAATCTTTGTATTTCTCTATGGATTTCAGCAGAAGAATAATATCCTACGAATGCCAAAATGAGTTTCATGTTAGTTTTAGGTTTATATGTTGTCAACAAAAAATATCATCCTCAAGGGCATTGGACTAAGCAATTCATAAGATGTTGCCCTGCACACGCAGCAGTCTCAGTAATTCTGAGCTCTGAATTCAGCAAAACAAATGAATTTTCATTGATGTTAGAAGACTTGAGCATCCACTAGCTGCCTTGAGAATAGATTTGCATCAACAGCTATGCGAGCCCTTCTCTAATTTTTTGATGCACTTAAAGTTAGAAAACGACAATTACAATGGGAGTGTAGGCTAAGGCGTAAGAGCGTATTTAATTGTGCTAAACTTGCAAAGTAAACTAGTGTTTCTTAAACTACTTGTGCTAAACTTGCAATCCCACAAAACACTTATTTCATTAAAATTAGTACTTCAGTAAACTAGTTTTGCTAAGCCTGTGTAGTAACAACATCTAAAGAGTGTGTTTAGTTCATTGCCTTGCAAAGTATCCGCATGAATCACAATCCACGAATATATTATGGATGAAATCCACAAAAATATTCCTTTCCCATCTTTGGTTCACTTTCTATATTTGATTACATTACCGAAAATGATGCACAGACTTCTCCATGCTAGTATTGTCATACCATTGTTCTTTTGTTTGCCAAAACCAAACATTCAGTCATCCAAAATTTCTGAGAATCCTACTTACGTAACTCCAAGCAAACGCACAGTCAAAGAGTTTACATAAAAATAAGGTTTTTCCTGCCGTGCGGAGCCGAGTTTCAGTAAATCCGAAACTCTTGACGCGCC
The DNA here is from genome assembly GCA_002076135.1 of Xerophyta viscosa. NCBI lineage: Eukaryota > Viridiplantae > Streptophyta > Magnoliopsida > Pandanales > Velloziaceae > Xerophyta > Xerophyta viscosa. The sequence continues at coordinate 949,525 of MJHO01000013.1, read as the reverse complement.
GACCGTGCCGATAATAAGATATTATTTTCTATTATTTTTATATTAAATTAAAACGTAAAAAATGCAATAAAAATAAAAAAAACCTTGGACACGCGCATGGCACGTGACCAGTACGGTCATGACCCACGATAATGCGCAAGCTAAGACAGGTCGCACCCGCAACGCGAGATAACGGGTAGGTGAGCACTGTTCAACTTTCTCGCGAGAAAGATCAACAATGCCATTGTACCCAAAAAGAAAAAAAAAAAAAATCATGCCGTGCAGGCATGACGGACGAGATGGCGGTGCCGGAGATCCTCCAGCTCGATGCTGATATTTATACAGTGGTCAAAATGGTTTTGGCACGAATATAAGAGAGATATTTTTTTTGAAAGTTTAAACAGTAACCAAAAAATTTAAGGATTGATTTAGAAAAGCAGGGAGAAATGATATGATATTTGCTCCTAATTTATAATAATAATATAAATACATACATAAATATTAATTTTCTTAAAGAAAATTTAATGCACATATAAAATTTTGATTATATATATATATATATATAATATATATATATATATATTATATATAATATATATATATATATATATACACACATTTCACATCACTTCTCAGATAATTTTTAATCTTGCATTTTAAACTTTCAAAAAAATCTCTCTCTCAATATTTGTGCCGAAGTCAGAAGATGCGTCTTCGGAGGATTTACCATGCATAAAATGTGTAATCAACACTGAAATAGCATATTTTGCTTTTAAACGAGCATTTGTTAGCTGACTTCCAGTTATTTCAGCCAGCGTAAACACTCACCACTAAAACCATGCTGAACAACAGTTAAAGCAAACAAAGAGTTGAGAATTAAATGTATCAACAACAAATCTGGTTTAAATTGGTGACACTTACCAATGCCTAAGGTGCCCACCAAAATGCCCACAATATTCGCATCTTTTGCTTTCTCCACAAGGTAATACCTTCATGATTTACTCAAGATTAAAAATTATCCATCTTCTGACCTATAAGCATATAAAAGTAAGAAATCGAACATAGCCCTACCATACCTACGTTTAAGAATCCGCTTCTGATGGAATAGATCTTTTAACAGTCGATTTTCTTCAGTGTCATACCTAACTGGGGACAAAAATCACACAAAACATAAGTGCTACTATAAAATTTCTTTGTAGAAATTATCAAGGAGAGACGCTATTCTTAGTTACAGAATTTCAATCGTGTAAGACAAAAAAAACCAAGAATACCAACTTCATGAAACTGCATAAGAATGTACTTTCAGACAATTGAAAAATATTTAGGGGATATTTATTTTAAGGGAAAAGTATGAAAGTGAAAAGAAAGCAATAAAATGAAAAATGAAAGAGAAGTGAATAAGAAAGTATAAAATGAAAAAAATGAAAAGAAAGCAATAAAAGTGGAAAGTGTTGGGAAGTGATAAAAAAGTAAGATTCGAACTTTTTTGTGTACTTTCAATTGTGTAGTGAGATGAAAATAGAATTTTTTTTATTTACATAGATATATAGGGTTGAAAGTAATTTAGAAGATTTATTTAGATTTAATACATAATTCAAAAATAATATTTGCTAATAATATATTCATATTTATTATCTTATTTATTACTAATAATTAAGAAATTATTTTTATTTTATTTAGTTAATATTTTTTAGTAATTTTATTTATTTATTTACCTCTTGATTACATGTTATTTTATGAACTATCAGTTAAAACAAGAAGCTCTCCAAAAATTATAGACAAAAAGATGCACAAGCAGGTGCAGTAAACACAATGAAGTTCCATCAAGAACAGTATGAAGGCAATACGGACAAAAGATGAGTGACTTAAATCAGGCCTAATCATTAAGGGTTCAACTAACCTATAATTCAAGGTTCCCAGCGTCAACTGAGCCAAGTTTAAAAAACTTGGATCCTGGCACGTACATATTGTGCCTATATATTTATTTTTATTTTTTAAATTAGAAGTAGCATACTTCAATAATAAAGAAATACTTTTTGCCAATACTGCTAGGCCCGGTGGCACAAGCTCTTGTGCATATCAGGCATGGGTCGGCATGGGCCAGCATGGGCCTATTCTGTTCCCAGTAACTGGCTGCACCGAAATGTACTGGGCTGTCCTACCTATAAAGTTAAAACCCTGGTATTGTCATTATTAAAGTTAGTATGTTTAAGTAAGCTATTTGCAATGACATGATGTTTTAAGATATGGAACTAAATGAGAACGCTTTTAGCTAGAATCGTTTCCAGTTTGTGTTTGAAAATGGCAATGGGCAAGATCAAGCAAGTGATGCTATACAGTTTAAGTCAAGACAGCTCTATCAAATACAATTAGCAGACATTATCCGCATAGTGTTATGTGACTTTTTAGAACAATGTGCGTGATCTTTTATGCGGATACGTTTGAGATCTACATTATATTGATATGTAGCATTGATATGTTTCCATAAATGTTCTATTTTGCGACCAGCTTTTACACCAATATGGAACTTGTAATCAGAAAAATAAACAGTATAGAAAACAAAAAGAAAAGAGAAATATCGGTATGATATAACTGGACAGTCATTAACAGTTGAGAAAGTTCACAGCAATCAAACCTATTTCACAGTTGTTGAATGTAAGCACAAAGTTCGCAAATGCTGAGTTCTCCGAGCCTATCCAAAACAGTATATAGTCTTCCATCGTGCAGCCAGCAAGAACTTTCCATGTCAACCCCCCGAGGCTATTTTCCGTTAGATATTCTGATTTAGTGTTATCATCAGCTGCAGGAATAAAGTTATTCCCCATGCCTAGGAGGTATATGTTTGAAAGCAACACCACAAAGTTCAACAGTCTTACCTTCTCTGAAATTCAGTGATGGTTCAATAAATGAGCAAGTTAGCTCTGCATACTGCACTGTCTGTTTTGACTCACCAAGCTGTAATAGCTCAGTCACTGCTTCTTTGATACTCCGCAAGGCATGAGCATACTCCAACCCAAACAAAACCTAAATTTGAAATAATAAGAGCAACCAATTAGATTACTAACTCAATACAATTCCAGCCTGTACAAGATGCTGAAACTCTGAAACAAAAGACCAGCGAACAATGTCATCTATTACACTAAGAAACCCACAGGCCACAAATCATACCATAACAGGCTGGTTGCTTTTTGATGCAACTTGACAAATACTCTCAGAGCAAGCCTTCACATCAACAGACACCTTTCTAAAGATGAAGAATGCTGGCAAAGCCGATGTCCTGCGAGTACTTGAATATTTCAGGCATGATGTAGTGCAAACAGTAATACACATGTCTCAAGAAAATGTTACAGCACTTCATCTTCAATACACAACTAATCAATAATCTGATTTGCCGAATCAAATAAACAAGCACTTATTTCTCCTGTTAAATTCACTTCTCAGAAAAAGGTAAACAATTTTCAAGATTTCAGGAGGAAAGATAATTACGGGCTCATGCAGGCATGGCCGTAGTGCACAACGCATTCAGCTTCAACATGGGATGCGCCAACCTCGTCTACGCAGCAGCTACCATATGCTGTGTCTGCTAACACGAAAAGCCGAACGCTGCCGCCGTGGCGGCCCAGCTCCTCCCGCAAAGTCCTTGCCACCACCGCCGAATCCTTCAGCAGCTCATCAGGAAACTAAACGAAAACGAAGAAATATAAAAAAATAGTAACTAATGCGCAAAAGAAACCAGAATTTGGATAAGAGATAAACGAGAAGGCCAGACAAAGGATAGCATAGGGTTTAGTTTCGGCGGAGTAAGGACCTGGAGAGCTACTCTGGTGAAGCCTCGGCTTCGTATAAATTCCGCAGTACGGGAAATCTCGTAATTCGACGCCAAGTCCATGGCGAATTTCCTGAAGCTGACGGCACGAAGGCCGAGGATCGTCGGGGCAGCGGAGGGGAAGTTTGAGAACGCCGCCGCCCACGCCTTTCATAGCAGAAGTAAGTTAGTGGCATATTTGTAAATATACGCAATAGCTTGGGCTTTACTGAACCGCTACCGACTATATGTTTCTTGTTCCCGGGGCAAAGTTTCTGCTTTTCTCGTCGCCCCTCGTAAGCGTCGTTAACAGTCGCCAAAATTTCTCGCCATTGTTCTTGAAAGAAAGTTTAAATTGGAGAAACCAGGGAGAGATTGCTTTGAAAATTAGTATGTGTTACTTTTTTTTGTGTTCTGGTTACTAGCGATAAATTGCTTGATAGTAGTTAATATTATTTTCTTCTACACTCGGTTTAATCTTGGCAATCTTCTTCTTCTATTTTGTGTCCTCTCCAATTGTTTATTCATACCTGTATCATATGGAAGTGTTTGGAGTTATCGGTTTCATTCCAGGATCGTTGTGCATGTGCAATCATCCCAACGGTTCTCATACAACCCCCCGATAATATATTTACACTTTGTTTTTTCATACTATTTTGTTGGAAATAAAGAATGTTGCATAAAATTTTGAATTACAGGCTAAATTGGATGCAATTATTTGTTTGCAGAATGAAATGGATTGCGCACAATCTAGTTTTGTGTCAAGAGGCTTGCTTAAGATACCTTATTTGAGACCGAGGAATAGCAGCTATTCTTTGTCTCGGTCTTCATATTTGTGTGCTTCACATGCGGGCTTTGCTTCAAGTGGCAAGTGTAAGGCGTTGCCAAGACTTATTTGTAGTGCACCCAAGTACAGCAGATTCGCTCCTTTATGTGCTTCTACCAGCCCGGCTATGGGGGGAGATAGTGACCTGGTAATGTATTTTGAACAACATGTTGCTTCTTTCATCTGTTCTTTGATATTCCAACGTGTTACATTGTGCCCAATTTGAGAAATGTACTTATGAGTGGTGTTATGGATCACTCCAGTAGTTATTAGCTTTAATTGAATCCAGGTTGAGGATGAACAAGATCTTGAGGGATGACTGCAAAGTGGAAAATTTTAATTTCAAATGGGTGGACCACTTGGTGTACATCTTGGATTTGATCCATAGCTCTGTTGGTTCCGCACACAATGAATGTCTAGATTGCTCGGATGTGGTTGTGTAGATGGGGAGGAGATAAGAAAAAAGTATAAAGTTGCATTAACTAAATGCTAAAACTTTCCGTATCTGTTTGATCTTTATGTATGCTAATAATGAATATTACTAAGATTGAACAATGACGATGTGTCAATTTAATTAATTTTGAACTTTTAGCTAAATTAGATGAGCTCAAAATATTAAAGCAAGTTTTAGATGGACTATCCTGTGAATTGTTTGTCAATACTGACTATTCCAACTTCCGGTGATTGGTGCAGAGTTTTCCTTGGGATTCGTGCAATAAAGACAGTACAGGTTCAAAAAAGGGATTTTCTAGTGAGGAGTTTTGGAAACACGTAAGGGAGAGGAAGTCAAGCGGATATTGGGGTGGTCTAAAACTTCCATGGGGTAGGGGTGGTAACGGTGGTAGTACTAAGCCTCCTTGGGGTGGTGGTGATGGAACTTTTGGCTCTGAGGATGGGAAAAAGTTTTTGGATGAACTACTTCAAGTGATTTTGGCTACATTGGCTTTTATGTTTATGGTAATATTTCTTGCATTGACTTTTTACTTCTTCATCCCTTTTGTAAATTTTGGATTTTTCCTTTTCTATTTTTCTTTCGTGAGGATTTGACTATCTTAGGTTAGACATGGTACTTATTAAAAGTTTCTGCTATTATATAATCATTATTGGGTATGTGATTTCTTTTTGTCCACTTTAAGGGGAGAAGAAAGACATTGAGACTCATCTTTTAGTTCGCATTACTACACACACAAATTGTATATAATAAATATGTTGAATGACAGTTTTTCTAGTATTACTTCTGTCTTTTTCGTTTTGCACTGCAGCTATACTACATACAGCTATTCAATTTAATTGATTAAATATTTTTCTTTTGCTTATGAGAGAAAAGAGGTACAAGAAACTGGGAATTTTGGCTCTTAAGAAAGTAGTTCAATGTATCAACATAGGTTGTGTAAGAAATTAATTCGAGGATCCTATCTACCAGCTGAGATTGTTGATGGAGATGCAAGTTACTATTTATATAGTCAACAAGATCCATTTCTTTGATCTAAATCCTTTGATGAATGATCCTTTTATCCTCACCATTTTCACTTGTGTCCCATAGTGCTATTTCTCATCATCGAAGTAGAGTATCGTCTTTGGGTACTAGATATTACAACATGGCAATCTAAGCGATACCAACGAAATTCTTTATATAATTCTCTATCAGCTGTTACGCTTGGAAATTTTGAGAAGAGCATGTTATGATTCTGAGTCACGTGTCTCCATGATAGCCGAATCGTGTTGTATATAGCAGCTTGTTTATATGACTTTTGTACCGTACCAGTTATAACTCTGTAAGGTGACTAGCTACAAGAACAGCAGCAACAGCAAGCGATTTCAGCTTTGGCAGTGCACCGACGGAGGCGAGCACGGTCTGTGGCCCGTCGGAGGAGAATAGAAGAGCTCCACATCCTCATGTGCATCCCCGGCCAGTGCGATGTTCTGCCACTAAAAACATCTCCCCTTCTAATATTATCTGTATATGTTACTATTTCTTGTTCTGTTCCCTTTGCATCCCTGTGCTTTTCCATTCTTAAGTCTTCTCAATCCATTCCCGTGTGATACAACAAATTTTAAATCCTTTTTACGCAATCAAAGTTGCGTTTCATTTATTTCCTGAAAGTTGCGGCTTTTCTTGTTTTGATTGTGGGGTTTCGATTAATTTTATAGCTTTTTCATACTTGGACTGCCTTTGGATTAAGCTTCCAACTTATCAAAGAAAATGATCGGAGAAGATGAGATTTTTTAGTTTGGTTAGGTTTCATTCGGCTGCTCGGTATTCAGCGAGCGGCTGGTGTCAGCGCGAGAGACGGCGACCTCCAAGAAGCGAGAGCTTTTCTGAAATATAGTCCTCGCCGCCAAAGCTCTTGCCGTCAGTAAGACATTAAAAAATAGTAAAAATAAAACATTAAGGAAAATATAATAAGTGCTCGACAAGCTCAGGTAACAAGAATGGTGTTTCTTGCAAGGTGAAAGCTGGTTTCTTGATTGTTTTAATTTCTAACCTAAGTGTATAAAAAAAATTGGGCTTTGTCATGATTCAGCAATTTCGGTTAAATGATAAAGATCAAGAAAATATATATGTGGGATATGTCTTTTGATGCAGTTTTCCAATTGTTAGCTATCTTTCTTTCGCGATATCTGAACTTTTGAAATATTTGATTTGAATATAACTGACAACGAAGTTCCTTTCAATTACAGTATATCAGTATCGTCAGAGGTGAGGAATTGATGCGGCTCAGCTTCGATTATGTTAGGTATCTCTGTGGGGCTCGGAAAACCTCTAGGTTAAGGCGTGCAATGGATGATTGGAACAGATTTTGCAAAGGTAACAGATTGAGTAAGAGCAATAGCGAGGCTGATGATGAGCCATTCATGGCAAGTCAAGATAGCGACACCAGCTCGGATGACTATCTGCCATGAGAACTCCATATCCTGGCATTTGAGGCCTCTTTTTGTTTTTATAGCATAGAAACTCCAGTGGACTTATTGTTGCAGGTTTACAGGTCACCAACAGATTTCTGCTCTGTATCATGTGTTCGTTCTTGTCTGTAGCATTGTCTTTGCTTGGTCAATAGTATGATTACACTCTGCTATTAAAGTAGGTTTTCCACTTTTTCTTCATGCAGCATGCATGAATACGAAGTTACGTGTTGTCAAAAATCTCATGCTTATGTTTAGTTTTGTGGTCGTTAAGACCCCAGAGGCAGTGGAAAGAGACTGCTATGCATTTTTTTTTTTTTTGTGCCGTATATTTCGTAGAACACCCATATCACCTGCCCAAGTTCCATCCACCACGTTTGAGGATCTGCATGAATCTCCCAGGTGCTGAACATTTAAACTCAAGGGCTCAGATTGCAAGTGCTCAAAAGGAGGACTTTTTTTAACTTATCTTAATTTTTAAATATCATTTTATGTTATTTACAAAACTAAGATTATGTTGCTTGTTTAACAATGACCTTATTTATGCCAGCAGGACAGCGTGACAATGTGTGCTTCCACGTTGGTTTAGAGTCGCATGTTTAATAGGTGCCATTTATGGCATTTTACAAGATCTTGTGTTCGTCTAATTGCCTGTTAACAGGTAATTTTATACCAGCATGTCTGCCCGTATTTTTGCGCCGTCTTGTTAGCCCACTGACATATGTTAAATAAATGACTCTATTTTAATTGGGAAAGTAACTTCATAACAATACTAAAAAGGTAATTATTGATTCAAATACTTTTTAAAAAAAAAAAAAAAAATTTACAAACAGAGTCACTGTGATGTTGAGATTGTAGCGTACAAAGTAAATGACTAAATGAGTAGCTGACTGGATTCATAATTTGGTAATTTCATTTTACATCAATTAGTCAGATCTTTGATTTACTCCTAGCCAAATTTTTCATATTATCTTTTAATATTTCAATAACAAGGAATACCAACTGAGCTTCTACCAGATAAAAACTTGTTATTTCATAAGCATCTCGCCATCGAGCGACAATGAAGAACTACAAGTATTTGTAGTTTTCTACAGTACATCGTTTTAGGACGTCATATACAGATACAGAAGCTGTAGGTTTTCAGAGTCTAAAAAATATGAATATATTAAAGAACTAAGAGTAATCATCAGTAACATGTTTAAGTCAGCCTTAGTGTCGAAACTGACTGAATCCTTACTTGATAAAGCCTGGGTAAGTATGTCAACCAAAAACAGAAAATGCCTGGCCAAGTATCCCTTAATTAGCATAGCGTCAAGCATAGTTAGGAATGATCATATACCGGTCCGGACCGAAAAACTGGACCGGACCGATACAATTTCGGTCCAATCCACGGTCCGGAATTTAACTCTTATTCGGTTTCGGTCCTACCAGAACCGACTATAACTCTTTTTTTTCCTATTTATCTATTTAATTGAATAAATCACAACTTATTATTGTAAACATAAAAACAAAAATTATTTTATAACTTTTGACAATGATATGGTAATAAATATTTAAAAAAAAATATTACAACTCCAAACCGGTCTATAACTCGGTCCGGTCCACAGATTATACGGTCCGGGTAGGACAGGTCAATTTGCGGTCCGGTCTTCGGACTTGAAATGTTCCCTAATTCCGTCTCCGAACCGGCCCGGTGCGGACTGATTGACCACCCCTTGGCATCGTGCAGTATTAACAACAAAAACAGGAGACCCAAGTGGTGGAACACCCAATAGCCCCCTACAAGAAGTGCAATCTGGAAGCAGCTGCACTGTTTAATAGATGGCACTCAACACAAACAGCAATCAGGCTTTAGTTTACAATCATAGGAGCCAGGAAGATCAGAAGAACATGCCAATATACGTCTGCGACGCGCACCAAGAAAAAATAAAAATAACAAATAAAAACACGACTGCTACATGGCAATTCAACACTTCTTGGAACAAGAAAATGTTAATTAAAGATAAAATTAGATGCATGCTTGAAAAGAAGCCCTGAATGAATGATTATTGGGCAGACGATCTTTCAACATTCTTGTAGTCAAATTATTCAGCTTCTGAAGAACCAGGTATAGTTCTATGGTCTACAGGGTGGTGCTCCACTCCATAATTGCTGCTTCTACTAAGTTGGATTCAGACCTGATATGCATGTATACACAAGTGATTCTGTCGGTTTCAGCAACCAGAGCAGGTTAGAAGCACATCAGAATGGATAGTAAAACTAGTTCTCCTCAACTATCATTGCCAGCCAATGCTGGTTCCAGTGCCTTCTTCTCCTTCTGCTTTTCTCGGCGCTTCTTGTTTCTTAGTGCATTTTTGCTGATTTCTCTACACAAAACAGCATGTCAAAGAAAAAAAAACAACAGAGCAAGTTCAGATATTCTTACTTTTAAGAGCACCGTAAAAACTTACTCGGATGGCTTGATCCCTCCAAAAAGCTGCAATTTTTTTGGGGAAAAAAGTTTAGTTGCCATTTTACAACAAGATATTTAAGTAACACAATAAGAACTCGTTGTACCTTCTACACGAGTTTTGTTAGGGTATAACTGAGTTGAGTCGAGCCAAGCTCGAGCAAACCCAGCTCAGCTCAACTCCCCAGAAAAATTAATGAGCTTTAAATCGAGCTAAGATTCCATCTCAAACTTGGCTCCTTTTGTTAGTCGAGCTCTAAAAAGCTCGCGAGCAGCTTGTCAAGCTTGTCAAGCTTAACCAACACAAACTTATTAATATAAACTTTTGCATATAAAAATAATTTAAACATATGACCACACATCTATCAGAATATTCAAATGTTGTGAACATTCAAACAAATTAGTTGATGTTTCTTAAGTGCAGCTCAAGCTAGTTTGTACCATGTGTATTTAAATTCTATCAAATCTAAAAACTTTGCGAGCCTAATCTAGTTGATGTTTCTTAAGTGCAACTCAAGCTAGCTTACAAGTTGAGTTTTAGATATGGCTAAAGCTTAGTTCATTTATTGAATGAGCCTAAATCAAGCTGCCAACAAGCCGCTCAAGAGTAGCTTGGCTCGTTTATACCAACAAATACGGTACAGGAATGAAAAGCAATCAAAAAGTGCAAGGGGCCCGCAAGCACATAAATATCAGCTGTTACTAGCATGTCGAACCTACTATGACAGGTTGTTGGCAATTTATTTACCAATAAATTTGCTAAGAGGGCAACTGTCTGATTATGTATAAATTTATAAATGTTTCTTATGATCTTAACAAAAGTACACACTTACATCTGCCTGAGCTGCAGCAGCAGCCTTGGCATGCGGTGGGCGATATGCAGCTGGCTTTTGCATAGAAGGGGCGGCACTTGTTGATGAAGCTTGTGAAAGTTCTTGACCTGACATTATTAGTCATGATCTTCTGATTGTTTTGTACATTCATAAACATGTATACAAAACAAACCAACCTTTTTCTTTGGTGTCATCAATCTTTAGGATATTCACAGCCTTGACTAGATCATTGATATCCCCAAATTTATCAGATGCTTCTGGCTTCCAATCAGCCTGTGTGCCAATAGACAAAGATTCATATATTGAAGAATGTGTTCCTAGTGAGTATCATACAGGAATAAGCAATTGGACAAACCTGATATAGCTTATCAAACATTTTCTTGAAAAACAAGGAGCCGTCATGGTGGAAAAACTTTATCCTGCATTGCAGATTATATCAGATTCACGTTTTGAGACTAACAAGCACTTAGAAGAGAAGCCATCACTTTGGTAAAGATATAATGAGCAGACCCATTATCTATTTGCAGCCTCGGTGCTGTTGTAGCCGTCATGAAGTAAAGTCCATCAGGAGACCACTCACTTGTCACTGAGCATTCTGCTTTAGTCGTCCTTAGCAATTTCTTCTCAGAGAAATCCCAAAATGCCTTCATAGAATATGAAAAAAGCAGAGAAAAAGGTTTAACAAGCAGCCCCAGTCAACCCATAAAATATAGCTAGTTTGCTCACACTCACTATAACTTGGCTAATTGGTTTAGTGACGCATATACATGCTAAGGTGGTTTAACAGTGAGAGAGTAGTAAGATGTTACATTCCTACACGTGGGCTTCGCCCAGTCAGTAGTATGATATTAATGCGAGCCTAAAAAAAGTCTCACATCAGTAGTATGGAATATAGATATGGAGTTTATATGGCCTTCACCTTACAAGCTAGCTTTTGAGGTGCAGCTCTTACAAGAAACATAACATACGGCAAAGAAAAAAGAGTATATATGTTATGTTGGCAAAGAAAAAAGAGTGTATATATATATAGTATTTATTGTTACTCGAGCAAGATTCACCCTAAAGTGAACATGTTCAATGCGGCAATGAACACAACTTTCTACACAAATAAAAATAAACTCAAACTAGATGCATTTGAGGATAGGCTCATGGGACTATGATCCCGAAAACTTTAAACCGCATTGGAGGAAATTTCACTAGGTTTTTGGCGCTCAAGAAGTCAGTGTCAGCCTACATACTACAGTAATAGAGAAGAAAATTTCCCTCGTAAACACACATTTTTTTTTTATATTATCGTGGGGAAACCCTGCCCGTAACCGGCCCTCATTCGAGCGACCGTCGTAACAGGTAAACCCACGGATGGCACCGATTCCTGTTCCACCGATCGAGGGATCACATCCTTACGGGTAGGACAGACCCTTTGGGCCCATTTCACTCCCCACGAGGTACAGCGGGGTCTTCGACCCCCACATCCTTACGGGACGCCTGCGGGAATCGAACCCGGGAGGCTCGCTTCGTGAGGCGAGCGCCCGGGCCACCCACGGCATACAAAGAGATTGAAGGACTATACGGTCACACGGCCAAATTGAAGACCCAAGACATAAAGATATCCCCTTCATGGGCATTCTACACCTCCGATCCTCCTAAGATCATTGTTATTCTTGCTATCTAGGGTGACAATAACCTAGCATACTAAGCCGCAAACAAGTCTAGATGTTTGAGAGAGGTAGACAGTAGGCACAGTCGAAGGAATGGATGATAACAATTGCTTTGATGTTATTTGATATTTTCTTCCCCTGTGTTAAAGAGAATAAAGTAGGAAGCAAATTATTATATTGAGATTATTTCTTCTCAGCGTCAAAAAGGGGAAAAACATTGTGAATGGGTATGTGCTCGAAGCCTCGAACACAATACCACCATACAACACATAATACCAAGGTTCGACGTTTCGGGCGGCACGCTCCGTGCCGCCCGAAACGTGCCGGAGCCGCCGGCACTCGGCACCTTACAAGCTAGCTTTTCTAAACTACTGTTCATCGTCTTCCTCGCGGCGCTCCGGTGCCAAGCCGACGGCTCCAGCTTTTTCTTTTTTTTTCTAAACTACTGTTCATTGTCTTCCTCGCGGCAGCGCCGCGAGGAAGACGACACTGTTGGTCACGTGCGCACCTACGCGCATGACCTTAATTAGGTCACGCGCCGCGTGCGTGACCTATATCAGGTCCGCACGATCGCGCGGACCTGATTTGGGTCCGCGCACGCACGCGGACCATTTTCTTTTTTTTTTTTGAAATTTTTTTTTTTATAATTTATAAATGTGTTTAAAAATATATTATAATTACTTTTTATTTTTTAAAAAAATTTTAAAATTTTTTATTTTGTTTCTTTTTATTTTTATTTATTTTTGTGTTTTTTTTATATTTTAATTTAATATAAATATAAAAATAATATTTTATTATTGGCACGATCGGCACGGTCGGCACGTCTCGAGATCCGAATTTACCGAAACTCGAAACGGCACGGCACGGTAAACCTTGCATAATACATAGTTCACAGACTCCACACACAAGATCAAAATTGCCTTGCATAGGCCGACCAATGGCCTAAATGTGTGATCATCACATCAATAAGAGCTACTAGTAGGCTGAGTCGTGGGGAGTGGTTAACATCCAATTGGATGATACTTTTTCGGCGGTTAAGGGAGGGAGGGAATGACATCAAACGAAAAAGCGCATCTTGAATTCGACCCAAAGTCAACAAACTGATTTATTCTAGCTTAAAAATGATCAGCTAGAACAACCTGAATCTTCATCTCATCAGTGGTTCCTGATATAAGCATCGACAACTTAATTACACTGAAGTAAGACACAAACATCAGCAGGAAGATAACAACGAAACTACAGATATGTACCTTCACCCATACTCTGCAAGATTGAAGGAAACATGAAACCAAGTGCATGGTTTCTTAATTGCATTGTAATGAAAAGTCTAGCATCCAATATGATTTATTTACCTTCAGACCTTTTGGACTCGCTACATCTTAATAGTATTGTAAACATCAGTAAGTACAACTTGAATGCAACTTGTTAATGAGGTAAATCTCCCAGACAAATATAGTAAGAACAATCATTGCCACGTTGCTATCAGGCATATAACCCGATAAACACTGCTAAATATGACACAACTTATAGTAAGAAAACCCCAAAAACAGCATTGCAATAAATTATGATGAACATACCATGTCACCAGGCAAGTTCCCAAAACCTGCCAAGCACAGAACTGCATGACCAAAAAGTTAAGGACGCAATAAGGAAAGGGTTCTACAAAAGAATGTCAAGCTACAACCGTTTCAAGCATCTACAAAGGATACATTTTCCTTTTGGATTCCATCTGATTGTATTGTAGGGACCAGTACCAAGCTCAAGGAGGGGATTGCATTTCTTATCAAAAACTGTTGCTTTGGCCGGCATAACTGAGATGAGTGCAATATAAAGAAACAAGAAATGAAGTGGAGCTTTCATTGAGTTTGTGAGAAATGTCTAGATGAAGAAGGAGACCATAATCACATACATCCATATACAACGGCAAACTCTAAGCCAGAAGCCGACCACTGCACATCATGAATAGGTCCATCCTTACCTGAAAACCATTTTATAGTCAGCATGAAAACTGAATTAAAATATTATTAACGCTCCTGACTATATAGTTAACGAAGCTTACGTAGAGGGACAAGTCCTTCGTGGCTTGCATCAGTTGTCAAGTAGTTCAACTTCGATTCACCATAATAACTCTGGTTCGTCTTGTCGACGTCAGAGTGCGCAACCACCAAAAGCCCAGTAGACCCACAGTTCCAACGAAGTTGTACAGTAGAGCATCGAAAGAAGCTCCGTCGAGCAACTGGCTGAGCCTGCACATCCTTAATGCAAGAGAAGATCTGTACACTTGCTGGAATACCCTGAAAAAATATATACTCAACATCACAAGCAAATTGAAAATAACTTAACTCACAAGAAACTCTAAAAGAAACTAACCTTAGATTCTGCCACAAACGCAGCAACATGTGACCCAGGGTCCTTAGAAATCTCCATGGCAGCCAAACCGGGTACCCTCAGCCTATAACTAATTCCTTTTGAAAAATCGCTAACATCAAAAAACTGTATCTCATTTGTTGCCAGTCTACAAGCAACAGATTCATCCGCACTAAACTGAACCAATGGCCTGAGTGAGAACCAATCAACGAATTAAATGAACAGTGATCTAATAGATTGACAGGATCTTCAGCATTATATTTGTCAGTTCATTAATGAAAACCAACCATGTTGTTTTGGACATGTTCTTCTGGAACAGCTGGTAAACCACATTACCACTGCTAGTGCTCCATAGCAAAACATTCTTCTCCTGTGGCGATGAAGCCTTGTTGAACGTCTGCAGGTATGTTCCTCGAGGCGAAATGGCGGCAGCAGTAAGCGAAGGGATCTCAAAAGTCCGAATCTCTTTAAAACCACCATGGCAATCATAGATTGTAATTGATGAATTGTTCTTGACCACCATTAGTTTGGAGCCATCCTCGCTGAACTTTGCAGAATTGCATGGAACCTTCTGGAGCTTTGTTCGAGGCTCGCCACTGGAGAAAGGTGGACCGAACCAGATTGAAAATCCATCGGGCTCACGAACTGTATGATTAACAAGACAAATTGATATAAGATATTAGCACATCAGAGTATTACATTTATTGGATTATTTAAGTACCTAAGATTTCGAGCTTTGGCGGTTGATTCATGTTGAAAATTGAGAAAGTGAAGCACGACTGGATCAATATAACTGAACAAAAAAGGTGTTCGGATTTGGATGAGCTGTGTTGACGTCAGCCGCAGATTTTTCCTCTGATCCTGAAAAAAAGGAGGGAATTAATCACGTCAATTGTAGTGAAAGAAAAACGTATGCGAGACCAAAGTAATTCAGTTACGTCAACGCGGCCAAAACAAGACCGTCGGAATCAATTTCCCGGCACAGCGGCCCCGGCGGCGGGCAGTGGAGACTTGTGAGAGTAAGTTCGGGTTTAGCGTCGACGATGACGATTAAACGTTGGACGTGTATGTTAGTGGGCTCATAGCTCTACCTCATGCGTTACAGGCCCAATTTCTGCCCATAAAATTTCCAAACTAAAAAATGCACCATACAAATCCTCGTATATGGTGCATTTTTATACAAATCCTCATATATGGCCCAATTTCTGCCCATAAATATACCTCATACGAGAGGAGGATTTGTATGGTGCATTTTTAGCTCATGTATTATTCTTGATAGGCTGGTCTTCAAAACTAGCGTGTTGTGTTGTCATTATCTCCGAAAGATAGCATTTGTGAGCTCCACATTTTACATGCTTCAAATTCTTTTTCAAAAAGGTCCATATTATCCGATCAAAATATAATAATAGGGATCTCAAACATGTCTAGTATCAGTGAGATTGTACACAACAGCGAAAAAGTCTCAATATTTAGCTTAATTGTTAAATTAGTTTAAGAATAAATACATGATTGACAACCTTAAAAAATTTTGGGAAAGATAGAAGGAGTTCTCTTTCTGCTGAGCGCTTCTTTATCTGTAATATGGTTGCAAACTTCTTTGATAAGGTTCCTTTTTACTCTACTATTGCAGGAAAATTTACAAACCTACCAAAAATGAAGTTCACTTAGTTCTAATGAATAAATTTTGCTAAATTGGGAGGAAATTATCTTTCCTTTTATCCTTCTTCGAAGATAAATTTTGCTCTAAGTGGCTGAGAGCTTTGCACACTAAATACATGACATATAATCATACAGCATGTATCTGAGTGATTGGAGTAAATTGTGATATCTGAGAGATGATGAGATCAATTTTATATAGTGCTGCATACAAAATAATATAAAATATTAATATTGTGGATATATTATATATCTATCATGTATGTTAATTTAGTTGTTCAACATGCAATTCCATAAAGTATCTATAAACTATAACAGCGTGATCATTTGAATTTTTCGAATAAAATTGATAAGGATAATATATATATATATATAATTGGGTGATGCAAACCGTTATACCATGTAGTATTTTAAATAATTTTTAATATGCCATATAATATTTACTTTTACTCTAAAAAAAATTATGATGCATTTATATTAATTGATAGAAATTTATAAAATTATGTAACTTATTTGAAAAATATAAAAAATTTAATACTATAAATAAATATTTAATTAAAATAATAATTATAAAAATGATCTAAATGCAGACATAAACATTAGTATAAAAGTAATTATATTTTATAAGTAACAGTAGAATGCAACCCTCAACCCATAATGCGATCTACCAAAGTTGAATTAGAACATTTACAGTAGAAAAATACTATTGCCCTCCACTACACTACCTACAAATCCAACAAAATCTAATAATCCGTATAATTAAATTAAAATCAAGCGTAAACTTTTAGAGCACCAACCGTCAACCACATATAACTCAAATATTCTGCAGCAAATGCATGATTCTTTAGACCAACAAAGACATGCTTTTAGATAGTGCATATTTATTCAC
Organism: Xerophyta viscosa; assembly: GCA_002076135.1. Lineage (NCBI taxonomy): Eukaryota > Viridiplantae > Streptophyta > Magnoliopsida > Pandanales > Velloziaceae > Xerophyta > Xerophyta viscosa. Next base: position 932,159 of record MJHO01000013.1, on the reverse strand, counting down.
ATGCCTCAATAAATTCTATATCCTATAGTCCTCAACATGATAACAACACTTCTCTACATTCAGTATATACATTACAAACACCTCCCGGCTTTATCAAATTATGCCGTTTGCATTTCACGATTATTTCCTCGCAGCAATTGCTTTGTCGAAGATACACCACCCTCCTCATTCGCAACCATGTCATCGGGATGCAGTTGCAGTCGAGTCAAACTCCTTACGAACTCAGTAAACATTGGAAAGTGCTCTGGCGAGAAGAACTGCGCGCCCATCCTCTGATATGTGAAATAATCCACAGGTGAATTATCAGCAGACAATTTTGCCTTGATGCTGCTGGCTCCGTTTGACCCGCTCGGAAGAAAAGTGTTCTCCCCAGCCACCCGCACACCATGCTTCTTGCAAGAAGCCATTATTTGTGCCACCAGAGATTCGGGGCTCGCTCGCACGTCTTGCGGCAAGTCGCAATCACTAAGTTCCATTCCAGGAATTATCATAGTACAATTGTGCTTGGAAAACATTTCCGCCACAGCATCATACGCATCTCGGCCGCAAGTGTTGTAGAATCCAGCGCTAACCTGGGCTGGACGAGAACTAGTGTTGTGCCATGAATGTATGAGTGGAACCTTAGCAGACAACCTCACGTGAAAATTACCAAACGCATCTGACGCGGCACAGAGGATGCGGTCACCATGAGCAATCAGCTGTCTCGCGTACCAAGAGAGGAAGAATTCACCATACGGAGTCTTCCAAGAACCTTCATTCTCATTAAAAAAATTGGCAGAGTCCAGTGATTGGCCGTATTCCGGCGCATCATGGGGGCCTGCAAGGCCCCAAAGGGGATTTCCGGATGCTTCTGCATGCTTCTTAAGCTCCGCAAGCATGTACTTGTCATAGCATTGGAACTCGCCAATCCCTGTGAATTTGCTGCTTGTGCTGGATGGCGGGTACGACGGATATCGGAGCTCGCCTTCCGGGCCCAAACCAATCGTAACATCCTATTCAAATTTCGAAGCAAGCTGTCAATCATCTTTTACATCTTACGCAAGCTGTGGCGAATTAGACAAATGCTTTGTAAATCTAATTGGACTCTACACAAATCTCTACGGTAAGAATACGCTCATCTCCACCACAAGCTTTAATTATACTGTTGGACAATGTACTACTTGATATGTGCTGGAGATGAGTTCCCCTTACTGTAGAAATTTCTTCATAGCTTAGATTTATATGTTGCTCGCATTATTATAATTATTATACGTACTGTTATAACGGAGTCCAGGAGATCGGAGAATGCAGTGCAGAATCTGTTGAAGAAGTCCAGGTAGGCCTGGATTGGAGTCCTGCCATCAAGTACAGGTAGCTCATCGACGGCAAAGGAGAGACAATCGTCACGACGGTTACCCGCACGATCAGTGAAAAGAATATCACGGTTAGCCTCTGCGGCACGGGAGACGAAGTTAGGTAGTGGTATTGCAGGGTTGCGGGAGCCACAGAGGAGGAGGGAGACTCGGAGGCGGAGTCCAGCCTCACGAACTGCACGGGCAACATCAAGGTATGCTGAAAAATCGATAGAATCAACTTCTGGCTGTGCAACACCCCAGAAGATGGGAAGTTCCACGCCATCAACGCCCAGCAGCTTCAGCGCCTTCAAACCAGCAGCAATTGCGCGGGAATGGTTAACAGTTTTGCCGTCAGTTACTACATCTGACGGTAGTCCTACGTACAGCTCAATAGGACGCACCTGCAAGCATTAAATTATCAATATATTAATTTAATGTTTATCATTAAAGGGTGTATAAATATAAGGATTTCTTAGAATGGAGGTCTTTTATGCAGAAGTTAGACTTGAGTTCAAAAAATTTGAACTTTAGTCCAAGAAAACTGAAAGTTCGGATTTCTTAATTAATATCAGGATGCAGCAGTTATCTATTACAGAATATTTCGTGTACTCGGAAGAAAATGTGAACCACAAGTTTGAGGATGATGGATGTCTTTGTCAACCGACAACCAATCATCAAGACCATGTCAAACATGGGCCGGTGGGTTATTCTCAGACGTAATCTATTTTGCAGATGCGTCTACAATTTGCCGCTAAACATCCTTAACTTATGCATAATTTACCGCGAATTTTGTAAACAAATAGACAACCCGAGAAAAGGGATAATCATAATTAATTAAATAATCTTCTGGACGAGACGAACTCGACAAATATAATTGATTTCAATCAAATGGATAAATAGAAAAAGAAAGAACGGAAGGGGAAGACATAATTACATGTGAAATGTTACTTACCTCTTCAGAATTAAGCAGCGACGAGCCTTTCTCCACCGCGGCGAGCTCGGAGCGCGCGGCAACAGCTCTCAGAACGACATTCTTCCTCCGCTCGCCGGCGGAAAAGCCGAACTCAACGCGGCCGGGGCTCTGCCGCCGAGAGCTGCCCCTCGGCCGCAGAATCGGAAGCAGAAGCTCCCGCTTCGCCAATCTAGGAGTCTGATGGCCAGTCAACGACACCTCCATCTTCAAGATCGAAAATTCGTGTCAATCCGACAACCGGATGATGCCTGAATATCCAAAAAATATATCGGACAAGAATCACGGACGAGGTAGAGAAAATGGCGGAGTTGATTGGGGTCTAACGGTGTATTTAGACTCAGGATATATGTATGGAGTCAAACAAGGAGCTGGGGTGATTATAAAGAGACATAGAATATAGGATGGATATGTGGCGCCACGTGGAAAGTCAATCTTAGCCACACGTTGATTTCCAAATTCCACCAGTTTGTTCGAAATTACGAATTGTATTTTCCACGTCCACGACTTCCTCTGCTTCACGCCTTCACCTGCCACCTTCCGGTTTTGCCCATCAAGGATCAGGTAATTAACATAGTCTCACCTACATGGCATTCGTTGCAAGGGAAGGACATAATGGTAACTTAGTGGCGGCGGAGTCGTTGAGAAATTGTAGATCATTGGACTCGTGGCTAGCTAGTGCGTAGCTGGCGTTATAAACGGCGGGCGCTCGGTTGGAATCAACGTGGCCAGTCAGCAGATGCTTCAAATTTTATTTTATTTTCTACGGAATCTTTAAAAAAGAAAAAAGATTCATGATACTGAAGGTCATAAAAAATATTTCTTTTTATCTCAAGGCCTATAATTTTGCAGTCCTCACAATCAGATTTATTGCCAATAAGTTTTCAAATTATTTAAATTATAGTCCCCAAGACAGGAACTAAGTACAGATTAAAGAGTAACTTGTATGTAGAATGATGACGTGACTACTGTTTGCTGCTACAAAAAATAGATTAAATAAAATTCAAAGATAATGAATTTTTCTAAAAACTTGAGAGGTATAATATATATATATTTATATATATTTAAAGAACTTGAATTCTGAAAATTAACTACAATATTACTTTACAACAACGAGCACTATTATTCTATGTGTGCATTAAGAAGCAATACCAAGAGTTTTTAGCTGACTTTTCAAATTTTAAATATATTAATCAATTATCTAATATTTTGGTTTGATTATTTTGATTGTACGAAAATTTGGGTTTGATATGCTTTACACGTAGGAAATCGTCGCCTGCCACGAAAGACAAGTTCTTTGTCTGTTTGATTAATCGATTGATGCATTATTGATGCCCAATAATTGGGTTTCTGGTTGACCGCGGAAAAGAATTCCGGCTATCCACGTAAAACATTTTTGTTACACTGATCAAAATTTTTCTTAACATATATTCTCTAGATTAATTAAATAACGTGGAGACCTTTTAATGGTTACAACAACGACTAAAAACACTTTCTATTGAGGTCTGAACATGATATGATCATATCCCAAATGAAGTCACTTCTAAATGACTGTTTGTCACGTCCGGACTCGCCTCGGACTCCGCACCATCTAAACCTCAGCAGAAACACATAATTAGAAGTATTTTTGGAAAAAAATTTCAATATAAAAGTTATAAATATCATTGAGATCTATAACTTTTATGTTAAAATTTTTTAAAAAAATATTTTTAATTAGGTGTTTTTATGGGTGAAACATAAAACGCGTACAATTTTAAACTCGAATTTTTGGATTTAATTTTTTGAACTCAAAAATATTTAGTTAGAAGTATTTTTTGGAAAAAATTTCAACATAAAAGTTATAGATTTTGATAATATCTATAAGTTATTTTTTAAAAATTTTTCCAGAAAATATATCAATTAGGCATTTTTATGATGAAACGTGAAATACATACATTTCAAATTCGAAATTTTATATTTAACATTTGGAATAAAAAATATTTAAAAATATTTTTTGGAAAAACTTTCTATATAGAAGTTATAGATTTTAATGAGATCTATAACTTTCATGTTGAAAGTTTTTTCAAAAAATATTTATAAATAATTTTTTTTCAAAAATTACTGTTTTTAAATATTAAAAGATTTTAATCCGGATACCCGCAGACCCGCCCGCAAACCCGCGGGCGGGTACGGGTACCAAAATTGTAACCCGGCAAACATAATATACCCGCCGACCTGCACCCGTATGACCCATTACCCGTTGACCCGCGGGCAGGTCGGGTCGACCCGACCCGTTTGCCACCTTATACATCCCCCTCCGCGTCAAGGTTCAAATATGAACATACATGAATACTTTTGCAGACTACAGCTTGTTAATGTTGCTCTTTTAATTCAGTCATCTTCTTTCTTTAATTGCGAAAGGGAATGCCCCATAAACTTTTGCTCTAGGTTGTTGCCAAAAGGACTGAATTGTTGATTTAAGATTGTGAAATCTTAAAATTTCACAATCTGGACTGTAGTTGCGTAAGTCCACCTTCTTCCAGCAAATATCATCCAATTTTTTTTCTACCAAATGGGTGCGATCATATCTGTACTAATGCCCCGGATCTTACCAGGACTCTGAAATACCAGGACTCCGAAATTAAGTTTACTTGGGTAAAAATATACCAAGATGAGTGATCTCCTTAAAAGTCCTCGTGTTTTACCACTTAGTCCCTAGCTCCGCCATTGGGTCAGTTGGCTCGGGCGTCCGGCTCAGGAACAGGAGGTTTCGGGTTCAAACTCCCACGGCGTTTTATGATGGGGAAAAGGTTGTATGGCGTGTTTACAGCCGCATACACTGTAGATGGTGGCTGGATTGATACTTTATGTCTGGTCTGGAAGCAATGTCGAGTCAGAGTTCTACTTCTTGACTAGGTACAGGTCCAATATGGGCTAGAGGGCTTGGTTAGAAAATAGTGTCTAGTGAAATAATCAGGTGTAATATGTTAGAAAGATTTTGTCTAGTTATCTAAAAAAAAATTCCCCAAACAAGATTGGGTTAGAGGAGCTCCGGATACTGGAAGTACAGTGAACTATCTGATTAGTTGCTCTTGGAATAAGATAATGTGCTCCATAGGAGGGCTAAACCCCTGGAAATAGCAGAATAAAGCCTCAAGTGGTATTATGCCTGGAAAGAAATCCTGGAGGTCCTGCTTAAAATCTACGAAACACATTTTCCTTGATTTAGATAAACCAAGGAAAATGTGTTTCCTATGGTTAGAAATATTTGTAAGGGAATTTTGAAGCATATTTTGCTCCTTGCATCCTTTAGACATGTTTTGTTCCTAGCGTCCATTTTGAATTGCACAAAATAATGCAACTGCCTCTAATTTATTTGCCAAGTGGAAGAATTTTAGCTCCTGTCATCTACTTTTATCATACTTCACATTTCAAAATAAATTTAAAAAAATTAAAAAAAAAAATTTCTACTCCTTCTCTAACATTTTTTTTTTATCTTTTATCTTTTATCTTATTTTTTATTTTTCAACTTTCTACTTAAGTACAAGGCTCTATATTAGAACGACACAAGTACTTTTGCGTAAACAAGAAAACTTTAAAAAAGAAAAATGTAGATCTGTCATCCATGCAACACAGACAAATCTATATATATATATATATAACTAGATAATGAAAGTCATATCACTCGGCATTCTAAATAATTTTTAGTGTGCCATGTGGTATTTATTTTTATTCTAAAAAAAGCTACGTGGTATTTATATTAATTAATATAAATTTATAAAGTTATATAACTTGTTTGAATAAAATATAAAATGACTAATATTATAAATAAATTATTTAATTAAATAATAATTTATAAATATATCTAAATACAAATATAAAAATTAGTATACAAAATAATTATATTATATATTATATCATTAATTTTTCAAGTAAACAATTTTACTATACAAAAGTTTTTAATCATACATATACCATTTAGCGTCACTTATTAAATAATTTTATATACGCCATATAATATTTTTTTTTACTCTAATAATATATTACGAATAAAATAAAATATTTTAATAAAAATAAAATTTATATAAAAAAAATAAATTTTAGTGTATTATATATATATATATATATATATATATATATATATGTGTGTGACTTACAGTCGGATGTCGTATTTGTACAAAACTAATTAGTTTTTTTTTTGGGTTAATGTCTCCCCAGCCCCTGCTTTACAAACCACTACCGATTCAGCCTCTGGTTACTGTTTATGTCCATCTCTCGTAAAATATGCATTTCCGTTTTGACCATTATATTAGTATTTTTTTGAAAAACTTTCAACATAAAAATTGTATATTTTGACGAGATCTACAACTTTCATGTTGGAAGTTTTTCCAAAAAATACTTCTAAATAGGTGTTTTGAAGTTCCAAAGCTTAACGGATTTTGACGTGACATTTCAGAACCCGTTAAACTTTCGACCTCTAAAACATCTATTTAGAAGTATTTGTTGGAAAAACTTTCAACATGAAAATTGTAGATCTCGTCAAAACCTACAACTTTCATGTTGAAAGTTTTTTCAAAAAATTAACCAAAACCGAAGTATTAGATCGTCTCGATTTTTGAACCCCCGCGGATCGGATAGCGGGGCTGAATCGGAATCGGCAGGCCCTGCCAGGGGCCTGCCGATCATTGCCCCTTTTTTTTTTAAAATACTACTTAAAGAGCATCACAAAAAAAATGTCCTTGTTATCTCCTCCCCAGGGACCATAGATCGCGATCTTTTTTTCCGATCATCTATGGCGTTCGCTTCTCTCCGTCGTCTCCCGCTCCTCTCCGCCGCCGCTCCTCTCGCCGCTGCCAGACCCTACGCTGCCGCCCCCTCACATAGCACCAATTCGGGATCCGCGAAAGTTGCCGACCGCATCGTGCGCCTATTCGCAGTCGACGTTGACGGCAACAAGCGCGAAGTCGTGGGCCTTTCCGGGCAAACCGTGCTCAGAGCGCTAGCGAATGCGAACCTGATTGATCCAGCCTCGCACCGGTTGGAGGAAATCGACGCTTGCTCGGCGGAATGCGAGGTCCATATCGCGCAAGAATGGCTCGAACGGCTTCCTCCGCCGTCGTACGACGAGAAGTATGTGTTAACTCGCGCCTCGCGCAATCGTGTCCTTAACAAGCACTCGCGTCTAGGTTGCCAGGTCGTGCTGACCCAAGAGCTCCAGGGAATGGTCGTCGCTGTCCCCGAGCCCAAACCATGGGACACACCCTAAGGGTCCATTCATTAGGCCTTCTATTAAAGGTAATAAATATGGCGGATGACAGTGTATTTGCTGATGACAATTTTTACTTATCCAATGTTTATTTCGCTTGCACTTTGAATGTGATTTCGCGTGGGATCAACGGTTTCATCGTGGCACTTAAGGAAATCCTTTTCTGTTTCATATATTACCTGATTTGGTTCTTTAGTGGTGTTAAAGTATGTGGTTGTTTTAATTCCTTGCAGTATCGTTAACGATGGTGGGTAGCTGATTTTCCGAAATGCCGTTTCGCTCTATTTTGATTATTTTATAAGTTGAAGAGTTGATTGCCCTTTTTTTTTGTGATGATCATCTCTTTGGACTCTTGCAGCTTCCATTTCATTTCTGTTTCTCTAGTTTTGTTGCAGTGGTAGCTATGTGTTTCAGGATTTGACATTGTTAACTAGATGACTTCTTGTTTAAGATTCAAATTGCAGCCTGTTTTCTCTTTTGGAATTTATACAGTGTAATGTAATCTAGAATTGATTCCAATCAAGTCACGATGTTATGTGCTGTATTAAGTGACGCTTGTGGAATCAAATTATCTACCAGAACAATCTGGCTGTTATATATGCAATCTAAACGCACAAAAGATTGTTAGCTTACAATTGAAAATAATGCATGATAAGTTTGTAAGTATGTTAACTGAGAAGGCGGGTCTGTCATTGTGGGCAATAATCATTTAGCTAGCCCTGTCATTATGAGGGTAAGTATGATTAGTTAAAATTTTCTTGCGAATTTAGCAAATTTGACAGCAATTCTGATTTTTATTTGACTATACACTGGTTTTTTACGATGACATTGTAAAGTCAAACAGGTTCTCTTCCACTCCGCCTCTTTATTAAAACACATAGTGATCTATTTAGCATTCATTGCCACGGTCTTTGCTGTTGTAAGCTTAGGTTTGGTGCCATAGTAATGGTTACCATCCTCAATTCCTCATCTGTACTGCCTCCAAGGCGTGCTTCCAAACGTCCATAGCCTTATCCAGCGACAAGCTATTCACAAACTTTGAACAGCTTTCCTAATTGTTTGGAAAGAGTTATTCTGAAAAATTTGTCGTTCACTCAGTTATCTCTTTGCTCTCTCGTTAGTGGATATCATGTCGTAGAGAATATATAAATTAAGCAACAATCCGAAGTTTTGTATGCAGCATCCCCGCCCTTTGTTTTTCTACAACTTTCCTTAGTATGCTTCAGTCACTGCTGTTTTAAATGAGCAAACAACCTCAAATGTTCTTGGCCTCAACCAGGAAGTTACAGATCCCTATGTTCCGTCCTAAATGTTATATTCCAATCTCCATAGGAAATGATGTATTAAAGTTGCATTTGTGAAGGTTTTGATGTCTGAAACGGTTCGGATGGTGAACTTAATCATAATTAAAACAAACCCTTGGACAAATATTGGCTTGAATCCTTGTTCTTATGGAAAGAAAGCAGCATTAAGTTTGGCGACTGCTACTTGATTTACACAATTTGTTGGATGAATTATTACAAATTGAGTTGAACTTAGTGTGTTGGTCATTATGGCTGGAATACTGTGAGGTTTAATTGGGATCATATTATAACTCATAAGTTTTGTGCGACATTGTGGAATATGAAAAAATATTCATTGAGAGAAGAGATTGTTTTAAATAACATCCCTATAAGATTTATCAGTGATACCCTTCATCATTCTGTTTGCAAAACTGCAGTTCAGTTTTAACATAGGAAGCTTACCATTTGTTAACTAGTTTCTTTACATGTCCACTTTTTCGTTAGTAACTTATAATGACTGGTTTTATGAAGAGCATAAAATCATAACTTTCTATTTTCTTAAGAAGCAGGACAATGGAGATAACTTTTGGTCTCAAGTTTTGGTGATCAATTTAGTGACTTTTTGTTTGCTAGCTTGTTATCTTCCTATTTTTTCGTTTGTTAATATAGCACAAAGATTGATGAAAAGGTTTTACTGGTTGAAATAATATCAAGTAAAAAGGATCCTTCTTTTAAGGTCTCAAAAAAATGTTACAAGTCCTTATGTCCTTGCATACTCTGTTTTACTTCTGGCTGCATGGAGGTGTTCATTTGATCATATCACATGCACATGGTACCAAGTCATTTTCTCCCTATTGATGCCACTTCTTTCTCTCAAATGCACTCATCCTTAATTTTATATTTATGTATGTTCAGGCATGACTTAATCATTTCATCTCCTCTGTCATCATCTTTTGTGAATGCTTATACTTGGAAAAGCAAATATATATCCTCAATTTTTACCTCATGCTATGCTTCATTTTTTTTTTTAATAATTTTTTTTTATTTTTTATATATAACGAATTCTGAGATCCCAGCAGAGTGCAAACAAGAATCAAACCTCCACCTCTTGGTACCTTAAAGGGAAGTTTTTAGATTTTATCGTCTGTCGGACTACTATATGCTTGCATACCTCTTTTGGTTTCTTTTGGTAGTCCCCCTACACCCTTGGATATTAAGGATGTCGTTGTACTTGTCAAGAGCGATGAAGTGGAGGCATTCTGATTTATACTCAAAAAGTACTCTGGTGATATACTTAATTTGATGGAAAGCAGTCTTCTGCAGATGGTGTCAAGGAATGCAATACATGCCAGTCAGTTGAGAATCTAATTTGGATAAACTAAGGTGCGATGAAATGAACTCTTATCACCAGTATTGTTTAAATGCAATGATAAACTAAGGTGCAATCTATGTATTTGTAAAACAAAAGTGGAGCCGGAAGGATTTCTTCTACAAATAGAATTATTAGGTCCAGGAAACTTCTGTTTAGCAAAGGAGTTTTGGGAATCATAGGTACTCCTTGTAAGTGATTTAGTATGTCTTTGGCAAATAGGGTGTGAAATGATTGAGAATTGGAGATCCAGCATACTACATTCAATAAAACGGCAAGAGAGTTGATACTCCTTCAAAACTTTAGGCATGTGTCTAGCAGGTGATAGGTTTGCTGTCTCAATATATCCCAAATCCACCAACTGATGTCCGTGCTACTTGGACATCGTACGATAATGTTTTTTTGGGTAATATATCCTGTTGTTTCTCTTTAACTTGGTTCTTTATTAGGCAGTGCTGCATCCTACTATTCTGATCTGAGCTTTTGTGGACTGAAATGTAGTTTGTTTTGTTAGACACTCTTCTTCAAACTTAGATGTGTGTTATTTGCTTTGCTTCTTCTTTTTTTCCTTGGTAAAGCCTGAGCCTTAAGTAATATGCTCATAATAAAAGTATATTAGTAGTTACCAAGTTGGGAGCCAAGAAAGATGCCTCAACTATGTGACTTGTGGCATAAAAGCATTATTATTTAACTGATAATATAATACTAATTGGGAATATGTGGTTTCTCTTGTTATTTCTTTTTTAGAAACTCTCTTAACCTGTGACAGACATGAATCCAGAGAGTGCTGATGGGACTTTGACATAATCAAATTAGTTTAGAACTTGCGGATTGTACCAATATCGTTTAGCTAAGGGTTGTTGACTTATAAGAAATTGAATAGATGTGGAAAACTGAGAAGTGTTGATACTGTGGTGAGAATATAGGTTTGAATTTTTCTTTATGCGTGGGGATATTGTGGGAAGAAAGTAGTTTCTAAATATAAAACATAACCTAAAAGATAATATTTAGTTATTAAAAGTGTTTATAATTATTTATATTTATTATGTTATTGATTGATGATAATAAATATTTATTATTTCAAATTTTTAATAGCATTTATTTATTAATAAATTTATAAAATATACTATGCTAATTATGGAGTTGTGAGTTTATTAATATAACTTTAAATTATTTTTCTTGTTTCGTTTCTTCTGGCTTCCTTATTTCTTTCGTGTATTTCGTTGCTTACAAAACCCGGTCATGAAGGTTTTTTGTTGGTTTTTTTGCTTATCTACATCATCAACTGTGAAGTCTCGAGCATAGTTTTAGATGCCATTCTATATAACCGCGTTATATATCTTTTCCAACGGTTATTGATTCAGTATAGATAGACAATGCACGTAAGAAAAATCTTATCTATGTGTTATAAATTAATTTTAAATTTTACTTTGAACTTTGAAAATTGATAAATAAATTTAATTTGATCTTCGGAGCCCATTTGCCTTCCTGCCTTTGTCCTGCTGTTGGAAGATGTCCCTCTCGTCCACTCTTTGGGTGGCGACAATACTCTCCCATCTCAGTTTTCTGTAGAATTAGTTAAATCTGAAAAAAATTAAAATATAAATATTGTTAAATAAATTTAATTAGCGAATCATAGATAGATTAATACTGTCCAATCTCAGTCTTTGTACTTGCTATTAATTTTGGACTGCAATTGAACTAAGAGTTTATTTTGAATTAAAAAAAAGAATGAGGAAATTCCAATATTCAGCCGGTCGGGATCTATTCACCGTCTTGCTCTGCACGAGATGAGGAATCTTACGGGCGCGACAGATTTTCTGTGTGCAAGAATAAGGATGTAGGAAAACAAGCGACGAATACCATGCCATATCAGTTGGCATGCATCATAAGATATTATATAAAATTTTTATTTATTTATTTGATATATTTAAATATTTTTAGATAAAATTTTAAATTAAAGTTGTAAATTTTAATAAATAAATAATTTTTTTTTAAAAAATATTAAATAAATGTTAAAAAAATAATAATTTGAAACAATGAGTCAAAAAGTAATTCGTTAATCTTTGCCACACGACTAAGGACAAATTTTAATCTACGCTCTTGATTTCTTTTGTTATTAAACTTGTTCCCATTTGCCCCACGACTAACGAGTAAGTGTATGTACTTTTAGTTGCCGACGTTTTAATGTAGCAGCGGACCAGCTATTTATTACAATTTATCAACGGCCGCTTTTAGTTGTTGAAATGCCAGCGCTTAGGCTTAGTTGCAAGTGATGATTAATAGATACTAGTTTTGCACTCAGTAAAATTACTACGAAAATTAGTTATATTATTTAAATAAGTAATTATATTAAAAGATTAAATTTTATTTTATTTTTTTTATGTTAAAATCATATCTTATTTAACTACTATCAACTTTTATATTTTAAATTGTTATTATCCTCAAACATTTCATACGAATATCCACGAATATTTGTAAATACCTACGAATACTCAAAAAAAAACTGCTATAATGTTTGGAAGTGTTCGTGAATGCTCGCATGTTTTCGTATCGCGTGTGTCGTAGGTATTCGTAGTGCTCACGTATTTTTACATTTTTTCAAATAAAAGTAAAAAATATTTTTGTCATTTGATATGATAAAGGGATATAAAAATACCAAATCTAATTCAGAGGTCATAAAATTATAAATTTTAATTAGTGAAAGTATAAAAAGGCAAATGGCCCATAAATGTAAGACAAAAAGTCAAATTTCTACGGAGCAAAATAAAGAAAAAATTGAGCTATGCCCAGTGCTCATTCACAGGGGCATTATCGTCAAGCCAGCCAAACCCTTGTCCCCCTTGCCGTTCCACCACGGTCATCGTATGGTAGGGACCTCCTTACTAGAAAACAATTCCCTTGTCTCGCTGCCACCATGGTCATCGTACGGTCGGGACCACCTCACTCAAACGATTCCCATGTCTCGCTTTTCTGCACCCGCTTTTTTCCTCCCCAACTAAACTAATTAATTAATACATCTAATTACTTAATTAACAGTTTCTATAACCTCGCACATTTATAAATCAAATATATAAATAAATCCATGTACTTATGACAGCACAACAAAATCAATGCCAGCAATTTTCTGATCGATTCTCACCGTACGGTAGATTACGTCGTCTTTATAGTCGGCATTTTTTTCATCAAAACCTGTTAATTCAATTTATTGTTCTTCTTTTTTCACGATCTTTGATTATTATACTGGAGCTGACTGCTCTTGTTTTTTAGTGTTGCAGGCTGATCCCCGTTTACGCGTTCGCTTTTTTTATTTGTCGAAGAAGAGATCCACCTCGAAATAGGTCTACGGAGCGTGTTGATCTTATTTTTCTACAGATCTCTGCCTATGTTCATAATGAGCGAGACTTCAATTAATCCCATTTAAGAAAGGCTTCTGAACATGTGAAAAAAAAAGAAAATTGAAGCTTAGGTCGTTCTTCTGGAATCATATGCCAAGTATTGATCGAATGGGCGTTGCTGCTTGAGTTGATCCAATATCGATTCAGAAAGTTTCTAGAAGCTATAAGAGAATTGCTATTTAGTTGTGTCCATTCGGTGTCCAATCTAGAAATACTATTTAGTAAAATCAATAGATGATATCAAATAAAATTTTAATAAATTAGTATATTTGCAAGTAATTAAATTTATTAATAATTAATATAATATTATGTGAGTTATATTTTATGATAATATTTTTATTTACATTCTTATTTCGTATATTTAAAAAAAATCTCAATATTAGTTTTAATCTAATATTATACTACATACATACTTATTAGCGTAATATATCAAATATTTAATTCTATATTAATGTATTATATAGTATAATTTATATTTATATCAGTATACAATTAAACAATGAATTAAAATTTTATTTCGTAACAACTGTATACAGTATTTAACCAATAGAGTTATAACTAATTAAATGTTATTGCTTTTATTTTTAGCTTTGTATTATAGTTATACATGTTATAAGAAAATACAATAATATGATTAATTATATTTAAATAATACATAATATCAATATTTTGGACAAATAAAAGAAGTTTAACATAATATTGAGGAGCTATCTATTCAAGTAAACATTAGGGTCAAGAAAATTACAATCAAGTTTATTCATGTAAATTTAAAATAACTGACTAAACTGGTAGTATAAATTGATTTATAATAATAATCATAATTTTATTGATATAACTAGACTTTGGCTTAATAATAAATATTTTTAAGTGAGATTTAAAATACATTTATATCTGAACATCAAAATAACATATATACACACACACACACACACACACACATATATATATATATATATATATATATATATATATATATATATATATATATATATATATATATAAGATAACGAGGTGAAACCTCTTCTTGGGTCTCTGCTAACTCGTGAACCATAATTTTTTACGCACATCGATAGAACCATTTTGGACTCAGGTGCGCACAAGAGAATAAAATCTCTGCTTGACCTCTGCCTCCGGATCAGATATGGAGTACTGAAAATTACCTAACCACCAGTTTTTCCGTAACCGCTGCAAACATGTGGCCACGAGTACATCCATATTTCAGGACATCCCTGGGTATCGAAATCGGGACGCACAGCTCACGAATCGCACGCCTGCCGGCTAAGAACCACGGACATGGACACGGACACGGGGGCAGGGACACGACACGGACACGGGGGCAGGGACACGACACGGTACGACATGGGAACACGACAATTTTCAAAAAATTAGGACACGGGTACGGCTAGGACACGGTAATAAAAAAATATAAATAAGTAAAAAGTAACTTATACGAAATATTTAATATCTATAAATATAATAACAATATAATATTCAATAGTAAATTCATATAAAAATAATATTTTATTTTTTTGAGATAATTTAAACACCAAAACTTTAATTATATCAACTAAAATAAATAACTATAATATTTGAGTATGTAAATATATTATATTATTGATAATTAGTTATACATAATATTATATATTTTTTTTAAAAAAATATATTTAAAAATTAAAATTTTAAAGAAAATTAAAAAATAAAAATAAAAAACGGATTCACGTGTCGGACACTTCTGCCCGCGTGTCCCAGCCGTGTCCCAGGCGTGTCCGATCTTATTTTTTTTGTTTTTTTTTCTGGACGCCATATGGCGTGTCGGACACGTGTCCGGCCGTGTCCGTGTCCGACACTGCACCGACACTGCACCGGGGCGATTTTCGGGTGTCCGTGCTTCCTAGCCTGCCGGTCGACCTAATGACGGGAGGCAAATAATTAATGCTCAAGCTAAAATTAATTTTATTATATTATATAATCTATTTGTAAATAATGTAATAAACTTGAATAATATATTTTATAAAATTTTATGTCATTTATTTTTTTAAAATATTTAGTCCAAATATTATATAAAATAAATGTTATATTTTATAAAGTAATTTTAGATATAGAACAAATACAGCAGGAAATGTTTCTTCAAATGTATAATAATATTTTTACGGTTGGACAGCAACAACAGTAAAAATCCAAATTCAGTGGGCCGAACAATAAACATCAGAGCCCAATATCTTTGAAGTCGTAATCTTCTGTCGAAATCAATTCTCCTCGCCCGTTTCAAGTCGCAAATTCAGCGACCTTCTTACCAGACCATTCTTTTCAGCCTATTGAATCTCCTCTTCCCGTGATTGCTCTGCCTTCCGGCTTCCGATCACGCCGCGGAGCGAGGTATTTATGACCGCCTTTGGCGCCTTAGTTTCACAGCATTTGAGTGGGGGCAATTTACCTTACTGGCTAGGATCCGCCCATGTATCCCTTGGATGATTTTGCACCCAATTCTCCCAAAAGAAAATACAAGCATACTGCTATTTACTTGTGTAACATCGACTAATTTTGGACCAAGTGGCGAAGATGGGTGTAATGTCCCGGCGTGTTCTGCCGGTATGTGGCAATCTCTGCTTTTTCTGTCCGTCGATGCGGGCAAGATCTCGACAACCCGTAAAAAGATACAAGAAACTACTTGCAGATATTTTTCCAAAAACCCAGGTATATTCTGAAGCTGTTGAATTTTCTGTGTAGTATTCTTTTGTTTTTTTTTGTTCTTTTGATGTACCAGATTAGCATGCATACATTTTGCAATAAGTTTCTGTATAAACTTTATTTAATAGGCTTTTTACTAAGTTGATTGTGATCCCTTTTAGCTCTACTTCCATCCCTCGATGAGACGGGGACTTATATATCACCTCTATATTACTAATACATTATGCCCCAGGACCAATTAGACTTGTCATGGAAGAATGCTGCACTCTTTTTTTCCACATAAGGCCATTTGGCTAGCCACAATCTGCTTCAAAAGTTGGGGTTGTATGAAACTTCAAAAGTTGGAATAGCGTTGGTCGGGAAACTATCCTTTTTTTGCCAAATTTGAGCTGAATTGATCATGTACTCCTTATTTTTAGTGATGCCTTTTTAATGAGTATGATGACCTGACTCTTATAATCTATTATAGGATGGAGAGCCAAATGACAGAATGATCAGTAAACTATGCGATTATGCATCAAAAAATCCTTTGCGGATCCCAAAGGTTCTTCAATCTTCTTCTTGTTTATTTTATTTTTTCTGTTATTTTATTTTATTTTATTTATTGTTTAATGTAATGTTGCAGAGTACCTTCATTGCATGGCTCTGTGCATCCCTTGCTAACGGTGATATCATTTTTGCCTTCCCCCAGAATCGTTTAGATAGAGGGTTTTTTTGTCATCATTCAGAAAGTTAACTAAACTGTTAGATATGGTAGCTATGTTGATGAATGTGCTTTTTAAAACTTAATTATGGAATGTATTAACTCTTTCTGTGTTACTGGATATCCATATTGGATTTTTTCCCTTAAAAAAGCTAAAGCTGCCGCATTGATGTTAACCTCTTCGTGACTTGCTGGTCCGTGGTAGTATTTGGCCTGCTCTTACTTCTGATTGTGTTTGCATTTTCAAAATATGGGGCTCTTAGCTATTGCTGTAGAAGTGGAGCTACAGTGCTTTACTATTTGGAAGTATTTACCATTTTTGCGGGACACCTTGAAAAAATAACTAAATAATTTACTTTTGCTTTCAGTATGAATAATTATTCTTATTCTAGTAATTGCTACTAATCTTTCTTTTCAAGGATTGTTTGATAAGACTGACTTGTCAAACATTTTATGCAAGCAGACTTTGCTTATGATAAAGGACGTTGGTTTAAATAGAACTGCTAACTTTTGTTGTTTCCAATTGTGCAGATCACACAGTACTTAGAGCAGAGATGCTACAAAGAACTTCGAAATGAGCACTTTGGTCTTGCAAAAGTTGTTGCTTGCATATATAGGAAACTATTAGCTTCATGTAAGCAGCAGATGTAAGTTTGATGTATTACAACTTCCTAGGGATTTAAGATCTTATGTTGTTCACTAAAATGAGCCTTTGCTCCTTCAATAAATAACTGGTGATGTCCAAGGTGTCTAGGACCAGTTGGGATTTCGACTATGAAGCGGAGGTCTCAAGTCGAAACCGGCAAGTGCCTCCTTTATGAGTGTGGGGGGATTTATTCACTCTGTGTCATATAAAGGGTGAAACGTGCCTTCAGTCTGCCCATGCTGAAAGGCTGAAGGTCCCCTCGGTTGGTGGAGCATGATTTTGTGCCACCCGTAGTTTATTTGTTACAATAGATATTCATAATGGGTCGGTAGGACTTCACTATTATAATCCCAATATATATATATATATATATATATATATATATATACTGATGATTTTATGCACGAGTCATTATTAGTCCCATGGACCACCCTACTGCTGCTGCCAAGTTAAATGGGCAGATATAAAATAGTTTGAGTTGGATCAAGTTGTGAAATTCTTTCTTTATGTTCGGGGACTTCTTTTAGAGTATATGCTAACTGTCAAACAATTTGCTTCTCTGTGTCAAAATTCAATATTCGTCATGTTTATTAATTTGTAGAAGTACACTTTAAGCATGCAAGAAGCATGGTGCAATGGTGAACTTAAATGCTTGCACAAAAATGTAATATGCTATCCTTCACTGCATTTCGCCTTCCGTAAACTTGCTTTTGCTATGTTGTTTACTGCAGATGGTCATTTTTGGCACCTTGTATTACTTTTTGTATTGATGTCATCTCTATATTCCTTATATCCATGTTGATGTTCCTGCATATGACCTGCGATGGACATGGCAGACTGCATTTTGGCATTTGAGTTCTTTAAGGAAATTACCAGCATTTACTTTCTATGAAACTACTTTAATTTTAACCAATAAGATGGTGCATATAGAAACGCCTACCTGGGAAAGTTGGTTTGTTGTCATGTCAGTATATGCTTTTTATCTCTTATGTACACGTGGTTTTTTCCAGGCCTTTATTTGCTACTAGCATGCTGTGCATCATAAGGACACTTCTTGAGCAAACATGTGAAGATGATATGCGTATTTTGGGCTGTCACACACTTGTTGATTTTCTAAACAATCAGGTAGATTACCGATAATATCTTGCGCTTGCATCCATGGTGATTATGTGACAGTTTTATCCAAATTTAAGAAGTTAAAGATAAAATAAATGTTCGAAGAATGCTACATCTGAGAACTGTTTCATGGATGTCATTGAACTAGATTGACAGCACGTACATGTTCAACCTCGAAGGTCTTATACCAAATCTATGTCAGCTTGGCCAAGAAGTTGGAGGTGATGAGAGGAGCCTTCGTTTGCGTTCAGCAGGCTTGCAAGTTCTTGCTTCCTTAGTAAGTATTTTATGTTAGGTCTTCTTTTGCTGTGTCTGTCTATATGGCTGAACATGAGATTTATCTTTATGTATTATTATCTGATGTTTGATTAATTTTCTGGGAGAGTAATTTTAAACTTTACATGCTTTGTATCGTTAAATTTCTGTTGTCATAGGTGCCTTGCACATCTAGATAACTTACATGAAAAGCATACACATACTTTATCATATAAACCTTTTCTTTGAATGTTCTTCTGTCAACGCATTGAAATACCTTTACATCCTTTTAGTAGTGTAAAAACCTGTATATGCGTTCTAGAGATTAGCAGTTTGTATACTTCATTGTGGTGTTTTGAGCCTGTCAGATTGTGGTGAGGTCTCATCCCCTAAACACCCTCATACAAACACTTTGGAAAAGTTTTAAGTATACGAAAAATAGATTTTTGGTGTCCTCTACAACTTGTTTATCCATTTTTTTTTTTTTTTCAAAAAATGACTGTAACTAGGTGTTTTTAGATAGCGGGATTAAAGATAGTTTTTGAACCCCTAAGGTTTGGGCCATTAAAAACCTGTTTAGAGTTTTGGAAAAAAAAAATACAAACATTATATAGCACACCAAAATATATTTTTTTGTGTTCATTCTTTCTCCTAAAAAAATGCTTGCATGTGGGTGTTTAGGGGAGGAGGCGGCTGCCCTGTATTACAGTACGCTCGACCATATTGGAGTGGCATTTTTTAGTATATACCTTTATATCTGCTCATTTTAGATCCGTAGTTCATACCTACCCTTGTCTAGGCCGTAATTCATTAAATTGTTTGTCAATATTTGCCTTGTGTACATGCTCTCCATATACGTGATTGAGGCAACATTCAAGAAGTATATGGGATGTATATGCATGCTATAGTTGTACATATTGCTCATGAATTTATGTATGCATTTCTAGCATATACATCTCTATGTATAACTATGTAGTTCTTATCCTACACTTGTTAAGGCCTGATTTCTTTAAAGGTTATCTGTCGACGTTTTCATCTTGTGACATTTGTATTGTTTAAACAGTCATGGAGCAATTATGAAATCTCTGATACTTGTAAATTTCACCAATAATTTCTTTAGAAATTTTGGGCTATTTGAAAATCGCATATGGTTGCTATCTCCTTTTTCTCACTTGATATGAATTCCTCTAAGGTTCCATCACTTTCATGGAAGTCTTATTCTATCATTAAATTT
Organism: Xerophyta viscosa; assembly: GCA_002076135.1. Lineage (NCBI taxonomy): Eukaryota > Viridiplantae > Streptophyta > Magnoliopsida > Pandanales > Velloziaceae > Xerophyta > Xerophyta viscosa. Next base: position 911,918 of record MJHO01000013.1, on the reverse strand, counting down.
GAAACAACACTTTGTCTTATTCTGTTTCAGGTGCAATATATGGCTGAATACTCCCATATATCAGTGGACTTTAACAAGGTCAGTAGTGACCATGAGAACTTTTAAGATAGTGCTCCGTAATTTTTGTCATGCTGCTCCATTGTTCAACCTCAACTTTGCTATTCTTAGCTGACTGTGTTATGTCTCTTTCTAGCTATTTTAATAGTGTGAGTTGAAATTGTAATCCTTATAGGACAAATATGATCACTTGACAATGAATTGCTGTTTCATAATTGTGACATGGTGGAATGGACTATGATAAAAAGCTAGGGATATATCCACTGAGAAAATGCAACTATATTAGTCTTGATAACAAAGGAGTACTATGATTGGGGTAAAACTTACATTTAGCTTGTTTTAACCTCTGAAATATCTGTGAAAGGAATTCAATGTAGGCAGGAAGATGCAAACTGAAATACCTTTCGAAGGAATTCAAGGCAGGTAGCAAGATACAAATGCATTTCTAGACTATTTTTGTAACTGTTTTGGTGACTCAAATAAAGCTACCTTTCGTTTTAAGGATAATCGGGATAAATGGATAATAGGATAAATTTAATGACAAGAGAGGCGTTATCCTTAGTGTAGTTTGATGACTTCTATCCCAAAAAACTTAAGTGGATACAAGAGAATAACTCGAGGATACCTATTATTTTGTTTCGTTCTTCCTGTTGCTCTTTGGGATAGAGGCATGAGTAGATTAATAATCTTAATATTTCAAACTATCTTATCAAATGAAAGCTTATAATTAATGCACATAAGTTACAAATTCTAACATGACACATGAAAGACATACGTTTATAAAGTGTCTATATAACATAATCATCTCTTGAAAATAATACAATAAAATATTAGCTTCTAATTGTTATCTCTCCATAATGAGTGTGTTATTTGTGTTTGAATCATAGGCCATGCAGCAGTTTTGGCTGGCTTGAACATATTTATATGGTTGTTTAATTTGTTAACAAACTGTTAGCACCAGCTAAAATTTTGTTTAATTTGTTAACGAACTGTTGGCATTATCCCGTGGATAGTTCGTTGACTTCTATCCCAACAGAAAGCAAGCGGATAGAAGAGAATTACGGGAGGATGCTTTATTAGTTTGGTTGTTTCTTTTTTCTTTGTTCTTTTGGGATAGTGGGATAAGCAGTTTAGATATCTTTTCCAAACTATTTTATCAAATTAATGATTATAACTATGCACACAAACTACAAGTTCGAACATGATTTGTTCATGTGTGCTCCAAGGTTTTACGTGCCGGAGCCGCCGGAGCTCGGCACCGGCCGGCTCCGGCACTCGTCTCTCTCTCTCTCTCTCTCTCCCCCTGCCTCCCTCCCTCCCTCTCTCTCTCTCTATATATATCTGTTTTTTATTTTTTTTTTGTTAATTCATCGTCTTCCTCCTTGCGGAGGAAGACGACGTGCGGGCGACGATTTTCTTTTTTTTTTTAAAACAAGCGCAGGCGCGCGACCGGCACCTGCCGGGTCGCGTGCCTGCGCGAGTAACACGCGCAGGCGTGCCGCCTGCGCACGCCTGCGCGTGTTTAAGTTTCTTTTTTTTGTTTTCCTTATAAAATTTAAAAATATAATAATAGTTAAAAATTATTAAAAAATTATTATTTTTTATTTATCGCATGTTAAACACATCCCATATTCAACAAAATTCGGCACAAAATAAATTATAATATCTATTTTTTATATATAATTAGATTTTTATATTTATTTTAATAATTTTTTTAATTTTTTTATTTTATTTAAATAATATTAAAATTTAAATTGTACGGATCGGCACGGTCGGCACGGCACGGTCGGCACGTGCCCAATTTCGGAGTTACCGATACTCGACTCGGCACGGCACGGAAAACCTTGGTGTGCTCTATGTTTCCACTCTTGATTTCCTACAATGTGTTTTTCCAATTCTTTGGCATTAATCCATGCCATTTTTTCCCAAATGCCAGCTAGGATATCTGTATCTTTCTGTATATATGTTCCTAAGATATAGTGATGCCATAGCTAGTATTGTGGAGTTATGTCTTTGTTGTACGGGTATATTATTTTACTACAATGTGGATATTAAGGGGACCATCTTGGTCGGCCATCAAGAAACTGGAGACAAATTTTGGCATAGTTTGCCTCGTTGTTAATGCTTGCCATTGCCTCAAATCATTATTTTGGTATATTTTGTCAATCTTCCACCACTTCCCTCCTATTCCAAGCCTAACGAAATGGACTAGTTTCTATGAAGAGGCCTGCCATGAGGAAGAAGAAGATTGCCGGCAAGATTGGTGAATAGCGGTGCCTGCGTCTGTAGGTCGAGCAGGAAGAAGATGGCGCCTCCTGCTCTTCATGTTGAGGAAGTGGGCATTGAGGTTGATGCGTTCGCCTTGAACGATCATGGAGGCTAGAGATTTCTTCTTTTTCTTCTTCTCCTCTTCTTTTTCCCCTCCACAACAGAGCAGCAGCAAGGTTTTCTGTTTGAGTCCCTGCATAAGCAGGGAATTTTTTGACGTGCTTAGGCGGCGCCTTTTGCAGCTGTGCCCACCTCGAATTGAGACGGGCGCGATTGTCTCCAGCGCACCTACGGGCATCTTTGCGAGCGGCACTGCCTTTTCGGCAATTATGGCTCGGCACCAAACCGATATGTACATGCCGAAAAATCTTATCTTTTAATTTTTAGATTCATTTTGAACTCTTTATTTTTACTTGTGAAAGATAACAAATAATTGCAATAGTTACGTGCTTGTGTATGCTTGAATGTGGAGGAGTTCGCTCCTATTTCGAGGCTATGTTTGCTTTTGGTCGCATCTTCTTTTGCATGAACTTCTTTTGCTTGAAGCCCTTCTTGTGCTTGCCTCGTCGTATTGTTCTACCTGATCTCCGAGGCCCTACAGTCTCGCTGCTCTCAATTAGGTGGAGTGAGGTCTATTTGCGTTCGTCTTGGCTACTCACGCCTATCTCGTGCAATAAGGATCATTAGTTCTCTTTGATATATTGATCGTTCAATTCCCTTAAATGGGTGTTAATAAGGACTTCTTGCTGGTCCCAATCTGTCATATGTCTGATCATCGTTGAGTAGAATTATATTCATGCAACGTCTCGAGTGTTTATGGGGCCGACTCGAGTTGCCTGTTGGTGCGGGGGCGTATCTGCCTACTGTGGCTTGCTGCTGAGAATATTGAGCTAAAGCAACGCAAAGCATTTTTTTTGCATCACTTATTGGACCAAAAGGTTAGCTAACAGACATTTGTCATTGTCATTGTACTCTATTGCTGGGAAGGGTTGAGGTGGGCCTCAGCAAGACGTGAAGGACTAGCCTTATTGTTTGTTGGTGCTGGTGGATAGGTATTTTTGTAAGGACGTGTCGGTCGTGGCTGCCAGAAGCTGTCATGATGCATACCTCGTTGCAGCGGACCGTTTTGTTCGAACCTTGTTGTTGATATATGTGTTTGACGTTGCACTTCAAGTAGTTTTTCCCACAAATGGCGCCAATTACGTTAGCACATTTTCGTCGCATTTATTTGAGGAAGGATGCACGCATCGCATTTGAGAGAAGTAATTGAGGTCGTGCATCAAATAAAGGAAGAAACACAAGAATTTAGGCTGGAAAAATCCCAAGAGCCACTTTGTAAAGGATTTTGCTATGTAAATGAAGTGGTATTACAGTTTACTCTCATCCTTTTCTTACAGGTTAGGTGAAAAGGGAAGATTCCCCCTTGCTAAAGTAAAGGAGTGATCTATTTGTAGTATTAAACAGGCTAAAATGCTATTCCGTTAACTTATAGATTGACTAGTTGTCGCCATTTCTCCTTTGTTGAGGGCGGCGAAAGTAAAACTGTTCATTGGTCCACGTGGACCACAAGGTAATTGCCTTGGAGTTGATTGCCTTAAAAAGTGAATATACAAGTGGAGCTCGTAGAGTTTGCTTCTTAGCCTTTAAGGCGCGGATGTTTGAGGCTGTCATTGGTGAATAGTCTCCGAGGGGCGCTCCTCGCCTCGGCTGCCTCGTAGTTCTCACTCTTTCCTGGTAAATATTTGGGCCTCATTGCCTCGGTACCTCCTTTCATTTTCGAGGCAAAATGTCAGTTCAATTCAAGGTAGTATCACAAGATTTAAGGTGATTGCTTATGGGTAGTGTTTAAGTTTTTCCTTTTCTAAATACCGTATATGTAAACATAAAAATAATTCTTCTCTATATAATAACCTTTATTCTCTGTAAGCAGATAGTCACTGTAACTTTGGAAAACTATGGAGCCCTCAGCAATAGCAAGCGACTGTGCCAGAACCCTTTCATGCGACATCTGGAAAAGGAGGACCATGCTTCATCCTTCAAGCTCTCCTTCAAGAATCTTTCTTCTTTTTATGATAGTAATAGTAACAATATGACAGAAGATGTGAATGCGATAATGTGAGATTTGTTCTGGGTCTGTTTACTTTTTCTGATGTCATTGCTATGCTCAATTGGTTTTGGTCTATGTTCTTTGGCAGGGATGTATCTATAATTCCTGGCTATTGGTCAAGAGTTTGCTTGCAAAATATGGCTAAGATGGCAAAGGAGGCTACAACAATGCGTCGTGTCTTCGACCCCCTTCTCCATTACTTTGATGGTGAGGATCACTGGTCTGTTGAATATGGAATTGCTTGGTCCGTCTTGTCTGAGATGCAGGTCTTCATAGAGAACTCAGGTGCTTGGATTTCTGAAATTGGTTGATTTTGCACTAAAAGTCAGAAAACTCCTGTGAAGTAGATCCTGGCTTTTTGCTTTTCATATTTTATTATCCATGTAACTTGAAGGATGTTTGTTTTTTCAGGTCAGAACAGTCATCAACTGTTATATCTATTAGTGAAGCATTTAGACCACAAGAGTGTTGTGAAGGAGATTGACATGCAGATAAAAGTTGTCAACATCACAACACATCTCGCACAGCAAGCAAGAGTGAAGGCTTCAGTTGCCATCATTGCAGCAATAAGTGATTTGATAAAGCATTTGCGGAAGTGCATGCAATTCTCCATAGAAGCAATGAGTATGGAAGATGCTCATTATAAGTTAAATTCTATTCTTCATTTTGCATTGGAGAAGTGCCTAATAGAGACGTCAGCTAAGGTATCCTAACACTAGTCATTGCTTCATGATCTTCAGTTTTGTACTTTTGTTAGCGATATCTTATGCGCTATTGCGTTTTGTTTCTGCATGTGTGCGTGGAATTATATATCTGATGCTCCTTGACCTGATCAGAGGATCTGGGTTTTCATTGTAAATTTATTATTAGATGATCACAAGGTTTTCTTATTAACAATATGCCTTCAAGGCTAAAATAGTTGGTTAACTTGTCCCAGTCCTGAAGTGCTGTATCCAAATAAGAGAGCATCGATAGGTCAATCGCTTCGATCAGTCACCGATCAGTGTTATGCTTTGTAGCCAACTCCTGCACACTTACTTGCTACTTTTGCAGCATGGAGGACACAACATTCAGTATTGACCTATCGTTGTTGTTCTATCAGGACACGTCGTTGTGCAGTGACGTTGTCTGGAGCGAATTCTAAGTCACTATGCATGACGTGGGTCAGTAACTGGAGCATTCGATGGTGGAGCGTGAGCTAGTGCCATCCATAATTTGGTAGGATGGGAGACTTGATAATGTTAGCCGAACTGTCGAGATTTTTCCTATTAGGGGCTGTTTACTTTGAGTGGAAAGTGGAAAAGTGAAAAGAAAATAGTAAAGTGGAAAGCGAAAGGAAAGTGGTAAAAAAGTAATAAAGTGGCAAGTGAAAAGAAAGTAGCGAAGTGGAAAGTGTTGAAAAGTAGGGTTTGAGTTTTATTGTTTATTACTTTGGATTATAAAGTGGTATGGCAGTAAATGGTAGAAAAGTAATGATAGTATTAATAACAATTTTAGAAATTTTATTAATATTTTAAAATAACATAATATTAAATTTAAATATATATACATATAATGAATATAACTATATAATACTATTATTAAATAATAATTTATAATATTATTAAATATTAAATATTATTAAGTATTTTTAAAAACTAATATACGATTATTATTAATATTAATTAGTAATTATTAAATTTATTAATAATATTAATTATTACTAAATGATAAATATCATGAAATATTAATTATTAAGTAAATATTACTAAATATTATTAATATTTGAAAATAATAATTATTAATAACCATCATTAAATATTAATGATTGTCACTTTCTTCCAACTTTCTAACTTTTGATGAGAAAGTGCAGAAAGTGAAGTTTATACATAAAATGGAAAGTGAAAGGAAAATTAGTTTTTTTTTTTTTTTTACTTTCATATTAGAAGTAAATAAGGAAATTGACTTCTACTTTCTCATTTTCACTTTTCTTTAAAAGTAAACAAGGTTTCTCACTTTCCCACTTTCCATTCAAAGTATACACACCCTTAATTAAAGTAGAATGGAGGCTGCTTTTGGCATATAATATTCTCCATTCTTTCGATAGGTAAATATGTTGGTTTAGTTTGTAAAGGAGTTGTGGATGATAGTGAAAAATTAGAGTAAAGGTCCATTTATGCAAAAAAGAAGGTGGTTCCCTAAAGTATGAAATAGATGGACTTACTTTATTATTGGAATTTATTAAGAGCGGTGCACTGTTCATTTAGTTACTGTATATTGTATTTTTTAGTGAGTAGTGAGTAATAGTTATATGAGGGAGAACTTGGGAAGCAACATCTATTTCTGGAAAGTTTGAGGTCATTAATTGATCAAAGGATCACTATTTCTTGAACATCAATTTACTGCAAAAAGAAAATAAAACTACATTGAATTGAAGTTGAACTTAGTGATAGGTATAATATGCAATTCCGCATGCTGTGGAAGCGTTTTGATATGCTGGACTTGCAGGTAGGAGATATTGGACCTATCCTTGATACAATGGCTGTAGTGCTGGAAAATATCCCGACTAATGGCATTGTGGCCAGAACAACAATTTCTTCAGTCTATCGCACAGCTCAAATTGTAGCTTTGGTACCTAACATTTCATATCACCACAAGGCAAGCTCACTATCGTCTGCTGAATCTTCACCATATGCTGATATTGTGTTGGTACCCAGATATCAATCTCATTAGCTTTATTGCTTTTAACATTCAGGCTTTTCCAGAAGCCTTGTTTCATCAGCTTCTTTTGGCAATGACTCATCCAGATCATGAGACACGGATTGGCTCCCATCGTATTCTTTCTGCAGTACTTATGCCCTCTATGGTTTGTCCTTGGACTGGTTCTTTCGTTCCCCTTTCAAAGAATGCGGATGAACCCAAGGAGCACTTGTTGTAGCTCTCTCAGGTTTCTGCTCATCCAGGGTAGTCTCGGTGAAAAAAATTTCTAACGCGAACGGGAAATCATTGAAAAAAACGGAGCAATCAGATATTGAAGCAGAAGGTATAAGAGAAGAAGGCAAAAATGTGTCTACAAAACATAAACGTCATGTGGATTCTCAGTCGGATGGTGAACTGCAACTCACCACTGAAGAAATATCTGTAAGTGAAATGGTGGAGTTATGGGCTCGGTCAATCTATTCGTCTTGATTTGCATTCAAGACCTCTTTTGACATAAGTTTGCTCTCCAATCTTCCATTTCACAGGAGGTGACATCTCTTAGATTGAGTAGCCATCAAGTTGCTCTTCTGCTGTCCTCTATATGGGTTCAGGCAGCATCTCAAGAAAATACTCCAGAGAATTATGAGGCAATGGCAAACACATACAACCTTATCTTATTTTCTTCTCAAACAAAAGTAAGTATCTAATGCAGCTCTGAATCTTTTTTGTTGAATCTTGACAAGGTATTCATTGCCGAAGCGAACTTGAGTTTCTTCCTAAGCGAACTGAGTTTCGTTGAACTCAAATCCAGCCACATGCTGACTGTGCCAATCATGCCGATGCACTTTCTTATTTATTTTTTAAAGTAAAATTAAAAAATATTCAAAATAAAATTCAAAAGGTTTTTGGGTATTTTCATGCTTTTTCCTATAAGTGACATGCCGTCGGCACGTTGTATGCCAATCGGCATGTAAAACTATGATCTTGACAAGCTTGTTGGATGGTATGAGGGTAATGCCTTTCCTTGGGGAAGGCTTATTCCCTTATCCCAGCTCATTTCTATACTTATGTGGTAATTTCACCCTAACTAATGCTTTAGAATTTTGAAATATCAATTACTTAGCATGATACAACAGCAACAACAACTTAGTCAAGTCCTGCCGCGGCCGGGTCTGGGGACATAGCATGATGTATCTTGTAATAAATATGTTGATTATGTACCAAATAAAGTTTGCCTACTTTCATGAATTATGACTTCAAAAACTACAAGGTCCAACGCAAGGGTTGAGGCTATAATATCAACATGTTAAGTTTTCTTACCTGAAAATTGGATTTACTATCAGCAGCTTCTCATGCACTTGTTAAAGTAATGTTTAACTGTTCAGGTGGGTTGGTACGTTTATCATTCCCTGTATTTAGTAGGGCACCTCTACCACTTATGATTTTGGATATTGTGTATGAAAACAGTCTGATTGACGTAAAGCATGATGGTTCTAATTTACTTATCTACAAATTATGTTGACTTGATTTAAATAATTAAACTATGTTCATTTCTTACAATTAATTTCCAAGCCTCTTGTATATGATCGAACTGCAAGTTGACTAACTAGAGAGCAGTTTAATGCAATAACTTCTGAAACTCATTTGACAGCCTCACATTTATGATATTGGTAATTAATCTAGCAAAAGTGCATACAAATTGTCACCCCATTAGCTATGCGACGCCATGTCTCAATAGTTTATCACATGTACCTTTGAGTTGTCGCCGATTTATGTTCATGATTGGAGATCATTAATAGATTTTGGCACTGCCGTAAATTGGTCTACAGATTTTGCATATTTCTTTGATAATAAGACGGTATTTCTATTCACACTTAAAACAATGCAACTGTCTGTGTTCATATTTTATCCACAATCTATGATTGATTTGAAGTTTGTACTTCTCTTTCTATACTGTTTAGTAACTATAGATCATAGATGGCATTTAGACATCGCGTATGTATGAGAGAGAGATAAACGAATGATTACTTTAGTTTGCCATCCTTGCTAATGGGGAGTGCTTAATATCGAAGTCTTCCTGCACATGACAGAAGTACGTAGCGGATATTATTCCACTGACATTGTGTTGATTGACATTGTATATACCTTTTCCATTTAACCTATTGTTGATGTCTTTGCTTTTAGAGAAAGATTCTTGCTATGACTAAGGTGTTATGATAACCGCCTGGAAACCGGAGCTTTTTAGCTTAGACGTGCTTTAATTTTTCATTGTTTGTATGATTAGATAAACGTCAATCTCATAGCAACCAAAGTACATGTTGTATCTAATTTCATTAAGCACAGGGAAACCTGATATAAAAATGTGAAGGCGCAATTGATGTCCTGATATAAAAATGTAAAAGTACAATGGGCATCCTAGGTCAGATAAGCAAGGCAAATTTGGTACTTTTTCTCAATTATGGAGTTCAGAGGTGCTTGCTATCTGAAAAATTTCTTTGTACATATGAAAATAGTTTTTTTCTCTTCTTTCTTTTTACTCGTAGACATTTTTTTTTTGTTCTTTTGTAAATTTGTCTCTGGTATATGTAAACACTAGGCATACAGTTTCCTCTGTGCTGACAATACTTTCTATCTCAGGCTTCCAGCCATGTGGCTTTGGTTCGTTGCTTTCAGTTAGCATTAACTCTTAGGAGCATCTCCTTCAATCATGAGAGTAAGTATCATCAACATCCTGTGAAGAACAATGAAGTTCTGTAATATTCGACCCATTCCACTAGTTCAAATTTACGATGTCAACTTATGAAATGGTGGAAATTCCTTTTAGTCACTTTACTTAATATGATTACTCCTTGGCCCTTGGGCTTTCAAAAGCAATATTTTAGTCCTTGAGGATTAAAAATGAGTTCAGTTCCAACTCCTAGCTCTCTACTGAGTAACTTTATGTTGGACTGGAAGTAGCTTATTGTGGTATTGCCCGTTGCAAACTCAGCTAACTTTTACTTATGAAAACACCATATAAGTTATCTTTTACATATATATGATTGAAGATACTATGATATGGTGATGACATGGCGCTCATGGCAAGGCACAAACATGCTTGCTTGCTTTATACTCGGAACTGCGGCACTGCTTTAATAAGGCTCCATGTCAACTCACCCTGCCATCATAGGCTTCTAAACAGATAAAAAATAGAAAATTCCTAAGATCAATCCAGGATGAGCCGATGAGGTCTACTTGTGTAAAAGTAGTTTTGCTTAGAATCAAAATTTTGTACTTGAACCTAGCTTGGCCACACAATATGCGATTTGGTCTAGGGAGGTATGGATTGAGAAGGAGATGTTTAGAAGCTACGGGAATAGGAGGTTCGTTTAAACTTGTGGCCCACTAGAGCTTGAGGAAAGCTCTGCCATCAAAATGGTGGAAAGCTAGGCTGGAGTATATTTGGGAAGACGAGATGATGTGGAAGATTAGTGCTTCTTCCTTCATTAAGATTTAAGAGATAAATAAAAGCTTAAGCCCTTAGGTTTGGTACATATGGACGTAGTGACTCACCTCACTTCTTTTATAAAACGAAACCTAAGCTAGTTTAATAACTTCTAAATTACATGGTATGACATTATTTATCATATGAGGAAAATGCTAGGAAACTAATAGAAAATGGCTAGCAAAAATGACAAGATGAGAGAATTGGCTTTTGACTTGAAGTGCCTTGGACTGGTCCTCCTTGACTTTCATATGCAGCTGGCAGCCTCTTTAGAATGGATTAAGTCACGAATGCCTTGGACTGAAATTCTGGCTGCATGGCCTTGATCCACGGGGACAATGATCCGGGTGACCTTGGAGCTGCCTTAGGGAGCTAAGGAAGTGCAGCTAGGAGCCGCGCTGAGGGGCCACAGTTATTCAGAGCACACAGAGTGCCAATACGCTGTGTCCAAGCTAGTGCCTCGGCCATGCCATGCTTAACTACAGTGCCCCCGCCTGCGCCTTATGATTTCCAGCTGTGAATTTGCCTGTTCACTGCCATGCCCACACGTGTCTGCACTAATGCGGCAAGGCCTTGTGCCATGGGCTGGCCACATGCCTAGGAAATCCAGGCCATCCAATCCAGCTCATGCAGTCTATACTGACCAGGTTATCTGGTCTAAGTCAAGACCAAGGCACCTTGGTTCCCATTTACCCTTGTAGCTCAATTATTTGTTGCACCAGTTAATGGCCCCATTGTAAGTAGCTAGGGGCATTTGATGTAGCAGGGCCTAGCCACCATGCCAAATTCATACCTGCCATAGGTAGTCTAGGATAATTATCCATTAGAAATGGAAGATTAGAAAAAATAATTACATGTATTTCATTGCCTTGTGACAAGATGGCGTAGCCGCGTAGTTACAAGATTGCCACTAGTGACTAGGCATATGCCGCAGTTCACCTGTCAATTGAAATGGAATTGAATGCTCTGCTTCCCCAATCTTCTCTTCCTCTTGCAAGCCACTGGCCCCGGCCCTAGCATTCTTGTGCTTGCCACTGCCTCATTTCCTAATTTCTAATCTGGCCACACTCGCTATTTTCATACCCATCTAGAGGTGCCAAGCTGGATCCTTTCATTTTCAGTAGATAAAGCTTGGGACTGTCCCCTAATCGGTTCAAGATCATGAGAGGACCATATGCATCCCTATACATTTGGTCCAGCGAAGCTCGAATAGGGCTGAAATTTTGGTGAGCGCATATCCCGCTAGAGAGAAGCAAGGAACGTCCAGCTGGAATCGAGTCTGGTCAAGGTATAAAAGTGGTGTATTCCTGCTGCATGGCAGCACTCTGGCGAGACTGCATGCATGTGCCGCGCCCGGGTGATCTTGAATGTGCAGTGTTTGTTCCTGCTGGAGTTCGCTACCCTGTAGAGCCGCCTGGATCATAGATGCATCATGTTCAGCACTCAGCAAGTCAAACAGAGAACAAATGCCATTAGCATCAGGGACTAGAGTCGAGTCCTTTCTTGAGTTTAGGTCCATTGGAAGATGAAGGACCATACTGAACCATACATTGTAAAGACTTCTAAGGTCTAAAGGATTCCAACATATACAGGTCCATTTAAGTTTCTATGTACTATTAATTAGGCGACTTTTGTTTTTTTTTTTTTTTTTTTGAAAAATTAATATCGCAAGGAAAGTCTGCCGGTCACATGTTATGTGATTTGATCTCTTCTGATTTGTTGTCTACTTTTACTTGTTATAAGTCTAGATGATTTTCAATACTATATTACTTGTTGATGTATTTTATGTGTCAAGGTTGTTTGCAGCCATCTCGCAGAAGATGCATATACACCTTAGCCACATCCATGCTCATTTTTTCAGCAAAGGCAGCTGGTCTTCCCGAGTTGATCTCCTTTGTCAAAAACATGACTGCGGGACAGGTGGTTTATAATCTCCTCCTCTTTGTAAATTTCAGTCAAACAAAAGAAATGATGCATTTATACTTTTTGCTATGGTCGTTCTGTCACTTTCTATATGGTTAGGTTTCCAATACTGTTTGAGCCTCCTTGCTATAAACATACAGTCTGTCACAGGTTGACCCTTATCTTCGTCTGGTTGAAGATAGCAGACTGTGTGCGGATTGTGAATTATCTTCGAATGAAAATGTACTGTATGGATCTGAGGAAGATGAAGTAGCTTCTATGAAATTACTTGCTTCAATTGAGAGGGATGATGCAACATTGAAACAAACTGTTTTATTCCAACTATTGAATAAGTTTGAAAAGTTATCAGAGGTATATTCTCATTCTCTAAAGTGGACCTTAGCTTTGTATTTTCCTTGTGACTCGAGTGGACAAATTCGAACTTATAATATGAATTACCTGCTTGATAATTTTGAAAAGCATTTCAAGTTTTCAACCATGCGAACTATTTACAGGAAGATCTGCAATTTATAAGAGAGCAACTCTTGGAAGAATTTTCTCCAGATTATGCGTTTCCAGTTTTTGGACCATCGTACATGGAGACACCAACTGCATGCTCCCCACTTGCTGAACAGGAACACAGATATTCTAATGAGGTTGGTTCACCTTTAATTGACAAATTCCTATTTCCACCTTCAGTTGTAGACATGATTTCTATACTATTTATGGTCACGTTTCAGCTCACGCCTCCGGATATCTTTGAAGACGACGATCCCTTTTCCGAAGCATGTACAAGTCATTCTGACCGCAAGTTGTCAGAGTCTATCAATGGTTTTGATGTTCTAAGCGCCGATCAGCTAATAGCATCAGTATGTTAAATTTTCTTGAAGCACCTTTATGATGCTTGAATAAATCCTTTACTTACATAACTAAATACGTAGCCTCTACTCATGTATGTGCAATTTCATGGCCATCATTTTGTGGATCTACTTGGCTGGACCTGTACTCATGCCACTCACGAGAAAATGTCATAAGCTCCTCTGGTTTTTCTAAAATTTTCAGTCGATAAATAATGATTATCAAGTTAATTAAAAAAAAAAGAAGAACGAACTATAAAAAAGCTGCTTGATTTTACTCCTGTCGTGCTGCAACGTAATTTCTCCCATGGGATCAGTAGCTTGATAAATATTCAAGAACTCAGATTCCTATTCTACTAAAATGGCCTGGCAGAGAGGTATGGGGTTTTGAATGATCAAGAAATGGATGTGGCGTTTGGTTTCAAGAGTTAATTGGAATCGGAAATAAAAAAGCTGAGATATTTGAATGGGAATGGATGTTGCCCTACAATCCTATTACTAATGGTTAAAATGTAAACCATACATACTATAAAAGTAATTTTGTCAAATAGCAATATGACAAACTAGAATTTAGCAACATTATGACAGCCAGAAATCGAAAAAAAAAGCCTTGCGCATAAGCTATGCAGTGATAGTTATAGCCTCGACATAGTAACCACAAAGCTAGTAATATGAAATGAGGAGAACCTGAATACAGGAGCCTGCAACTTTAACTGATCCAACGGTTAGTTTTTCTAAGGTTGACTTAATTTATTCTAGGATCTTCATACCTGCTTACAAGTTCCTTTTCCATGTATCTGCCAATTCATATACTAGTGGTCAAAACATAACGTACTTTCTTTTTCTTGGCCGACAAAGATTGCCTGGCTTTTTCTTACTTCTGTTTCCACTACCTGGGTATGGTAGCATCACTTGAGCATATAAGTTTCTTGCTTAGTCCATTAAATGAATTAGAAGCTTTAAAAAAATGTTGCAGGTTTTTGAGACTGCGAGGAAGGAAGCCAGCTTGCCAACCTTGACAACCGCTGAGGTGCCTTATGATGAAATTAAAACACAATGTGAGGCGCTTGTGATGGGAAAACAGCAAAAAATGTCAGTTCTTCTAAGCTTCAAAAACCATGAGGAAGGCTCACATGATGGCTCATTGGCACCAGCGCCGAATGGGATTGATCTTATACTTGGTCAAAAGGTCAGTATTTCCTGTTCTTCCAAACCTCACATATTTATTTTGGACATATGCAGGCACGTCAAATTTAAACCTCTAAATCTCAAAAGTGTTTTGGAGTTCATCCCACCACATGTTCAAATTAATGGTTCCATATTTTGGTCATAGTTTTCCGTGCCAAGCAGAGTTTCGATAAACTTGGATCTCAGCATTTGGCAATCATCCACATATTTAATTCAAAATTAAAATGAATATTCTAAACAAAATTAAAATGAATATTCTAAACATGCTGTCTTGTCGGCCGTGCTGAGCGGCACGTAAAACTGACTTTGAACAAGTGGAGTTAAACGGTTGCTACAATACTTAAGGTTAAGTTAGAGAAAATTTTAGTTTGTTGAACGAGCTTCAAGGTTGTGGGTATTTAATAACTACCAGTGGTATGATTCCTATCTTTTGCGAATATTTAAAACAGGTGGTGCAGTACCCTGGAACTGATCTGATAGTAGTAGAAAAGGAGAATGATCAAGGATGCGAGTCCCTATCTGCCGAAAATGAGCACTCCTTTAGACTGCCACCTGCAAGTCCGTATGACAAGTTCCTGAAAGCGGCTGGATGTTGAGAGATGATTAGTGGCCTTTTCTGTGTAAATTGTGAAATACTTTGTAGTAGGCAAATGGTGGTCATTTCGAACATGTCTTGCATAGATCTGTTCATCCATCCTGCATTCTTTTTCATGTCTTGATGATGAGTGTTTTTTAATGTATATGATGAGAAATGCCGAAATCAGAGTGTAGATATGAAAATACCTACCTGAATACATCAGACATAATTCAATGACTGAATTTGATTGCTTTATCAATAAATATATGATGCCAGAATTTACGGGTTTTTTTTTAATATTTTTTGTGGACTTCCCATGTTGGATGCTCTAATCTTGTGTTCTTCATGTGGATTCTGATGTTAATCAGTTTCGAATTTCATATTTTATATGTACACCGGCAAACAATCGTCGGAAAGATTGGTAGCTCAAAATGGATACTTATATCATGTCAAAATTTGTCATTAATTTGGTTAATATTTTCATTGAACTTTTAAACAACAGTATCACCTTAGAATCCTACGTGTTCTTTAGCTGGTCCTTGCGAGCTTTCCATTTTTTTTTCTTTAGCTGGTATTTGCATTTTCACACTTTTTTAACTATTTTAATTAATTTATAGACAGGAAATACATAAATCTAGAGCTTAAACATTAGAAGTAATTATACAACAACTTAGTAATAATCGTATGAATACGGGGTCTGTGGAAAGTGAGATGTACACAGTCATTCTCTGAATGAGGCTCTTTTCGAATGGCTGTCAGCCGAGAGCCACAAACATATATTGTTGAGCTTTGCTTGGTAGATCTTGTGAGGTTCACATGCGATATATCCGCCGTGAGGTCAACCAGCTTTGTAGACTGCTTAGCAGCTAAGGCTTTTATCTTTACCTTAGGATGTTCGCTATCTTGTATCTCCCCTACAGGAGGTGGTTAAGTTACTACAATTCGATGTACAGACATTGGTACTATCAAATTAATGAAAGTAGAAGGAATTTTGTCTCTCGAGAAGTCCCATTTGGCCAAAAAGAGAAGTGATTGCTTGCGGCCAGCTTTTTTTTTTATTTATTTATTTTTGAATAGTCGTTGTGTTAAGGCATTGATTGGTGAATAGATAGATGCTGTCTAGACAAGCTCAAAAAAAAAAAAAAAAAAAAAAAAAGAAGGATTTATAAGGGGTTGTGTCTAACTGCATTGGCAAACAGATGATAAGCTGTACGATATATTCATTTTGGCAAATGATAAGCTGCTAAAAGATTGCAGTATGGTCTATAAAGTGGGCTTGTTCGCCAAGATTTTGGTAGCCACCTCTTACAACACACACACACACACAAAAGAAAGAAAAAAAAACGAGGGAAAGAGAAGAAAATCCCGTTTCACATATATCAAGCATCATGATTTCCCGAATACAAAACTGCGGTACGTAATACTTCTACGTAACAAGAACCACCTAAGAAATTTGTCTTGACAGTCAGAGATGTAATTCATGCAGCGCTGATGCATTTTTGCACCCTAAAATCGTATTTTTCGCAAAATTATGTATTCACTTCACCTTTACCACGTATCATCATCAAGAAGTTATTGCAACTAGCCTTTCTTGTTGCTGGATATTCAGAATCAACATGTACATTAATTTTGAAAATCCCTCTAGCATACATGATTCAGAAAAGAATGGAAAATGTTGTAGATGTGCATAATTCTTACAATATATTTAGCAAAGCTCATTTATATTGCAATCTATGATATTGGTTTTCAAAAGTTAAAGAAACTCGAGATATGTACAAGGAGAAATGGAACAAAGAAATTGTTAAGCTGGAGAAAGATTAGTCTCTTGTTTTTATCACTTGAAGAAGAATTTCCAGATTTCTCTGTCTGCTAATTCTGTTACCATATGTGCACCATAAATGCCCTCTTCTTCGACCAGAGCTCTAAGCTGCTTTATACTGTTATTTGATCCAACATAATTCTTTTTTGCTGCCAAATATATAACCCCATATGGTGGTCGCAGGCACTGTACAGACAAAAAGGTAATGTCAATTACCGGAAAGAAATTTATTTGCTTCTTTCTTTTTTCTCAATGTGGATTTGTGTTTAGAGAAAAAGGAATCCATACAACTACATTTACTCGTTATTCCAGCCAATATATAGGTTTATTTGTCACATTGTTCATACCAATGAACTAAAGTTTACTAACATGAATGACATCATAGTTTAGCACTTAATTAGATTCCAATCAACTGAAGAACTGATAGCACGCAATAGTTCATGAATCTACCACAACACTGCTACTTTCTCCGAAGAACTGCTATCTGCTAAACACCCTAAACCACCACAAATAAAATGAATCGAAAGCTAGGCGTGACGGTGAGAAGTGCCATGAAAGGCAGGCTCACAAAATATGCTTGGCTGCCAAAATTTCTCCAAACTTATGAAGAAAGGTACTGAAATAACGTTGTTGATTAGAACAATAAAGGGCATACAGAACAACTAACCTTTGTTATGAGGGCATAAAACTTCCGTAGAGAATTCACGGAATATGGGATCTCAGCAATTAAGATAATATCATAACCACCGTCTGCTAAATCAGTCTCACTTGCCCTCTCCCATGCGCGACTTCCGGAGAGCTTCCTTGACCGCGCAGAGGTTGTTTCATGTCCAATGACACTTCCTTCCTGACTGCTGCATCCATCCATAAAATCATCCTCAGAGAAGCTGAGCCTTGTTCCTACTGCCAGCTCATCCCTCTGAACCACTGAAAGGACCGTATGAAGCTCTTCCCACTCACCGGCATAGAAATGAACGTCTGGAGCTAGCTGTTGTCTTGATGGAGTAAGAGGGCTCTCTGGTTGGCGCATTTGCCGATCTCGAGCTTGCTCGAGATTTCCAAGGACATTAGGTATAGTTGTGCATCTGATGGTTTCTGCATTTGGATCCTGAAAGTGCACAGTCGAGGCACCCTGCAACAGATTTTTCATGAGCTCAGATGAGTAACAATCATATGCAGTAGCTTCTGTAACAAGAAATGAGGAGTTTAAGAACCTTCAAACAAGCAAAGATTCCTGGATGTCCATAGCCACAACCAAGCTGCATCATCATCTCAAAGGTTAGTATGGGCAAAGCCAAATTGACAAAGTACACTAACCTCAGAAACACAAAATTTCTGCAAAAAGTAGATGATAAAAGAAAATGATCCTCAAGAGGATATAGAACATACAGCATATCAAAAAAATCAAAGCTCATGACTCAGGCTTTTCATATATATAGCCCAATTTTATTTTGTGGTTTCAAGTGAAGCACATTCTTATACAGAGTCTTAGGTCATTTTGAGGTTCCAAGTGATGCATCTTCATCTGCTTTAGAAGAGAACAAAGATGGCGCAGAAACAACAGATGTTCTCGGTATTCATATAATTTTATTGTGTGCAAGTGTATAACCAAGGTATCCAAGAGATATTGGCATACTAAGCAACAGAATCAAGCCAATTATTGAAAGCAAAGAGAAATTTGCAGCACGACCAATTAATAGTGATATGATACCACCACTTGATATTCTCTGATTGCATAAACAAACCGAATTTGATAATGACATTTGTTTGCATTTCAAGAAAGCAAACATGTAATCTGACAGTTGCATAAAGACATCAGCAGCAGAACATGACTTAGTAAAAGATAATTTGTTTGAAATTCTTTTAATCCAACATGTAGTTTCCTCTCCCTTATTGAATAGAAGTTTGGAACGATTGCCTCTGCTTTTGAAAAAAATGTTAATAGATAACCATATCAAACTATCTGATTAGGAATTGATGAATTTATAGCGAAAAAGTTTCACCAAAGTTCGCAAAGTCGCAATTTGGATGGCTATAGGCTATCGTACAATATTTATCAGACATGTTGCTGTATCTAATCGATATCGAATGGATGTATCAGATAGGTAGTATCTAATTGGTATTCAATCGGCGCATCAGAGTTCATCTCAGTGATATAGACAATGCTGGGATACGGTCATCGTGATACTTTGATTACCTTCACTTAATTTTTTGATTTCTAATCTGTTATCTATAACCATCATTCTTGAATGTCGAATTAGTTAAATAACAATTTTAAGAATTAATATATTCAATCTGTACGTGTTCAAACTTTTTTATAAAACAACCAATCATTATGCTAGTTATAT
The DNA here is from genome assembly GCA_002076135.1 of Xerophyta viscosa. Classification (NCBI taxonomy): domain Eukaryota; kingdom Viridiplantae; phylum Streptophyta; class Magnoliopsida; order Pandanales; family Velloziaceae; genus Xerophyta; species Xerophyta viscosa. The sequence continues at coordinate 892,632 of MJHO01000013.1, read as the reverse complement.
ATGAATAAGTACTGACTTTATAGGGAACCCCAAATTTTCACTTCCTACATGCTTTCAGATTAGGTCCAACATCCTAGCAAGAATTTAAATATATTAGTACCAATAACTGAGAACTGCTGCTCTCTTCACAATAGGAGAACTTAAAACACAAAAGCATCCTCGTAAAGTATATATATACAAAAAGGACGATCTCATTGGTTGAACTTACCTCAAGAACACATTTGCCTCTAAAGCTTAGCTGCCCATCCCGGATCTCATGCTTAAGAACATTTACAAGGTCCAACGCACTGTCCCCTGATTTCATAGACCCTAAAAAGCAGAAACTAAGACTCTAAACAAGAATGTTCAGGCATCAGCTCATAGGAACATTATTTAGACACTTACCATCCGGTTTAGAAGTAGACTCCAAAGTGGAAAGGCCTATTAGATCTGCCACACTGACCTTACCCTAAAGATGAAAGGAGAACAAAATATTATAAGAACGTATCTCATTATTCAGAAATCCTTAAACTGAGTTATGAATGATGAACTGTGCATATTCAAATCGAATAATCTATAAACAACAATTTCATGTGTGATGAACAACAAATACTAAGACAAGTAATTCATGTCGAGTTATATTCACTTTTGTGGCTTGACAAGCTAATATCCTGTCATGTTCAATTCAAGCTGCATGGACCACGAGCTGGATGGATCTGACACTGTCACGGATGGACACGCCAAAAGGACCTTGTCGATTAGTGCTAACATTGTCAAGCCACCTGTGCTAATCCTTGTTTTACGGATCCGGCACACAGCCAAAAGATGTGTTGACTGGTACCAGCAAGTGCTGCCCGTACTACATGTGTAGAGCCACCTATGCCAATTCTTGCATTTCCTTTATTACTTTAAATAACATGAAGCATATGTTTGTTTGTTTTTTTGGACCAATTTTGATGCGCTGGCCGATACAGCTAACCTTATGTTAACTTCAATTTAATGCATGTTAATCTTTAATGTAACACTGAACTAGCTATAAACAACTTAAAAAGGATTAGATATTGAAATTTATGTGTATCAGCATTAGCACTTGTAGAGAACTATTTACTGGCACTTGGCTTAACTCGGCACTAAAAACTTGACCATGTCATTTCATGGACAACACTGACCTTGAATACTTTCTTATCCTGTAAAGCAACATTTTCTCCAGCATACTTAAAAGGGTGAGCCTTCTATATGATTGCCAGGATTAAAGACCATTCAAGTAATTAGAAATGTAAAACTTTAAGTGTCATGGTGGTTAACTGACATTCCTAGATAAATGATGCACCTTTGAAGGGAGTATCTCCACCGCTGGCGAGGGCAGCCTAATATCCCTTTCAGGGATGATTGAGATACTATGACTAGACTTATGATGCGGCAGCAGTCCAGGCAAGCATTGTGCAAGGAGGGATGGCGCTCGCATTGTTTTCGCTCTTCTCCAAACAATGAAAATAAGAACCAGAAGTACCACCAAACCTGAATATAGCCAAATCACATTATGAGCTAATAAACAAATCAACCAGACATTTCTTTGCCAGAATTTTCAACAGCATAGATCGCCAAAAAATCACTTCTTTGGGAACCATTCAGTAAGCAATAAATCTAATAAAAGAATAACAACCAGGCAGAAACCTCTAAGCACCTCAAATCAAAATATGAGGTCACCTAAGAAAATTAATCAATAGTATCTTGCCTAAATTTTCAACAGATCATTAAAAACCATAGAACCAGGCAAAAGTTATTTCTGTTCGAATTATTATATTGGTTTGTTTTACGATTTGTTACAAACTAAGGGTGGAGAACAAAAAACCGAATCTCTTAATGGAAAAGCACAAAAATTCGCCAAATGAAATCATGAGCTTATCTAACAAAATTAGTCATACATATTCCACAAAAAAAAAAAAAAAAAAAAAAAAAAAAAAAAAAAAAAAGGCAACAGCATTCTTTCTAGCCTTGTATGTCCCAATAAGCATAGATCTACACAAAAATCACTTTCCTTCTAATTCAATTCGGTATTTGATGATTCATAAGAACAAAGACAAACTGTCTTAAAGAGGAAATCCCAAAAAACAGACTAAGATAACTACATATCACTAGACCATAGATCAAGCTAGTTAGTTCCCAACTAATTTCGCATTCCAATAACTAGCTGATTTCAAAAATTCCAAATTATAGGTAGAGACTAAGCGGAATTACAATGAGAGAGAGAGAGAGAGAGCAAACGTACGGAGATCAGAAACTAGGAAGATCCAAGCTTGTCTTTCGAACAACGATGAACGACTGCGATTTCCAATTAAAAGATGACCTCCCGAAGCAGCTTCAGCGAAGAAACCCCTGAAAACTAATCAAATTTCCCTCACGATTTCTGAATTAGTCCGAGTCTTCGCAACCGAGCCCGCCATGATATAGCGGTAGAGCTGCTCGAGAGAAGCTTCCGCGGCTCTTGCTGATGTGGATTTTTAAGGACGGGAATGCCCTTTTGATTTGGTAGTAGGATCCCAATCAGGTAAGCTGCACGTGGGGACACCGCGTTACGTGGACGGAGGCCTTGATGCCGGGGCATTTAGGACTATTTGGTAAGCTTTCCTATTTTCGGGTTTTCTCGAGTTTCCTCACCCTTTTACAGGATGAGGATGAGAGTAGAGTCATAATCCCATAAAAATTATTCTCAGAGTGTATGTTTTAAAAGAAAAAAAATTATGATAATTTTTAAAAAAAAATTAAAATAAAAATTATAAATTTTAATTAATATTTATATTTTTTTAAAAAAAAATATTTTAAATAGATATTTTGGTGCTCTAAAATTTAACTGGTTTGAAGCGAGTTCTAAAACTATTTTAGGATCCGCTTCAAACTCATTAAATTTTGGAGCACCAAAATATTTATTTAAAAATATAAAAATTTTAAACGTACAAGTTGTAAATCTCATCAATATTTATAATTTTTTATGTTAATTTTTTTTTTTTCAAAAACTACATAATTTTTTTTTAAAAAAAAATCATACACTCAGAGTATTTGGGATCAAAATTCATGAGACTAACCCCATTTTAATTACCTTCCTTACAGAGGATAAATTTTACAATGATGTGGCATAAATTTCGTTACTTATACCAAATTTACAATTCCGTAATTGATCATATTTTGGTTGTGATAATAGATTTGAGAGCTCAAATTAACAATTACACTAAGAAGTGCAATCTTGTTAAAACACTTGATCGATTTGGTGCTCGACCGATCAATAAAATGATCGAAGGCGAAATTTGGCTAAAGACATGGAACACAAAACAGAGATAAAGATGAAATGAACATACAAGCTTTTAACGTGAAAATCCTCGTAAATGAGGTAAAATCACGGGCGATCACGTAATGCCAACGGAGAGACTACTAATCAGAGTAAAAGAGATTACAAGTCTCACGAAACTGACGTTCTCTCAAGTACAAAGAGCTCTCAAGTATCTAGAATCCAACCCTCAATATGGTGCCCGAAATGACCTTTTATAGACGCCTCGGAGGCTTGGCCAGCTGGGTGTCGGTTGAGAAATTATCGAATCTCGGCTGGTATTTTGACTTGACCGCGTTCTCCTCGCGCCACGTGGACCGCTATACTCACGATAGACCGATTCTCGCGTAGACCGATTCTTACGGCGGGCGCTCACGTGGTTGCTGCGCGGGGGATGTAGTCTTCAGAACATCCGCGTAGGAGCAATCTGCGAGTTCGGCCGAGGCGTCCAGTCTACATGTCGAGCTTCGGACAGGACGAACCCTAGAACAGGTATCGGGATTGCGCGTTGCTGATACCGTGCACTCCCGAAGTAGTCATAATTTACTATGCCGAGGTCTCTTCGGGGTGTACATGCTAGATCTAATGGAACTGATCTTCGTGGGCCGGCTTATTTTCCGTATCTGAGTCTCGCCATTCGATTGCCACGCGGCAGCCCAAATCCGAGCTCCATCAACACTCTCAAGGTCGATTTTGAAATTAGTTTTGATTGGAATCACAAGCTGTGATATCAAAAACTTCAAAGTTAAATTTGCAAACTCAATTGATTTATTACTACAGTAGACAATAAATAGGGATCAATTTCGTTAAAATATGAAGCCTAGTTGTCTAAAAATGAGAAAAACTATTATACCAAATTGCATCACCATTGTTAAACATATGGCCCTGCAAACTGATGTTTTGACGATAGTTGAAGGGGCCGAACATGGAGACTAAGTATTTAGTCAAATAAATGATGCGATCCAATGTCAAACAAACAAGTTTATTTTTTTATCTGCTCTAATTTCTTTGTAATTATATATAACAAGAAAAAAAAAATTGTATAGGCCACAATATATATATATATATATATATATATATATATATATATATATATATTAGTTAGGTTGAATAATGTTAAAACAAAGCCTATAAAACAAAAGATCAAAACATTGTTTCTAGATTGTCTTCAACAAGAAGAATGTAGACAGGAGAATAATAGTGGAATATGTCACCTCTCCTTTTTTGACATTACGGGGTTGGTGGTCGTTTGGCCATTGTTGGCTTTGGTAGAAGGAATTTGGCGTTGGCCTCCATGTTCAACATCTAACTCACTTTATCTAGAAGCATGAAAATGGAAAAAAAAAACTCACATGTTAACAAAAAAAAAAAAAAATTAATGTAAAAGAAAATTTATGTTTTTCCAAATTCGTACAAATTGGTTCCTATATTTTAAACCTTTTTAAGACAAAATTATGGCCGGTTAAGGTGTTTGGAATAGACAAACACAGTATTGTAGATAAATAGTGCATTATTTTCAGCTTGTATTTTAGTGTTAAAAATATAATATTTCGAACAAGCAACCGAAATATTACGGACGAATAAATGTTTCGTTCTAACAAACACAATGTTCAAGATGAATAAAAAAAGTATTGAATTAAGCAAATTCAGAATTTTTATCAGAAGGTTGATTTGTGTAAATTTTATATTTGAGTGGCTTTCTTAACAATGTTCCTAAAAAGAATGTTAAATTCTCAATAGCAATGGGACATTAGTTGATGAGAGTTTACAGCCTTGGTCGCATCCAACTAGCTGCAATTTTTTCATTAGAAATTTCAAAATATTTTTAGAAAAGTGATGAATGAGAGTAGTGTAGATGATATATTCTACAATTCTATACTTCAATTATTTTTACAAAATGTCTTACAAGCTGTTGAAATTTTAGTTTTTTGTCGGGTTAATTGCGTATCAACCTTTCATATCCAGGGGCTGCGCTGTCACGTCAGACTTTTTTTTTTCTTTTTTTTATTTTTTATTTTTAGGAGCTGATTCACATATTTTTTTGTTGATACACAACTCCTCCATTTTAGTTTGAACTAAAATTTTAGATGTTGATTGGAATATCCTTCTGACATAAAACAAATAAAAAACTAACAAGACGTGTTCAGTTGGTTAGCAAGCTGAGCTCAGCAACTGAGAGGCCTATGCAATGTCAGATGTTCGAAACCGCATGAAAGTATAAGTTGGCAGGAGGGCTAACCGTAATTGCTATATTATATGAATGCTATTAATCTTATGTTATGTGAGAGTAAGATAATCATGAAAAATTAAAAAAAAAATGAATACAAATTACAGGATGTACCAAAATCTATATATTTTTTTTACTTTTTCCAAAAGAAATTTCAGATTCTCCAATTTCGAATACATTCATTCAACCGACAGGCCCTAAATTTGTTGAAAAAAAGCCCAAAAATTAGGATATTAATAAAAAAACACGTAATTATTCTTAGGGATGAGCTCACGGATGGCCCGCCACCATCTGATCCCATCATCAGTACAATTTGTGGTACTTTTACTTTGAAAATAGAAATAAAAAATGTCTCAGTAGGAAAAATTGTGTTTCAGCCCTCCCGTTTTCCATTTTTCACTTTTCAGCCCCCGAAACGCGTTTCTCCGCCGACGTAGCGGCGCGCGCGTGCCGCCACGTGGCGTTTCGGTGGGCTGAATCGCGCGACCTCAAATTTAGGGGGGCTGAAACGCAATTTTCCATTAGTTTTTTAGTAGTATTTGAGAATGGTTGTCACCACAGACCACTTGCAGCCACATAATTTGTTGGGGAAAAGGATATGTAATTGTCTTCAGCCTAAACTTTGACATCCACAACAACAATTTTGAAATTAAGGTTCAATGTGGGTCAGGTCATTCTAACCTGATATGCATGCTTAACTAAACCACTTCTAGAAAGATACCGATAAATTTTAATTAAAGAACTACAATTATTATTACTATTATTTTGGTGGAGACATGGTACTCTTGCAATGAGGATTAAGATCTGTAATCCTTTTATCAAGTTACTCTGATTATTCATGATGAATGCAACCCAGCAGCTATATATGGAAGATCTCATCATCTTTCTTACAGATGTTCATACAAGAAAGAAGTCAAAAGGGGTCACCAATTATCTAGAGATAATTTACAAGCTCTATTAATCATTCAGTAACTCGACTATCTGTCAGTTCAAATCCAAGTATGGCTGACTTTGATAGAACTGGAATGATATGATAAATCTTTCTTACATGATGTCTAGACAATTGATAATAGTAGAGAAAAGTTTTCATCTAATGCTGTCCCAATCCCTTCATGACCGTTGAATTCATTCAGACCAACTAGATTCTCAATAGTAACCTGTTCTACAAAATTTTGGATTTCCCTAGCCTCGAGATCCAGCAAAGGTTCAGAGAACAACTGATCTTGACCGCATCTTCTTTCCCCCTCTTTCAACTGATGATGCTTTTTTCTACCTACTATTTGGCTTGGTTTTCCCAACTGATCTGGACAAACCTTTGAAGAAATTCTGCTTTTTTGATCTTTCATCGCAGGTGATACAGGCGGTGAACTAAATTCTAGCTTTCTTCTGCATCCTGATTGCGAGCTCTTTCTGCCGTGTTGCACGCTTTGCTTTTGATTGAATTTCAAATAGGGTGTTGTTGATTGATCAGCATCCGGAACTTTATGAATTTTTTCCTTTTTCGGAGAAATGCAAAAAATATTGTCAAGTTCAGGGTGCCAATACGAACTTTGATCAAACGGCCAGAAGATAGGCTCATCAAGTTTGGAATCAATTGGTTGGCGATAGCCTTCAGATCCCTTCGATGAAGTTATTATTATAGAGCTAGAATTTGAAGAACTTGCATGAAGACATTTGCTCGCATTAAATGATGGGCTTGGAAAATCTGAGTCATAAATATCTAATCCTTGCTCCTCATCTCCTACCAATTCGGAGTCCTCACCTGCAAGGTCTAACAAAGTATTCCATAGGCATGTTGTATCGTGATCTTGAAGATATTCAAGTGAATTAATCGAAGTGCATGAGCTTCCCCAAGTAGAGGTGTAGCCTGATAGGGAACTCTCGCAAGAACTATCATTCTCAGAGGAGCCACTTTTTGATCCGTCAAATGCAAAAGATACTTCCTTCTCATACTTTGTCGTAGAACCATCGAGCAATGATAACATAGCTAGAAAATGATCTCGAAGATTCATATCCCATCCATCAATCTCCCATGTATCTTGCGAGTCATCAGAACTGAAAAATGACGCAGACTTGCTGTCAGAAGTTAGCCACATGCTATCAGATTCATCAGAGAATCCTTCCACAGGATGCAAATGTTTCTCAAATTCCGTTTCGGCAATCCAGGGTTCCGATAAAATAGGTGAAACCGTAATCGGTGGATTATTATCCCGACATTTTTGGATTTCTGAGTGTAATCTGCTTCGGATTGAATTCGATTTTGGTGTTTGACAAGGTCCAAAATTGCTAGCAGAGCCCATTCTTTGAATTCAATAGTCAAAGTTATCTGCATATGGAAAATTTAAATAAGAAACTCTTACCTTTAAAGACCGTAAGACTACAAAATGTAGGGAAACAAAAACAAAAAAAAAACAACTAAATTAAGACCAAAAGACTACAGAAAGTTGTTGCTGATCAGAGATAAAATGTTAGCCGGATAAGTCATACACAAAGTTGGAATTGTATTAGAAAAGTTTTAGAATGATTTGGAATTATACCAAGAATAAAATATAATATTAAAGAGTCCTAGATTTAGAGTAGTAGTATTAGGAGAGTCCTTAATGAGTAATAGTTCTTCATTTAGACAGTTCTAGATTGCGTAATTTACTTTACCAAGGAGCCTATAAATAATTGGCTACTATGCCTTCAGATATTGTTGTAATCGAACTATTTGATAAGCATCGAGTTTGATATGAAGAAAAGGTCAATACATTTAAACTTATAATGACCTCACAACGTAGATATCGACACACAAGAATTTGGAAGCTAATAAATAGTTTAGAATTGTTCCAGAGCCAGTCATATAAGACCATTCTAGAGTATATGGATCCAAGCTAAGGAATTTATGTCAAACAAATAAAAAATCCTAGCTAAAGAATGGTTTCTATTATCTACTCCTCCCAAGTTCGCGGAATTTGTTTCAAGCAAATTTTTAATTCCACCATTGACCAAATAACAATCTAACTATATATATAATATATTAGATTAATTTAAGGAGACTTGCAAGCCATTTGTTTTGCCAGAAAGTTGCATGCCAACCACTAAGATTGTTCGAGGGGAACATTTAGTAATCAAACATGGATTGCTTTGAAAAGACTCGATTCGGCTACTCGTAATAAGAAAATCCTCCTTCACTCGTAATAAGAGACCTTTTCAGCATTTTGAGAAAAAAAATAAACTGTTTTTAAAAACTATGCTAAACTACAACTACGATGGACCTGGTTACATTTTTTTTAAGATCAATAAAGAATAATGTTGAGAATTATGACAAGCAAAATCGAAATGGTTCCTCATCCATCAAGCTTGGCAGATAATGATGCAAAAAACATGATAAACTGATAGAACATGCGATCAGTGCTTGCTATTAAAGGTTCACGAATTCATGAACTCTTCTAATACAGTTGGCAGCATGCATTTTCTTCCACAGGCAGCAGTAATCGAACTGCTGTCACTAAGCTGTTCCAAGCTATTTTTATAAAGTGATTTAATGATATTTATGTATAAAAGCAATTGCATTTATTTGATATTAATGATATTAAATCCCTCACAATATGAAAGGCTTGAGAGAATACAAACACAAGAAAAGAAGATTATTAAGGTCGGTAAATTAGGAAAGTATTATTTGAGTAAATGGGGAAAGCATGCACATACTGTTAAGACACGCCGAGGATTTTTTTTTTTTTTTTTGAAGAAAACCTATGATGAAAACAGAACCAAAGAACAATAACATTATAAGAAAAAAGAGTAGTCAGGAAAAATCAAATAAGAAAATGCTAAATAAGAGTTCGTTTTGGATACGAGTTACACAGTAGAAGCCACTGACAATGACATTCGAGCAACAAACAAACTGAAATTTAATCAAACGATATGTTCATCAGAAAGACAAATAATAGTTAAGGCTATTATTTGTTATGACAATCGCAGAAATGGATCGATCATGCATAAAAAAATTTCATGATAATCTCAAAAGTCTTCAACAAATGAAACTAGGCCCGTCCTTCAAACAAAATTCTTTGCTCACCCTTAGGACGTGTTTGGAGTGGGGGTAGAGGGCCGGTAACCGTTACCAGGGTAACGCTTACCGGCCTTCTACCCCCGTTTGGATTGGGAGTAACACATTACCCCCAAAAGGTGGTAACGTGCTACCCACCGTGAGAGGTGGGTAGCACGTTACCCACCTCTCTCGCCTCTCCATCTCTCTCTCTCTCTCTCACTCCAGCTCTCTCTCCTCTCCATCTCTCTCTCTCTCACTCCAGCTCTCTCACTCCCGCTGCCGGCCAGCGCTCCCCCGCCGCTCTCTCTCTCGCCTCTCCATCTCTCTCTCTCTCTCTCACTCCAGCTCCCTCGTCACATGTTCCCTCTCTCTATCTCGGTTCCCTCTCTCTCTCTCTCTCTCTCTCACTCCAGCTCCCTCGTCACCGTTGCCGAGCTCTTCTCCCTCGCTCGCGCCGATCTCGCCGCCCTCCACCAGATCTAGGCGCGGCAGCCCCGGTCTAGTCGCGGCAGCCCCAATCTCGTCGATTTCGTCCAACATCTCGTCCGCGCTCAGCCCCGGTCTCCACCAGATCTCGTCCGCGCTCAGCTCGCTCTAACCGGCGGCGGAGCTCGATTTCTGGTGACTTCGGCGGCGGCGGCGGATGCCGATTTGGTTTTTTTTTCTTAATTTTGTGTATGTATGTTACTCACTGTCCAAACAAGGGTATCCTTTACCCTAGGAAAATTTTTTGTTACCCAGGTAAGGGTATTACCCGGGTATATGGTACCCTTACCGGGGTACCAAACATGGCCTTACAGTTTTACATGGAAGACTTGAAATTCAGAATTTACACAACGGAAATGAATAAAAATTAAAATTTTAATATAGGAGTGAAACAAAAAGGGCCAAAACAATGCTCCGTCGTTCTAAATTCATGAGAAATTTAACAACGAATGAGATTTTACCATGTATATGGAACCAAAGTTACCACCTACACATTATCCAATGGTGGTAATTGCACAAAGTCATGTGTTTAAGCAGCCACAAAAAAAGAAAAAAATAAAAGAACAGACCAGCAGAACACAAAGAAGAAAAAAAAAACACAAAAACAAAGATTACCAGGAGCGACGTCCTAAGCCGACGGTTCTGACGAGGAAGGTTGGAGGCAAAGAACAGACGGGTTGGTTTTTCTTGAGCTTGATTTGAGAAGTTAGCAGAGAAGCGAAAATTCCTCAAGAAAGTAGGTAGGTGAAAATGGAGGAGAGAAGAGGAAGAGTTGCCGCGTCCGAGTTGGAGGGAGGAGGCGTTAGTGGGCCGTTACTCTGCTAAAATTACTTTTTAAATGTTCAAAATTTTCTTCTAGGTTTGACCTTAAAAAAAGAACTTTTTAGCTCCCCAAAAAAAATACCAAAATTTATCACAAAGTTGGTCCAGAAATATTAGCAATATCCATCTCAAATCTTTTTTTTGGCACTGCACCTGTATTTGGTCTCCGAATGGATATTGTCGACTAATTTAGTACCTAATTAGAGCGTCATCATAAGAGATCTAAAAAAAAAAAAAAGCAAAATGAGATACCTATCGTCAAGCATGGGCTGTGCCGGCCCCTAAACCCGTGGTATTTTGTATAATGCAAAGTTTCAGTAGGAGTTGTGAACTAGTATTGCAAGACTTGTCGGCCCAGGAATGAGAGACACATCCTAATGCACTCTCCCATTTTGACCCATACAGCCCACATCCCACTCAGAATTTATCCGTCTATGAATATAGGGGAGGATAAGAAACTCCTTTGGATCTGTACCACCAAAAAGCCAAGACACTTCCACTACTAAAAATTAAGAATTTATTTCAAATATTATGATGATTACGGATGAGTCATGCATAAAGCTTTTCATAATAATCTCAAAATTCTTTGACAAATTAAACTTATATATTTTTTCAAATATTATGAGAGTCGACGTGAAACTTAATCATATACTTCAACCTATTACCAAGCAACTGTCAAGTTGATTCACCACTGTTCAAAACAGTAATTGGGTCCAATATAAAGTTAAATTAGAATATAAACCCTGGTATGCACCGGATTTCATAAAAATAATGATGATAATAACTATGTAAATTGTAATATATATTGTAAAAGTAAAACAAATATAATTAGAAAAAAAAAGAGTAGAAAGAGTATTGTATTTTTTTACAAATGTCGGTGCAAAGCTTTTGTAAAGGAAATGTCAAAATTATGTGAAATAAATTGTTAAAGTTTGTACTAATTATAACCATCCAATATCCAATTTACATGTTCCATTACAAGTTCTCAGAAAACTTTAAATATAAATTCTATATAAACTTTACTTTTTTGGATAATACAAATTGGACTATAAACTTCCGCTCTCTAAACCGTTTCATTATGCAACATAATGATATACTAATATTTAGAGTGAGCTCAAAATCCTTTGCCAACATTCAGTTAGTGAAATATAAATTGGTACCATCAATAAATTTATCTATTAGGTCGGCTATATAAAAATAGGTAGTTACGAATAGAATTTTTTCACGATAATTAAAAACAATTGTTGGCCAGGACTAAAACCAATTAGGCTGGACCGGACCTGTTCCGTTGTAGGCTGAATTATGCAGGCCTCAGTTGGCACAATAGATGGCCCACTTGCACCACATCAACAATTGACGCATCCCTGGCCATCAATGAACCAAATTCAAAGGGTAGTTCAGTCAATTCCTACTACCCCATTTTCAAAAAAAACCTCCATTTGTTCCCCTTGTAACCGTTGAAAGAAACACTCGCCTCACTTTGTTTTTTAGTTTTCTCCAACGTTCGTCACCTCTTCTTCTTGTTCTCCCGTTGAAAAAGTAAATTAAAGAAAAAAAAAAATCAGTAATTGCTGCAACAGAAATCACTGATTCCTTCGTCGTGATTTCGTGCTAGGTTTTCCCAATCTGCGGCGTCATTTCTTTGAGCTTCGATCTGATCGCTGGTAATTCAATGTTACACAATTTCTGCTCTTCTGATGCGGATTGCTTCTTGTTTATTCACATTCCTGCCCACTGGGCATACGAATTTCTGCAGCAACTTGTTTTTGGATAGATTGCGACATTGTTGTTGTACTTTTTTTTTTTTAATTTCGAAAGCGACTGCGTCTTGGTGGTTATGTTTTCGTTTGTTGATATACAATCGTTTCCATAAATTGATTGCATCACTGGATTCTACGTTATATTCTGCACTTGTTTTCTTATCCAATTCTAAGTCATTGTCGTTCTGTTTATTGGGTTTTTGCTGATCGTAAGGCCAATAAAGTAAAAATGGAGATTTCATGTCTTCCATGTTATTTTAACAGTCTATAGAAAGCAGAATCCCTAGTGTCTATTCAGCTTTTATATATTCTATGTATCAGTGAATGTCTGAAGATTATGAAGATGTTTATCACATGAAGATTTGTGAACTCAGTAGTTAGCATTCTTGTTTTTATCAAAGTTGTATTTTTCAAGATTATAAGAACCATCTTAGCAGATTATTGTGAAATCCCGTCATGCATATACAAAAAAATTGGCTTTATCTTGTAGTTTTCTTGGGTAATTAATTAACTTGAAGTTGCAATTCCTTTACCAACTAGTTGATGAGTGAAAATGGAAAACTTGGAACATTGATCCTGACTTTGGTTAATCCAGGTTGAGTCTCAAACTATAAGTGATGGCTTCTCTGGCGCGTTTCATTTTGCAAGATGAGAATGCACCTGCCATTAGAGGTATAAGAAACACTTTTTCAGCATTAGTTAAATTCATGTAGGCTAATATGACAAACTTGGGTGTAAATTTCAGTGAAAGGTGTTGATGGTGGAAATGTTGATTTGCTGAAGCACAAAAGATCTGCTCAGTCAGATAGAAAGGCTCTGAGAGACCTTTCAAATTCTACAAAGCCTCCGCTTTCCGTCGTAGCAAAAGGTTCCATCTTGAAAGAAAAATCTGCAGTTCCTAAGCATACTTCCTCTAAGACCGCAAAGAAAAAAAACTATCTGACTGATGAGGAAATAAAGAAATGCCATGAATGGGCTAAAGAGGGAACTGAGCAGGTTCACATTACAGGAAACGATATACAGAAATTCCACAGAGATGAGAACGAACAACGTAAATGTCTATATTATTTTTGACTTTTGCTTCACTATTATCATCTTTTAGGCGATTTTTGATGTGCCTTGTCATTATTAACAGGTGTTAGAAAGAAAGTCGGGAGGGCTTTGTCTGCACTGCGCGATTGGTCGGATATTGCCTATGACCTGAGAACGCCTTTGAAGGTACTTGAATTTATTTTACCATCTCTTGTTTAACATAATGACAGGAGACATCTTACTTTTTTCTAAAAATTTGCGAAGCATTACACATTGCTGAAGATTTGTGATATAAAAAGGAAATCTTAGCTTGATCGTTTTGACCAGTTACCTGAGTTAATATTTATCTTTGGACATGGTGGTATCGTTCTGTTTGTAGCCTTCAGAGAGTGGTAGATGCGAAAAATGAAAACACCCGTGCTCCTGCAAGCAGTCTTCATGCGCATTTGTTAGTATGTGACGATAGTCGGTAGCATCGTCAACTCTTTTCTAATTATTTTATTGTTTGAACAGTAGGCTACTTTTTTTGTACTCAGTTTTCTATTTACTTGTTACATTCTCATATTGGAAATGGTTATTCTCATACATGAAAAAGTTTTAGCTTCAGATCCATGTAATTTTTATATTCCTTATGTGTCATTGCTGTATGATGTTGTCCTATTGGGTTTGAGTTAATCAGTCATTCATTTTATCTTTTATCTAGTTCTATCTCATTAGTGTATTTTCAGATAACTATATGTTCTGTTTCAGGAAAGTGTGGCGGCTAAGACCAACGCGCATAATATGGAGCTAGAGCCAGTGGTTTCCCCCCCATTATGCTCAATCAAAGGTGTTTGATTAATTAATCATTTTGTTTTGGAAGCCTAAACCAAGAAATTTCGTAATGCTGCAACTTTTTTTTTCTTTTTTTTTTTTCCTCAAATGCAGATGAAAACAAGATGTGTGACCTGCTTTTTGAACCTGGTGGTGATGATATCATGTTTATGGACACTACTGTCCAACTTAAGCTGAAAGATGATATGATCTCTGAAGTTAGGACATGTTCGTCTCCTCATGTGGGATTATCTTCCCTTCAGGTCAGCCACCTGCAATTTAATAAATATAAACAGGAACTCTTTTTCTTTCAGAATTGACCTTCTCTTTTTATTTAAAAATTTTCAGGTTAAGTAGATTTTGTGGCTCTGACTTCTTACCTAGCTCACATGTTTGGCTGGGATGTAGAGGTTTCTCACTTTTGAGATATAAACGTCGATTTATCTGTTTGACTTTATTAGAATGGATAGCTATGGTCAAGGATCTTTAATATAGCGTGTATAATGATGACTTCCATCTTATGGAATTGATACAATGTTGCTACTGATTATGAAGCCATGACCTTGTGTTGAATTTTAACGCTGTTAATTTAGCAGTTGTCATATATGAAAATCCAGTTTGTTTGGTTCATGGAAACCATTATGTGAGTATGCCATTTGCTCTC
This sequence comes from Xerophyta viscosa, assembly GCA_002076135.1. NCBI lineage: Eukaryota > Viridiplantae > Streptophyta > Magnoliopsida > Pandanales > Velloziaceae > Xerophyta > Xerophyta viscosa. Next base: position 877,494 of record MJHO01000013.1, on the reverse strand, counting down.
TCTCTCTCTCTCTCTCTCTCTCTCTCTCTCTCTCTCTCTCTCTGTGTGTTTGTTATGAAGATCATTTTAAGCCAAAATGGAAACAAACTCAGCTGCTCGTGAATACTTCGAGCTCTGCTTGCAAAAAAATTAACCCAAAAACTCATCCGTGAACGAATAGGGAAGTACTCGAGCTCGACTACCTAAGCTCGTGAACTTAAATAAATAGGTCATTATACCATATAGATTGGCATTATTTGCTCTTATATAATTTATAAAATCCAGATAAACTACAAATTGATGGATAATAACATACATTGCTAGAATACACACAAATTGATATTTGATTGAACATTTTCTTGCTATTGATATCAATTGATAACATCCAAATTGAACAGATTGATTGAACATTTGTTACTATTTGTATCAATTTATAACATCCAAAAGTACTAAATGATACACAATGACATAGATTGCAAGAATAAGCGTAAGTTAAATATTTGAAAAGTACAAGGAAAGTGGAACCTGTAATAAGACCTAAAAATAGCAATATCTTCAAGATTTATTTGTTATTGAGCTCGATTAAGAGGCCATTTTTATTATATTATTACATTTCAGACAGAGACATGGCTGGCTTGATTTGATCTGCCCTCATGTCTCAGCGATTAGCATTTACATAAATAAAATTATAAAACACGAAATAATGAACGGCACACTAAAATACATCTCTTCCTCGAGCAATGGGAGGATCATCCGACGTAGATCAGCAATAAATGCAGCAGAGCAGAATTATTGCATTGTAAAGTATAAACAAAAACGCCTATACTAGTCAACGTATTCTTCAAAGGCAAAATCTTCATAAGCATATCCTTCATCTCCATTTCCGTAATGATCATCATATGAGAACTCCTCGGCTTCAAATTTGCTTTGATCTGCTCCTCCATCCGTCTTTCTAGGATTGAATTCTTTGTCGATCTTTTCAAGTCTATTGTTTTCATCATCATCATCATCACACCCTTTATCTGATACAGTACGTTGTTTCTTATCATCGCCTTTCGACTGTCAATAATGTACCACATATAGTTAAACAACTACTATACTTTGAGTTTTGCATGAAATAGAAACATCAAATTGAACAAGAAATATTACATCGAACCTGCTATAATGCACAGAAGTTGATCCCAAGTTCACACACACACACCAAAAAAAAAAAAAAAAGAACTTCGGCAAGAAAAACCTAACCTTCAGGTAACAAAAAATTGAAATTCCAAGTTAAACCCCGAAGTTCAATATTGTTAACTGATAGTTCATTTTTGCCCAACGTTCAATTTTGTTTTAGAACTTCAATAACAACTTCAGGATCAAGTTTCATGGCAAAGTATTTCTATGTATATCTCCATACTATTACATGTGATATTCCCACTTCCATCACGTAACATTAGTAATATTGCTTTACACTGAAAGTGACTTACATAAACCCAACCAGAGGAGAGTGAACAAATTTTTGCAACAGAGAAGTGATAACTATGCTGATCTTATCATGGATTACCATATCAAATTAAATCCTACGACAAGCTTCTATTGACATTATTGATTGATTGTAGTGAAAATGAGCACTATTGAGAGAGAGACTACACATATACAAGATCAAAGCGTAGGAGACTTGGTTAAAAAACTTGGCTAAAGGATCCGGATCCTCGGCCGAGTCTCAAAATCTGCCAAGAATGTTGGTTACATATGTAAAATTTTAATTTAGTTTAAAACTTTTTCTTCACTAAAAGTAAATGTGCATCGGCACAGTAAGCATGGCATGGTCGACTGGTTGGCACATGCCAGGATATGAATTTCTTGAACTTAGCTCGGCAGTGAAAACCTTGGAAAATACAACACTTTGAAACAAAATTATCTTGCTATGTCATTGATATCAGCACTTCAAAGTTCAAGATAAAGATGAGCATTTTGGATTCTCAAAGACTTCAAGTCAAATACCCTTGTCATCTGAATGAAACCATATGTTTCCATGCTCCTTAGAATACTTGGTCCTTGTGCTCAAGCAGATAAAACCAATACTATGATTCCTATTAGTCTGTTTAGTAACCAAAAAAGTAAGAAAGCTGATAAATTTCCAAGTGGAAGGGACATACTGTATATAGTTGACCCAAAACTTCGTAGTTGACTCTTGAACTGAAGGCCTGCAATCATCGGATATTCTTTATTATGTAAGCAGTAACAAAACGTTTATCCGTAACCAGAAGTTCTAATATCTGCATATGTGAAGACAAATATACCATGCTCTTAATTGTCAATATCTAAGCGCTATCTGGAATAGCTTTCATTAATGCTCACCTTATGTTTCAACATTTGCTGCGTTGCTTCAAGAGGAGATGTTGCAGGAGCTGTATTTCTCGCTTCTTCTTCACGCTTTTTTCTCTTTTCCTGCAACGATCCTCATAAGAAATTAGATGGAAACTGGTGGACCAACATGAGGTGGTTTGTCATAGAAACATGATGAACTTAACTTCCAATGACTACTGAGACTTATTCACAAATCAATTGGATTCAAAATTGCAAATGATTTGCCTAACCTTTCTGGACTTTGCTAAAGCAGCAGCGGTTGCAGCAGCAAGTGCCTGAGCAGAACGTACATCGTCTGAGCAATTTACAAGATAGGCTTCACGAGCCTCCCTTTCCGCTGCTGCTGCTGCTTCTTTCGCTGCTTGTTCCTGAAATGCAAATGCAAGTAAATCATCACTCAGCTAGTAATAATACGTGTAGAAGAGTAAGAATCAGATTAACAATGTCCGTGACCTCAAGATATTCTTTATTAATATTTTCCCAAATAATCTTTTTATATTGTCTCTCTGCGTCATCAGCCAGTATATACACATCAACCTGTACATACCAATATGATGTAATCTCCCAAATTAGTTTTCTACATATTCAGTGCTAAAGAACGTCTACATGCACAAAATGGACCGTGCAAAATAACCTCTATCTAGCTACTACATGATGAAATTAGAAAATGTGCAAACCTCTTTATCATCAATATCAGAAAAGCTTTCGGGGTCATTAGCTGCCTCATTATCGCACTCCTCTGGACCATTGCAAGCTGATGCACCAACTGTTTGCTCTTCTGCATTATAGTTATTTCCTTCCTTAGAGCTCAGACAAATAAATAAAAAACTAAAAAAATACGGGACTACAACCAGTATTAAGGAAATTTACAATACGACAATACATACCAGCAAAATCTGGTCTTCTTGAGGCATCAGAACTCCTTTCCCTGGAAGCTTCAGTGTCTTTTTCATTCTGAACCTATCAATTTTTCAAAAGAAGTTAAGAGAGAAGCACTGGAAGTAATATCCTTGTCACCAGCAAACATTCTGATCAGTATAGTAATACATCAAATCAGTAAAAGCAACTGGTGTTATCATCCCATGCTAAAAATAGCATTCATTTCTCATATCCACCTAGTAATCTATATGGACCTAGTCCATTTTTCATCAAGCAATCAATAACAGTCAACTCTTAGACTAGTTAGCTTGCATCAAATACACTGTCACCTAACCACTTTGACTCCTACTGATGCATAAGAAACATCTCCTTCTTTTCAGCAGAAAATAGGCCTAGTTTTATACTCTAATCCTTGAGGTTGAGCATTGTTATGGACTGGATGGGAGGGAACAAGCCACATTAAATCAGCGATCCAGTTTTGATTTGCCCCATTGAATCAATTATATTTTTAATTGAATCAAATTATACTTTTAATTTGCCCCATTGTATATTACTTGGAGATGATGTTACGAAGTTGTCTAATACTTCTTAGCTTTATATTACAATTACTGAATTTCTGTAGTTTGTCGCATCCTATGATCTTACACATAAGCTCATGTTTAAATCCTTTTCCATGGACCACAACCAATTTATGTGAACAGTGAGACAGTGTTGATGCCCAGCCACCTTGTTTGTTACCCTTATGGATAATGTCACTAGGTTTTCAATTTTTTCCCCTCCCTACTCTTAGTTATGAAAACTTGCACCTCTTAAATTATTGTCACCTCTTTCCAGCTAATCCTGTAACAAGTTTGGTCAATTGGACAAGAGTCGAAACAATCAGATGACTAAGTATAAATGGGTATGAAGTAAAAAGTACAGTAATATACTTCAGAAAACATTTGTTGACATCCGCAATTAGTAAGACACAAACTCACATTTTTTGAACTAGGCATCTCTAAAGAATTAGGCCAAGGTTCATCATCAGGATCTGGTTCTCTAATCTTTTCTTTTTCCTTCGCCAATTCCTTTCTCTGTTTTTCAGCATACTGAAAGGCAGGAGGTTCAGCACCACCTTCGAGGCCACCAGATATTTTCATGAACTGAACAAACAATTGCCTGTTACGATAATTAACAGATCCAAAAACAAAGAAATGAGAAATCAAAACTAGATATTTACGCTTTTGTAGCATTCTTCACAAAGTCCATATGCAAAATGAGTCTTCTCATCCTTGTGTTTACACAAAACTTCTCCAGGCTTCGGCAACAGGGTAGGTTGGGTGACACCATCAAGCTCATCCGCCTTTGACAAGAACTCTTCAATCTGATAGAACAAGATATGTTTTCATTAACATCTGAACTCTCACTATCCATGCAAACTCGATTGCTACATGAAACTAAAGTATCACAATAAATATGTCTTGCATGCTATCAAGACACGAGTGCAAATAAGCATTCACCACATCCATGCATGTAGGCCAAGGTGAATCAACTATATATATATATATATATATGCTTTGTTGCACGTGCTTGATTTTTTATCTGCTTACTTTTGCTTCCGTGCTTGCATGCGTGTTTGCTTGGGTATTCAAGCGGAAAGTCCTATAGAAACAGCCTTTTGCACGGCATGGCTGTGTACATCTTACCCTCCTCAAACCCCGCCTAGGCGGGACTACACTGGATTGTTGAGTGTGTGTGTGTGTGTATATATATATAGTAAAAAAAAAAAAAAAGAAGACGCTAGGAAGCTTAATTGAATACTACCTCAACCATCTGCCAAAGCAATATAGACAATGTGATGAAATCAGTCAATGCGCTATCATAGAAGCCTCATTGAGTACTACCTAAATAATCTGCACAAAGCAATGCGGACGATGGGGCAATAAAACTAAGAGATCACACCAATATGGTGTGCTCAGTTGGTTAACAAGGCTGGGGAGAGAAGGAGTAACGTATTGCTCCATTCTCCGAGCGATATTAGTCTCACCCCTGTGGGGTGGGTATACTCGTTGAGAAACCAACAAAATAAACAAAAAGGAAAACAAAAACTAAGAGATCACAAATAGCTTGCAGTAGAATCACAGTCCAAGACTTCAAAAGTTGGATATCTTTTCTACATTCAAATTTCACAGTTCAAATGTTGGACAACAACCACAAAGATGACTATTCCACAGCTAAATCAGAAAAAAGAATTGCATTTAAAGAACATGGAACCACATCCAAAAGACTATGCTCCAAAGAAAATATGCTTCACGTAAGAAGGATCTGCTCACCGTTAAGCACCCAGAATCAGTATTTTCAAACTCAATTAATCGCTTTGTCAATGTTGCCTCACAAACATGTACAACTGCTACCTGATTAAAGGAACAAGCTATATAAGAAAAAATGAACACAAACAAGAAGTACAATGTAATTAATAGTTTTCGACATGATCAAAATCAAGATGGAGAAGAAGAAAAGCCTACTCAGAATTTCAAGCAAAAAATACAAATGAAGAACTAAACTCTATCTTCTGTGGCCTGAATGGCTGAAACTAGTTAATTATCAGGATGCCATGTCATTACTCCAAGTTTCAAGTATGAAAACTAATAACCTGGATAGAACCCAACAAGCTCATTAAGTGCTTGGATGAGAACGCAGGAAATATGACACAATAGAAACGTACTTTAGCATCACTATAATAGCACAAAATCCGGTAGTACTAACTCAAAATGAATGCAACAATGTGAATACTATTACATACTTAAACATACTCTCTATTATGAGTTAATTACATGTATTGTCAATACATATTTGAAAAGTGAAATGTACAGTAGTAGGTTACTAAAATTCACATTTTTACATTCAAAAAGGCTCGAAAAGACAACAATAAGTTATAAGAATTATGACATGAAAAGTTAACAAATCGTAGTTAATGATGATATTGAGCTCTGAGCAGTTAAGTCAAAAGTGAAGTTGTAAAAATTGTTCTAACAAAGATTATAATATCGTATAGGACCCTTTTATAGCTATTGCTAGTGAAGCTATAATACATGATCACTTGGATAAAAAATAATAGTAATATATGATCACAAGTGATAAAATTCTATAGAAAGCACTAAAAGATATCAGCTAGTTAACCTTCTGTTTATAACTTAGAAAACATGAATAGTTATCAAACTCTTAAATATGGGATATACTGGAGGATAGGAACAGGTAAGTTATAGAGGTCAAAAGGATGCAGCAGAGAAACAAAATTAAATTTCTCCATGCATACTGAAAATGCCACTAAGATCAACATGAATAGAAACCAGAAAACATTCAAGCTTTTCAATATATGATCACTTAAGAAGTATCAAGAACATGAATGTAAATTCATAGTGTGGGACATATTTCAATAGAGAACATCAGGGAAAGGCAATCAAGAATTTAAATACAACTTACAATATCAGATTTGGAATAGCTCAATCCATGAGAAAGTACTGAAATATATAATGCTGCTCCACAAAGCCCACTTGGCTTTCGACCTGTCTAAATTTACAGATAAATTAATTTAAAAATATTGTGAAGTCAATGACTTATTTGCTATCAAACAAAACAACTCTAAATGTTTAAACTTCCAAAAGAACACCAGCAAAAAAAAAACAAAATTAAAATAAAAAAAACTTACTTGCATCCAATCTCGCTTCATACTTGCTATAATTCGAAGTGCAGTATATGAAACTTGTTCATTTCGTTGGCCCAATAAGCCTGAATCCATTAAGTTCATAACCATTTAGCACACATATAAGGCATACCATAAAAACAAGCTAGGTGAATATCAAGTGACCACATTAAACTCTTTGCTTTAACAGAAAAAAAAAGGTGTACTTCAAGTTGAAGTAGTTCCTCGTTTAATATAAAAAACATGACTGCAATAACTTGCTAGCAACTATTTAACAAATGCAGGTAATAGTATACTAAAGTAAATTAAGGCTGCGAGTATCAGATACTCGACAAACAAGAACATTTAGACCAACAGGATTGATCAAATTGACAATTTTACCAACATAAGTTTTTATGCGATCATTACTAGATGAAAGGCCAAAATACACCCGGTGCTTCTATAATTTGTCAAAATGGACGATCATTCCCCTCAAAATAATAGAGACATTCATGCCCCTCCGTATGCCCCTCCATCTGTTTTCTCCGTTCTAGTTTTAGCATTAAGAGCTGTTAATATGATGAAAATACTATTCTTTAATAACTTTTTAAATTCAATATATATATAAAGATATTCGGGAGCAAAATCATCATTACTTCTCTAACTTTTAACCGACGATGTGATTCACCCTCTTATTTTCACATTGCACCCATCTCGGAACGCCAAAAATGCTAATAAATATCCTTTGCACCTATTCCTAGACGTTGGAATAGCTATTCCTTCCTTTCATTTCTTAGACATTTCCGAAACATGGAAAGACAATAATAGTCACCTTTGACAAATCACGAGAAATTACAAAAAGACTTCTCTTAGAAAGAAGGAAATAGCTTTTCCAAAACTTTAGAAAAAAAAAACACACACACACTCAGGATGGGTGTAATTTGAAATAAGAAGATGAACCACATAGTAAAAATAAAACAGGACGAATTTACTCCTAAGTAAATCAATAATTTCTTAAAATAGAAAATAAAATAAAATAAAATAAAAAATTAGCACACACAACCTTTAACGGAAAAAACTAAAAGAGCGACCGGAAAAAATAGACGGAAGGGCATCATGTTACATTTAGTAGATGGCAATGGAAGTCCCATTTAAAGTTGAAGGGCATAATTGCTTATTCTGACAAAGTAGAGAAATACTATATGAATTTAGGCCTAGACGAAACACAAAACTCTTCATTTTATAGTTGCAAACATCCTAGAAATAGGTTAAGATAATTACGCTCTGTAAAACGATGGATGAATATGCTCGGATCCACAAGGTCCTGAACAATTCGGTGCCCCAACAGATTTAGCAATTTGCACAGCTGCAAGTATACAGCCCCTAACACATAACTGTAATGAGAGGTCAGATCAGTAACATGGGCAGTTCATATAGTTTACATAGAAAATTCAGATCATGAATTTACAGGAGATATTGTGCAATAATGGTTCAATTTTTTCACAGTACAATATAACAAAGAAGTGGAAGGATCTTCATACACACTTATCTGCAAGTAGTCGGAGAAGTCGATCAGAAGATAGGGCCTCTCCAGCTGCCTAGAACATTTTAGTCAAAAACCACAAAAAAGATCAAATAAAATAAAATAAAATTCACTTTTATGCGTCAGAATATTTCTTAAGAACTAGATCAATAGTAGCCACTTATAGAACGGATAGGTTTAAAGACACTAGTACAATAGATGCACTTTGATATGACAGCTATGAAGATGGTCAAAGACACACAGACACAAACAGAGAAAGAGGGAAAAAACATAAGAGCTAACCTATTTCATCAATTTTGGAGTCTAACAAACGTGTGCCCTTTAATTAGTACAAGAAAAGTTTATTCATACAGGCAGCAAGAATTAGATGCATTATCAATGCAAATACATCCACATGAGCTAGTACTCTAGACATGACCAAACTTTTTCATCTTGTAAAGCACCAGCCAAATCAACTAAGACCTTATATGCTTTGATTGGAACAGGAAGGATTTTCATCATGCTGAGCTCGCCTAGTAAGTATATTGCGACAAAGTCCTAAGTACTTTTTCTGTTAAAACTGCTAGTTGGAATTGGAAACTAATTGAAGAGAAATACATGAGATGAAGAAAGCAGCGCACCACAATTTCACTAATACTCGAGAAAGGAGCTGCAAAGTATTCTCTAAAGAGCTTTTTACTTAGAAGAAGTGAAACAGAAGTGAAAAAAACTTATTTAATATATGGTGGAACGGAAGTTATTTAAAAGGATTTAGATTGTAAAATATTAAAATATAATATTTATTAGTAAAGTATTAAAATTTAATATTTTTATGTCGTAATAGTTATCAATAATATTTATTTCAGTAATATAAAAATTTCAGTTTTTTGAGAAAAATAAGTTATTGATAACAATTTATTTAGATTATTAAATTTTATAGGGAAAATTTTAGTATAGCATTTCGTTTATTAATAAATTTATAAAACTTGATCATAAGTTTGGAGTTGTAAATTCATAATAAAATGAATTAGTATAAATAATATTAATTATTAATAATTATTATTTATATTACTAAGAATCACAATCTCTCCACTTTTTAGTTTTTGGTGCTGAGTGAAAATTTAAATTATATAGAGATGAGAAGTGGGAAGAAAGTAAAAAGTCACTTTCTACTTCTTTTTCAAAGTAAATAAGAAAATGCACAGTCCTTCAACCTGTCGAGATCGAAAGTTTGGGACTCCTCATTTGGTGGAATATTGGTCGGTACCACCTGTGGATTTAATCTGTTACGACGGTCGCACAAAAGTGGACCGGTTATGTCTGTCGAGATCAAAAGTTTGAGACTCCTCGTTTGGTGGAATATGGGTCGTTACCACCCGTGGATTAATCTGTTACGACTGTCGCACAAAAGTGGGTCGGTTATGTGTAGAGTTTCCCCATAATAATCTCAAAAAAAAAAAAAATGAAATTGTTATATATCTTTTCCACTTTTTCATTTTCCATTCTAAGTAAACATGCCCTAAACAAAGAACATTACTAATGGAGGAGGATAAATGTTCATGATACAGCTGCACTTGTTCTTTGGATCAAGTGCATCCAAAAAAGCTCACAAACTCCATAAAGAATAATAACACAATGAAAAAACCAATATAAGCCTAATTTCAAGGAAAACTAGAAGCAGATCGGAGAAATGTCACACAACCAATGTTTTCAGTGCCGAGCTGAGCTGAGTTTCAGTAAACTCGAATCCCGGCATGTGCCTCCCGCAGCCATGCCAACACACATTTATTATTATTTTCAAAAGTAAAACAATAAATTTTAAATAAATTCAAATATGTAATATGAGGCTTTTGGCATGTGCCGTACCAGATCGTGCCATGTCGATAACGAACATAACATGCACATGTCGTCCGAAACGGTGCACACCAGCACGTAAATCTTGATTTTAAGTATAACTTCCTCTCCTAATTATAACTTCCAGGACAAATTGAATTAAATAGGGAAAAGAAAGCAACTTCCTAGAGGACTGATAAAGATGAGGCCTCAGTTGTCTTATTGTCATAATTTTACAAAAACAAGGACCTATAAACCTGCTCTTAATATGTTAAGCAAAGTTTGGTACAATTGTTTGGCTGTCTCAATCATAATCTTGAGGTAGAGTTCTTACAAACAGCATCACAAAATGTAACAATAGCATCAGAACTTCGATATCCAGAAAGGATGTACAATTGAACCCAAACAGATATAAATGAGTATGAAAATGTATTTTATCTTTACCGGCAAGCGAGGTACAGACATGCAGCAGCAACATGAGATAACCTGCGACCCCTTGTGAAGTTCTTGTCAAATGCCATCTTAAAGGACCCAAAAAAAAAATCAGAAAATGCATCAACATAACAGCAACTTAACTGGTGTTAGAGATCAACGAGAAATCCAGAGATGGATTCAATGTTACCACGTAAATTCTTTTTGCATTGCTGGCTATATTGTCTCCCATATTTAGATAGTTTGTTATATTTTGTATTTCATCATCACCTGGAGGTCAAGATAGAAGTTCATAAAGATCAACTTTTAAGAAGGCTACCGACAGAATATCCAAAATGCATGCATGCACATGTAGCAATTAATTTTAAACCAATATGCATCTTACTGGAAACAATCACTCGATTCACTCGTGCATGTGAGCATGCATTAGCGAACAGTAAAAGAAACATCATGCTTAAAAAAGAGAAAAAGCATTAAGCATAAGCACCAAATATATGGTAAGAAACTTGAGAGCTAATTAACTAGTCTCTTTTTTTTTGAGATGACAAAGAGAAATCCCAGTTATCCAACCTATTTCTAAATCCATAGTATGTAGCATATCTTAGTTTTTGAGCCATGCTCGTACTAGTCCCTTAACTTATGGATGCCCTTTCAAAAGTTCACATGGTGGTAGAATGGTGCTAACACCTTGTTTGAACATTAGAGCATAGTACAAACGCAATCCACTTTCACAAGGTCCTTGTACGGGTTACGCCTGCACATGCTCTCGAGTAGGACCAGTAAATCTTTCCCCAACCAGAGTGGGTGTTCTGACCAAGTCAGTTAACTACAATATTAACCCAACCACCATTTCCCATTTTTTGTCACTGATACAAGAGGGACATTAGAACTTCCTTTAAATTATAACAATAACATGGATCTCGAGTCATGCATATCTTAAAACAAACACTCCAAAAATGCAACTAACAAAACCACACTCGCTGCATAGAAATTAACATTAGAAACATACCCCTTCTTAAAGATTTTTCACGCGACTCATTTAGGTTCTCACGCAAGTGATCAACAATACTTCCTGCCAAACGCGCCTGTAGTAAAAAACAGTAGGAATTGTATGAGGGCAGAAACAAAAGGAGGGTGACAACGAAATTGTCACTTGAATAGTCGAGTTCGTGAATCAAATTGGACTGTATAATCTCAAAAAAAAATTGGACTGCATGCTCTAATGGCTCTCGAATTTCTCTTAGATTTTACATCTATATTGCAGCATACCATCCTATGTTGCTTAAGAAATAAGATGGGCATCTTAACATGCTCAACACTTATCTCTCTTGCTTTATACTACATGATGGCATAAAAGTAACAATTGATAAAGCAAATTAGTATTACAAGTGTTCAAAACCTTGAGATAAATTAGAAGATGTGGATAACACTAGAATTTTACAAAGTCCTACGAGGCAAAGTAATCTGCTTGAAGAACATGGGCAATTTCATGCAAGGCTAAAACTTGATATAATTCATACAAAGTAAGTGACACTTATGGTCAATCAATCTAGTTAGAGTCGGTATACAAACATGTCCGCCAGCAGTCTTCTCGAATTGGGGTCCGCTGAAGTAGATGTCTTCATCGAGGAGCTTACCACATACCGAACAACACCTAAACAAGGCAAAGTAAAACTACCTTTGAATCACTTAATCAATAAACACAAATAAAAAATTAAACTAACTAAGCGAGACAGAAAGAAAGAAAGATTGATCGCTCACAGATATCCCTTCTCCTCGTCGCGAACAGTGGGACAGAAATCACCGCAATGGCTGCAATAGCTCATTGACGCAGGCGCCGCGATAAACCCTGTGTACGGGGAAAAAGCAGAAAGACGCTAGAAGCCCGAGCCAAAGTTTATATGAACCGGACCGAAACCAAAAGAAAAAAATCCGGTCTGGTTGTCGAGTTGCGCCACCTGCGCTGGAGCAGGGCGAAATGACGGCGCAGGAGAGGAGACGATGACGGCAGCACGCGGTGCGTGAGAGGTGGGGAGGAGCCACGTGAGCGAACGCTGAAGTAGATGTCATCATTGACTTATTGAAGAAGGATATGAATTTAACACCGTGGCGACGCAAAGGGCGGGAATACAAACCTTGCGAAGCCGGAGGCAGCGGCGCAACGCGACTAAGGATGAGGAAGGAGAGAGAGAAGCCGGAGGAAGACGGATTAACAGGAGAGCAGCGCGATTAATGATCATTATATATATATATATATATATATATATATATTAAAAGGTAAAAAAAATAATTGTGTCTTATACTTCAACATAACTATTTAATAATTTTTAAGTATTTTCTAAATAATTTTATAATTGTTTTATTTTTATTTATGAATTTATTTTTCTAAATTCTTTGAAAAATTGTTTTTAAAATAAATATAATATTTAGTAGATCGATCATAATTGAGAGAGTTAAAAATTATACTTTATAATTCTAAATTAAAGAAAATTAAAATTTACTAACTATAAATTTTAAAAATATATTTTAATTATTTTTAATATATATACCGCGCATATTTTATATATATATATTTATTTATTTATTTGTGTGTGTGCGCACGCGCACGTTTTTGTGTGATTAATAATCATCAGAGAAAATTAAAAATTTGATTGGGAGAACGTTGTTAAAGTAGGAGCTACTGTGAAATTATCTCAACCATTTTAGTACCAGCTTAATCCGAGCTCGAGCGATTGACTTTGAGCTAGATGAAAACCATAGCCACAAAATGGATGACAATTGACTGTAGTAGGCTCCAAGCCCCTCCATCCAGGCCCAAACAAGCCTTATAACATTTTACAAGATAAAGTTAAATAATAATTGTGAAATTGTTGAAAATTAGATAACCAAATAGTGACTCTTCCATAAATGTTATATATATATATATATGAAAAAAAAAGGATAAATGCAATAGATAATACAATAGGATAAATCCAATAGATAATCAAACATAATCATCAAGAAAATGCAACTATAATCAATTAATACAAGCGACACGAAAGTGAATAATAGCATGTATTTGATTTATATGGAGACACTATTAGGAATGCCTTTTCCAGTGATCCCTTTCTCAGTGCCCAAGTTTGATGTATCTGGATACATTAGCATGTAGGGTATGTTGGCTGGCCCCCTCCTATTCTTCAGTTTTGGATCTGCATTCCTCAAAATTATTAGTTTCTCTATTTGTTTCAAGTCATCCCTGAACTCTTCGAATAGCCGGAGCACCTCCTCGTCATCCGTCCACTGCTCCGATGCTCTCTGGCCAATATAAACCTCGTTGCCAATGTGTCCGGATAGCACCTCTATTAGGGCCAGCCCCAGTGTTGCGGTGAACCTACATAATCAACATTTTTCACCATTTCGTCAATTTTTTTGAAAGTTATTTCACAACACATGCAACTCGTAATATAATGGATAAACTATTCAAAATTAGTGCATTTATCCACACATATACTATTATCCTCCGCTCCTGTTTTCTCTCCTTGAATGTATGAATTTGTGCGTAACACAAATAGCATTGGGTGTTGTTAGGAGATAGAACGCTACTATTCGTCCGATAAAACAGCCCGAATAGTATTTTTCCGTACGGGTTGATTTATTGGGCAGAATAGTTTTTTCCTAGGAGATAAAGGATGGAGATTGAGGAGGGATGATATAAGAGGTACATCCCCTCCACACGGTCCAATCTATATTTCGAAATACATGATAATATTTTTGACCTCCTACAACAATATTTTTCACCGCATATAATAGCACATTTCACCACCACACTTGGCTCGTCTGAAACATTAAGATTGCTATATTGTCACGTGTCACCCTCTATTGTCTCTACGCTGAACGTGTTCTGTTGTATTAGTCTTAGTTATGCCATGCCATCTCTCCTATAAATTGTATTTTAAAATTTAGAAGTTCATTCAAATATGTTAAATAATTTCTTACTGTTAAAGTAATACAAAAATAAATACAAATAATTAGCTATGACTGTGCTGTTAAAGTAATAAACATAGTAAAAATATATATTTGATATTATCTTTAAAGATTTAACTAAGTTTGTGTATTATTTTCTAAAAGAAATATGATTTTACGAACTAGTATAGGGAACATAGATCCTAAACAGCTAATTAGAATTATTTTTAAAAGAAAAATTATAAATAAAAGTTGAAAGTAAAATAGTATCCAAAGCTTCCGAGTTAAACGTTTATCAAAACTCTTTGGAAAACAAAGTTCTTTTTTTTATGTAAGTTTTCCACAAAGTTTTCGGTTTGCAGTTTTTCTTTTCTTCGAAAATTGCAATTATAAAGTTTATTATTTAATTATGTTTACAATTTTATGGTTCATCTTTTTTTTTTTAAAAGAAGTTCTAAATATATGTTTGGAAACTAGATGCCAAATAGAATCCATGTAAAATTAGTCCTATGACATTAAAACTCTTTCCAAAATCAACACTATTCAGTACAAGGAAGAGGACTTGGATAATTCAATAGAATGCTTTCATTTTACTTTTCATAATTATATATTGCCCTACGTTATTTCTGGAAAATGTTAAAATATTGTTTATTTTGCATCCTGGGTTACTAATAATTACTTTTGGTGCAATCATTTGTAAATTCTTGTTCAACCAAATCCATTTGCCAAAAAAGTGACTTCAGTTCTTAACTGTAGACATATTTTTAAAATATTGCAATTACAGCATTACGACACTCTAAATTAACATGGCTTAACATTTTAAAATTAATTTTTGACTAAAAAATTCCTTTTTTTTCTCCCTATGAAGATGCTTATCATGCACAAATTGACTATCATTTATGTGAGCATTGCCACTATATGGAATGTTCATTTTTCATAATTGATGTTTAAATTTTCGCTGACCAAAATTTCAATTTTTTTTAACTTTCAGATTTTACTTTGGGTCAACTTTTGAATAGATAAATAGTTTAATAAGTTATATCTCCTATTCGCTAATAAATTTTTATTAAATTTAATAAATTAAATTCAACTCAAATAATATTAAATTTACTGAAATAACATCAAATTAATTAAAGTAATACTAAAACTGAAGAGATAGCTAAGATTTTTGTTATGTAAAATAACAATATATGTTTATATGTGAATAATCAATTATGTTTGTTAAATTACCTGTCTGTGAGCATACGAAGGAAAAACTTGTCAGGATTTCTAAGGAACTCCGCGAACTCGGCAGTTCCCTCCATCGGCACAAACTTGCGGGACCTCGTCGGACGGTTCGCCGGAAGTCCGGCGTACCCGTATTGCCCGAAGTTAATCGCAGCGTGCAGCGCCGACGCGATCCATATGATCGTCGTGATCGCCTCGCTGAGATTTTCCACCGAGTTGAGCTCGTACCACCATTTCTCGTTCCTTTTGTCGCCATGTCCCACGTTCCGAATTTCCCACCACCACGCCTGGATTTCGATGTCCGATGCGACGGCGTTGTCGTCACCGGCGTAGAAGTGCGCACAGAACTTTGTGACCCATGTTTTGATGGCGGTCCAGATCTCGAGGCCGTCCGCAGCGTAGGGGTAGTCATTGAATAGTAAACGGACGCCGGAGATATTGCTGTTGTCCGCCACTGCCAAGCCCCTGAAATAAACAGGTAAGCAATTATTTTTATGTGCTTGTTTAATAGTTTTCTATTTATGATACTTGAGATTATGAATTTTTTTTGTTCTAATGTATGTCAGTATGTGGTGTGTATTTGAATTACTTTGATCATTCGATTTTACCTGCGTTATCTGTACGATGATATTGAAATTAAGCTGAGAGAAGGGATTTTCCGTGTTTATTCTGTTAAATGTGGTAAAGTTATTTTGGTATCTAATTTGAATTGTTTTAATTGACGTTCTCAGTTTAAGTAATGTTTGATGGACAGAACATTGAACTGTGTGAACAGAGAGAAGGATTTGGCATAACTTGCTGTGAAATTACTTTTAGGACGCTTTCCTAAGGAATATGAAGAAGTATTTTATCTTATTTACATGTATTTTTGTTGGATTGCTTGGTATCAGTTGTCTACGTAATGTCAGTAAGAGCAATGTATGTACTATGTATAGGAGAAGGATGGGTGACAAGTTATTGTGAGATTACTTTTAGAAAGAGATTCGTAATCAGGGTTATGAAGTATACTCTTTTGGCGTACAATTCGAGTGTTTTGATTGATATGGGTGGTTAATGTATATCAGAAGGATTAGGAGGAGGTTACAAAGAGTGAACAAATAGAAGGTTGAAGACAATTTCCTGTGAAGTCATAAACTGATTCTTAGGAAGATATTGGATTACTCGTCGCTGTTGGTGTTGCCTCCTCATAAAAAGTTATGGTTTTGCCGCAAAGGAAAGCAAAAGGAATGGTGTTATTGCTGACATTTTGCAGCAAAATACATATCAATTGCCCATCACACCTACGAGGATTGACTGTATAATCTACAAGCATGTTGCACAAAGTGGCCAACATTGAGATGAGATAGCTCTATGTGTAGCCCTGTTGATTGTTAGTACTGGTTGCTTTCGTCCTATTTCTTTCGATATGGAAGCATGTTATTGCTCTGAAATATGGTTTAAACTTAATTTTCAGAAAGCGTATATATGATAATACCCCAAGATTTACTAAAACTCTTTTTGGTGAGTTTATCTAACATGCATGGTTAGCACGAAAGAATAACCAGGGATAGAACAATACATGGGCTGATAGACTGTTGAATTAGTATTCATGCAAAGTTTTCAGTACCGAGTCAAGTTCCTGTAAACTCGGATGCCACAAATGGTGAGTGTGCCGTGCCCATACATTTATTTTTATTCTTATAAAGTAAAACAAACAAATTTAAAATTTAAAGCTAAGATTTTTGGCCCGTGCCATGTCAATTCGTGCCGGTGCGGATAACTTTCGGCACCAGCACGTCTTGGTTAACATGTTCCGGCATCGGCACGTCTATACAGATTTGCTGAACAACACGTAAATCCATGATTTGGTAAAGTAATCGTAGTAATTCTAATTGAGCCATTAATAAGTTAAGTTTAGGTGATATTCTATACTTTCAAGATGTTATGACTAGAAATATACAAATAAGTGGTGCGTGAAGGGGAAAATTGTTTGGTACCTTTTCAAAAGATCTGCAGGAAGCCCTTGTTCGATGAATTTCCAGTCACGGTAGATGGTTGATGACAACTCAAGGCAAAACTTTCCAGGATACATTGTCTTCTCAATGATGCCACCAGCATTCAATAATATGCTTCGTGCAAGAGAATTGATGTGCATAGTGTCCTTGAAATGTGGTTCTAAAAGTTTGTGAATGGGATGCATTGAGCTTAATTGTCGTCTGCTAGCTATGATAAAGGGCTCTATGACAGCATGCGTCTGTAGCCTATAAGCATGGCAATTGCAAGAATGTAATTGCTAAAAGTACTTGTGAGGAAACATTTGCTATAAATCTCGATATTAGATTGCATATGCGATGGTCTTGTAAAAAACCACTTGATCACTCCCAAAGAAGTGGAAGTATTTCATAATGCCAAAGGTTGCAAAATAAAGATTTGAGAGGTTCATATACAGATTTAACCAACTCAACACTGTAAAGTCATGGTTGAAATGAAAATGGATATCCTAATACTTCTAGCAATAATGTCACAATAAAAAAGCATGGGATATGGGTCTAATTATATCACAATCCTGTCACATATTGGGATGATTGAAAGTCATGTATAACATGTACATCTCTTTGATGCCTTACCTCTTCTGTTGTCTTTAGGGAGTTTCTTTTGTTTCCTTTTTAATAAGAAAAAAACTAAATACAACTTGTTCCTCACTAGCACCTGGTGCCCCTTTTCATTTCTGTTGGTGCCCCTTAGGTGCTTATTATGTGAGATATAAATGCTCAAGAGGCCTCGCAAGATCAGCATAACAGGAGCATCATAATATTTTCATATGTCCCATAATACATTCGCACACTGTGTTTATTTCTTTTCCTTTTGCATATTTTGTACATCAAATATAAGATAAAAGCAATATGTAAAAGATATAAGTCAATCCTCTTACATAGCATAAAGGATTAATAAAAGCATTTCATTGCCACTAGATAAACCGTCTTGTAATATCTTACTACAAAACAACAAAAAGCCTTTTCCCACTAGGCAGGGAACAAAATAGTCATGTATGCAATAATTTAGAAAAAATAATTCTCATTGTGATAAGCAGTATATATTTATCCTTTTACTTTTTGACAAGGTAAATTCAGATATGTCAATGAAGTCTTAATGAAGCTACTAGTTGGCTTCTTAAGAATTAAGATACAACAACCTACATTGTGATACAACAACCTACATTGTAATCCTATCATCTTCCCAATCACAAACACTCAGGTCTTTATTTGCCTATCTCAAAAGCAAAAAGCACATTAGTTTTACTGTATTTGAGTGTTACTTATGGCATATTGTTATTATTACTCTAATTTATCAAGCACTTTAAGTATATGGGTGTAGACCAGTTAAGGTAATGATCAATGGGGAAGAAGATTTTTTTTTTTTTACCAGTGACTAACGAGTTGATGATAACCAGAGTCATTAACAGCAACATGAGTTTTGGCAAGTTGCCACAAAGCTGCTTCAGGGCCTTGACTTGCCGGGAGGAAAACCCTGCTGATTTCCTGTCCATCCTTAGTGCCTGGTAAGCTCAGTTCGATAACCAAGGGCTTTAGAGTTTCATCATCCTGTAGTAATAGCAAAGTACGAGATGCATATATGCATGCTCCTTCTTCATTAATGCGTCTTAGATATGGCATTAGATAGTCATGGTGATCCAGAATGAAGATTCTCCTTTGTTCCATAGCCTGTATAGAATAGTTGCACTTTTACATGGAACATTTACCATCTGCATTAGTTGGGTTGCATACATTCAAATTTCAGCTTCAAATGTACTATGCTGTTTTAACTTGAATGCGGTTGTCCGTCTCCTGAATTTCAACTGATATGAATGATTCACTTGAATGTTTAGGTTGTCTAACTTATGCAGACAATGGATACAAAGAGTTCTGTCTATAGAGAGAGATAGGGATAGTCTTTCTTTTGTCAGTACAGATAAGATAACTTAAATGCCCTTGAATGGTGTTATCTATGTCCTGAACTTTAATAAATATGAGTGATTCACTTGAATGTTTTGGTTGCTTGGTGTGATAACCAGTAGTGGGGACAAAGATTTCTGTCCTAACTGGATTTACTACATGAACGTATATGGATGTAGGGGAATAGGAGTAAGCATGAACAGCCAACATAGAACTACAATATGATTTCTTTTCTCTTTCATTTTTCTTTATTTTTTAGAAAAGAACTAAAACGATTGAAATACTATTAAACACCCATTTGGTAAGAAATAACCTGCCATCAAAACTTCAGAGACTATAATTCATGAATAGTACCTGTTGAATACTTAGGCCACCAAGATTCTTCTCTACATCGAAGGCAGAAATGGAGCTAGTCTTACCTCCCTTCCCTACAGGTGGAAATGCCTGCAACAAGCCCTTCAAGCTTAAATTCTTATTTCACAACAAAATACAACTGACACCTTTTTACATACCTTTAAGAGATTTATCACTACAGGATTGAGGCCTGCAAGCATTTCTCTTGCAAATTCTTCGTCACTCCTCCATGCAAATTCATCAGCTGTATGTATAATATATCATAACAAAACGGTTAATAGGAAAAAGGACTCAACAACACTTTCTTTCAGAAATGGAATAAAAAGACAATGAAATTCGCAATAGTTACCTTCTATGATTTGTGGTTTAGGGAACTTGACAGGATGGTCTTTCGTCACCTTGACAGCTTCTCTTATCGTTTCCTCTGGTAGAAGCTCTCTTAATTTCTGCATAACAAAAGCCTCAACCCCACCGGTATGGTGACCAGAGTAGAGGTCTTTTATCATCTGTTCAAATGATTCAAAATTGCCAAGGTTCCCTTCGAGCAAAGATTTCACTTCTGGGATAACAAAGTGGATAATTGCTTGGATTGAATTAGAAATGAACTCTGATAGCTTGTCCGGGCTAAACCTCTCATCGGGGGGGACATAGAAATCCAAATTGACAATCTTCTGCTTTGTCTCGGTCTGTCCATCTTCGTTTGACAAAGATGGCAACATGGTCAAGCATTAAAGTTGGGTGTTGTGCATATAACACAAAATTGGAAGATGTAGAAGCTCTTTTGCTATACTACATGTTCTGAGAGAATGCGCCAAGTGATGTTGCGCTGAACCAAAATGATAAAACTTATTCATTTTCAGATTGTTTTGGTGCAACACTTTGCCTGTGCTGGACTTGTGATCAACGCTACTTGATGATTAATATGTTCGAGTATGACTATGCATATATTCTATCAAGATACAATATTATTTGCATAAATTAGGTTTTGATTACTATACTCCAGCAAAGTTGCATAGCGCACATGGGCTGCATCTTTTTTGTTTGCTCTTTAATGTTTGTGCCCCTCAGCTAGTCTAAATAGCATATTAGATCTGCTAATAGTTGTGGTTGGTCGAATCTACAATGTCCTTGTCCTTAAAAGGTGCTGCTTCATATGTCTATGAGGAGGCTACCAAGTACCAAAAGAACTCCCGCATATATTGATGCAGGCTATGGAAAAGGAACATGCAATTTCTCACCTATTTTTGTCACCGCACACCATAACCCACTTACAGGAGGTGGTTTATACGCCTCGAACCCACGACCTTTTTGGTCGCTAGGCAAGAGTTTTTATCATTCTGTCAGTATCCCCCTCCTATTTCATATAGCTTTTTTGTGTGATATTATTGTTACCTTTAGGTCGTCCGGTCCTGCATCTGCGAGGGTAGGGATACGTCTTTGATCCACCAAGTATAGGTCTTACATAATCATGTCCTTTATCAGGCTCACCAAGATCATTGTATAAATCATAGTCATATATACGTTCCCAATCCTTCCTTTGACCTCTTCTGTTTCCTCTTAGGTTTAAAAGCTCTTCTTGACGCAATTGTTGTAATGCTTCTGGTGTCTTGCTTGGTATGTAGCTCTGTGCAAAAATTCACAATGATATGAGCATCATCAATGTCTATGAACTTGAAATATTGTTCTTATACAGCTGCTACATGTTAAAAATTCCTCAAGTGGACAATAGTTTTAGTTCAACAGAGGTCCCAAATTAATTTCCACTTTTGACCCACTTCCGGGGCTATGGAGTCCCTTGAATGTAAAATGGAAGTGCTTTGGTGAGAGCCCTCATGTTATATTGAAAATTTTTGCTTCCAGTTCAATTCTATCTAGACATCCAAAGTGAGGAGTAATAGAAATGACAGGAGGAAGAGTTCTCGCTTCATTCAACTAAACAGTTTCTAAGATTTAGTTCTGGTTACCTCCCATCTCAGCTTAACCCGAACCCGAATGTCCTGCTCACAAGATTAATGATTGTGAAACTGGTTATCTAGCACCTTCATAGAAAGTTTTTCTTTTGGCTTCTAAATAGCATGTGCATAGTTTTTTGATATAGTTAATTTGTATTATCCTTTTTAAATGCCATTCGGCACATGTTTTTAACATTTTGCACATGCACTATGTAGATTGACAGTACACACACTGCAGATAACATGGATTGATTGATTGGTTCTCTGTGCCATTACAAGTATTTATGAGTTATGAATTTGTCCAATAATGCCATTCTCCAAATTTAGACTAGGTCGACCAACATTCCTCCGTATTAGTAAATGCCATACCATAAAACTTCGTGGTGTTCGTTGTTCATATACTTGGTCAGTTCTGCATGCATGTCGGGTTTAAGCGTTCAGACCAAAAATTGATTCACTTATATCCTTTCTTTTGCTCATTCTCAGATCAGGTGAAACTTGATCCGTCAACTAGTGCTTTTTATTGGCCCCAATCACCATTTTAGGTGCCGGATCCGATTCGGCACCGTCTCTGTGCCGAGCCGTGCCGGTCGGTACATAATTATTATTATTTTTTTTTGGCTTTTGATTTTACATAACCCTTCTATAAGCCACATCGATACTCTATGTGGTAGGAAACTATGTACTATATACTTTTGCTATGTAATTACGATTGTCGTATTTAGTGTTTCATTAATTTTTTTATTTTTTAAAAAATAATTTTAATATTTTAAAAAAATGTACAGATTGGCACGGTCAGCACGTCTCGAGTTTCGGATTTACCGAAACTCTGCTCGGTACAGCACGGAAAACCTTGGCCCAATAGACATGATGAATTGTATTTCTTCGAACCAATATGTAGAACTTACTGTGTTTGCGAAGAACAAGCGATCTGCACCAGTTTTTCTAATGGGATACACCCATGAATTGCAATCGAAATGGATGTTCTGGCCATCAGGCATCTCTAGATTGACAAATTTCAGGAAGAACTGGTGCTTCTCTCCATTTTCCACAGCAATTGCTCCTGGAGTTCCAAAATCTGCCTCTATTTGGAACCATATGTTGCACGTGATAGTCTCTATGGCTCCATGTTTTGTGTTCTTAACATTCCTTAGACTTGTTTCCTGGCTTAGTTTTCCTCTGCCTGTATCTGTTCAGGATTCAGGAAGAAAAAAAGAGAGTTAGGATGGAGCTGAATTGATATGACTCAAAACATTAAACAAATTGAAGTTAAAGTTGCACTTAAATTTTGGGATGCTAGTTAGAAGTTCTCTATTTAGGTAGTATTCTAACTTCATTCTTATTCTACTCTTTTATGATTCTGTTTTGGGTATATCCTATTTGGATGACTCTAGGCCTATATAAGAGGCCACTTCTCTAGTTGAAATAACAGTTGTTATTATTAGAGAAATATCAGCATCATCCTTAAATCTTGACCATATTAACATACTACGACCTGACGTCTAAAGTTGATCATGTATCATTGAACTTTAAGTTTTGTACATTGCATATCCGTTTGGCAGAGAGCAGTCTAGAATTGACGTAGATTAATCATGTGGATGCACGTAACTGCCAGTTAATGTTCATGAGTTCCAAAGTTTGTCTAGTCATGCTTTTGCCCAGATGTGATTGGTTTTGTTGATTCTAGGCAGCTTTGTGAAAGGAGGTATATACCATGAACAAAATCCAAACTTCAAGGTCTTATATGATCAATTTGAAATAGTATATAATGTGGTAAAAAGTCGATAATTGAAAGAGCAATGGTGTCTATCAAAACATTATTTTGTTATAGGTCAAGTATACTATACTCACTGTTATCAACATGAGTGTGACTATAGAGCCTGAATAGAGTGTGTCTCCCAGGATTGGAGCGACCGGACTCTCGCAAGATGACCAAGGTTCCCTTCACTATCTGGGAGGATAGGGGGAGGTGTTGGCCAAACTTCAGACGGCCTGTAGTCAGAAGTTCGTGGAGCTTGGTGCAGCAATCTTGCCGCATCATTGACCACATCACGTGAAAACTGAAAACTTGTACGCTGAGCTCTCTTTCTTTGTTTCTGCACATGTAAGGTTCTAACTTATGTTTCTATATATGTAAGGTTTGAAGTATGCCCAATGGATAAAGAAAGCTGGGAATATTTGTTTCTTCACTTTGTAAGAGAGAATTCTAAAAGGAGGGAGGAACTGGCATGACTTGAGCTCTACTCCTGCATTGGATTCCTGTCTATGGGGGGCAAGCAAAGAACACTACCAATCGGATAAATGACATATCTGATAGTTGTCATGGGTATCTTCTCCCTATATATTAAATGCTGAGATTAAAAATCTTAAATTTGGGGTTAGAGAAAGATGGACGCGAAGTAAGTGATTTAATTAGTATATATATTTCTGTGATATACTAACAATTATTGTTAGCATTTAAGAGGAAAGCACTCAGTAGATAGATTTTATCTTCTTTATTTATCTATTTATTTCTTTATTAAACATTACTGTAGGATGGCATAACTAAAATACTATGATAATTTGTGTTACTAATTCTGTGTTTGGAGATGACATGGTATAAAAATTGCAACTTTTACATTGCTGTTTTGGAGCTCCAAAATTTTAATTGGTATAAAATTAGTTTTTAAATTCGTCAAGATTTAGGGCTTTAAAATATTTATTTAGAAGTACTATTTTTTTTTAAAAAAAAAATTAAAATTAAAATTTTAGATTTTATTAAATTTTATAATTTTTATGTTGAATATTGTCAGATAATGCCTTCTCATAGGAATTTAATAATGCCGACTTTATTGGATCATCATCAACTGAACGATGCTCGTCAATTCTGCAAAGCTTAATCTGTGGGCCTAGCTACTTCATGGCTCACAACCCCTGACTGTGGCTCGAATATCAGTTTCGAACTTTATCAGAAATTCAAAACATGCTAAACAGTATATATATATATATATATATATATATATATATATATATATATATATAAAATAGTCCCTACATTTGATATTTCTATAATTGATGCACCATATTTAGTACATCTACTAGTAAAATCTCTAACTTTCAACCATCTAGAAAATCATCTACCACTAGTTGGACTTGCTGATACTTTTTCAGTTAAATATAGAGCTTTTACCGTAATAGATTTAACAAATTTAATAATAAAGTTTAATTAGAACAGTTATATGTTTAACTGAGAATGGAGACAAGTTCAATAAAAGTATCGCTAAGCTCAATAGTAAACGATTAGGTGGAATAAGTGATGGGTGATAAAGTTTTGATATATTTTTTGGTCATGAATTTTGGTGTCATATAATTAAGTCATGCATTACTTGGAGTATTGTGTGCCTCTGCTTAGTTGCTTCGCACGGGGCGCCCAGCCCACTTAATACTGAGGTCTGAGGAATAAGGGCCGAAACTTCTTGCTCCGAGCTGGACGCTGCCATGGGCCCATCACCAATGTCGTGTGACCCTTGAACAGACTCGCTCCCATAACACCACACTATCTGGTGCTCTCGGAGCAAGTTTTGGTCAAAACTCTAATCGATTGCCCATGCATTGTTTGTAAGGTCTGAGCCACCGCCTGTGTTTGAATTGTTTGTACAGTTTGAATATATATACATATAGTTTTTGCAAAAAAAATTGAATTCGAAAACTAAATTTGATTTGCTCTATATATGCTCTCTCTCTCTTTTTCCAAAAAATATTTAAAATTTTAAAGTTCCAGAATTTTTAAAATTAGTAAAAAAAATTTAATATTAAAAAATCTGAATATAAGTATTTTTTTGAAAAAAAAAAAAATCAACACAAATTTATAGAACATATCATTTTTTTTTTACATTCACCTTTTTAAAACAATATTTGTACATATATGTTTTAATTTCATTAGCCATTATTAAAAGAATATTCATAATTATCATAAAAAATTAGCTAATTTGACATAATTTATTTAAAAAAAAAAAAAAAGAGTTGCGTATCAGCCTCTTATTTTTTAGAACTTTAGGTATCAGCTCCGAAAATAAAAAAAAAAACGTGATGACGTAACGGCATGCACAACCTCGAAAAAATATGGGGCTGATATGAAGTTATCCCAAAAAAAAAACGCCTAGGATGTATGAAAGGAATATTAAAACCTACAAAAGAATATAATAATATGTAATAAATAAAGTGAAGAAAATAAAAAATAGTAAGGAAAAGACATCATGCATGTCCAAGCAAAGTTATTGGTGAACGTATAGCTAAAGTTGTCCTCGACTCTAAGCCTCCACCAGATTATATTTGTTCTTATTCCATCTTACTTGTCAAAAAGATGTTATTTTTATTAAATTGCTTACCTTGTTTCACACAGTTGGAATCAATGTAACATCATTGGCAGACATACCAATTAAATATCTATATATACTTACTATAAAATTCAAAATTATCTAAAAGATGATAATAATAAATAAAAAGAAAATTAAATGATCATAATTTCTTTAGTATAAGTTTATTTCTAAATGATAAAAAGTTTGCAAATAAGATACATTTACCTGAAATTTGGTTTTCATTTATCTGAGTTTTGTTTAATATATTTAACTTTTTGCAATATTGTTCAACTTTTAATAAGCTCCATAGTCAACCGGATTGTTATTTCAAGAAAATTGCATGCAATTTTTGTATGTTTGTATTATGGATGAATTTTTTGTTGAGGAGGAACCGGAGCTCGCTAAACTGTTAGAATGAGTTGATTATTTATTCCTTTTTTTTTAATAATATTTTAACATTATTCTACAAAATTTAAAATTAATTAGAAATTACTTAAATCAAATTTAAATTGACGAATAATAAAAAAATAATAATATTTACGAAGAGGGTGACGACGCGATTAATAAATGAGAGAAAAAGAGAAAGAGGGGATCCAGCGGCGGCGCTGGTTGAGAGAGATATACATCAATAATCTTGCAGTTGATTAAAGCATCTTAAAGCCCATTTTGCTTAACTGCAAAAAAGCAAGAAAAAAGATATTGCTGGGGCTTGAACACGCATCAACCACGATGGGTGTATCATTTGATACCCGTAGACATATATATACACCTAAAGTTTCATTTAAAAATAGGGGTATCATTGGATACCTGTAGATATATACTATATATGCCCCTGATAACAACCAACCACTTAACTCAAAGTTTCATTTAAAAATAGGGGTATCATTTGATACCAGTACTATATCATCTACGAAAAATTCTACAATGAAAAGTTTATGCCACGTTGACATATATTTCTTCGTGTTTAAATTAAAAAAATAAATTTTATGATCATTGTTTGGAAAAATTTCTTAAACAAAACTTATAGATTTCGATGAGATCTACAATTTTCATATTCAAAACTTTTTTAAAAAATATTTCTAAATAGGTGTTTTAAGGCTCCAAAATATAATGAATTTTAAAACAATTTTTAAATCCGTTTCAAATCTGTTAAATTTTGGAGCCCCAAAATATATTTTTACAAGTATTTTTAGAAAAAAATTTGAACACGAAAATTATAGATTTCATCAAAATCTACTATTTTGATGTTGAATTTTTTTTTTAAAAAAATACTTCTAAATAGATATTTTTGAGACCGTTATACGAAGTGACGTAGTGTAATCGTTACATTCAAAATCTCTCGTCATCTACAGTAACACTATCTCCCGCTCTTCCAAAAAAAAATAAAAAATAAAAAATAAAAAGAATAATTGAAAAAAGAATAAATAAATTTTAATAACAACCAACCGCTCAGCCCAACTCGAGTCAATGCTGTTGCAATCATCGCGGCGCCATGAATTTCTTCTCGTCTATTATTATAAAACTTCAAGGAGACAGAAGAAATAAGAAGAAGGAGAAGATGGGTTCAGAGGACTCGCCTGCGGCCATTGGCTTCGTAAGGTCGGAACTACCGTTGGAATTAGAAGTCGACTTCTCCCCCGGGGATGAACTCTCTGTCGGACGACCAGTCGGGCTCGTTCTCGTCGACATGGTCAACGGTTTCTGCACCGTCGGCGCCGGCAACCTGGTATGTAAATTCTCTTATCTTCTTTCTTTCTTCTTCTTCTTATTCTTCATGTTTGTTTTCGTTGATTCTACATGGTTTGATTACCAAGATATTTGTTTGGTTGAGAACATGGACGCTTTCTTAAAAGTTGAGGGTCCTTACTGCTTGTGGGGACAAATTATTGAAGTATAAGTTTTGGGATTATTCGATTTTGACGTTTTCGTTTGGAAATGAATTTGGGATTAATTTTTTTTTTTTTCTATTTTTTAACATGTGGTTAGAAGTAGTACTCTATAATTTGTTTAGCTGCTTTTGTTGCCCAAAAATGTTAGAGTTCTTTTTCTCGGTAAGCCGACGATCCTCAAAGAAATGGTGCGGGTAAATAGCAGCTTAAATTCACCCAGTAATCTGCGGCGGCAAGTGTATAATTTAGGTGGGTCTTGTGGGAACCCGAGGCTCCTACGCTGGACCACTCGCTCGGTGATTCGATGTTAGTCCAAATTGAACTCTGAGAAGCTTAATTTTAAGAATTTTTCATCCAGTAAGGATTTTCTTTTTTTTTTAAAAAAAAGGAAGTAGAGAAGCAGTTTCTATACACAATCACAAAACGAAGCCTGAATCAGTGGTTAAGTCCTTAGGCATGAAAATCTGCATATTTATTACAGTTCAGCTTATTGCAATTTCGTATATTATATCAATATGGTGAGACATAAGGTTGTTTTCTATATTTTGAAAATAATAACGAGAATTCAGGATGGAATTTGTTCTCTCTCTTTGGTAGGCTCCAAGTAAGCCCAACAATCAAATATCGAGTATGGTAGAGGAGGCCGCAAAACTTTCCAAGGCATTTTGTCAGAGGAATTGGCCCGTCTTTGCCTTTCTTGATACGCATTTCCCAGATAAACCAGAGCACCCCTACCCGCCCCACTGCATCATTGGCTCTGGAGAAGAAGATCTGGTGCCTGGTACGACCGTCTCACAATTTGTCTAACTGATTTTTTTTTCTCTCTCTTTTTTTTTTTATTTGAAGAAGATCTATGCCAATTATTTATTCAGCTCTAAAGTGGTTGGAGAATGATCCAAATGCGACTATCAAGCGTAAGCATTGCATTGATGGATTTATTAACTGCATGGGGCAGGATGGCTCTAACACATTTACAGATTGGGTGCAAGAAAATGGAATAAAAGTTGTAAGTTATATGTTAATATACGTATTTGGTAGGATCTAAATAGTATAGCTGGTATCTCTTCTTTTATACAATTTTCATGGTTGATTCATGATTTCCATATTTTGACTTACGACAAAATTATGCAGGTTTTGGTTTTAGGAATATGCACGGATATTTGTGTGCTAGATTTGGTCTGTTCAACTCTATCAGCTAGGAATATTGGATTGGTCACTCCACTAGAAGATGTTGTGGTATATTCCCGAGGTTGTGCTACATATGATCTTCCCGTTCATGTCGCTAGGAACATGGAAGGAGCTCTATCGCATCCTCAGGTAAGCTTATCTCTAGATTTACTTGAAATCAAAATTCTCAAGTTACTAAATAGTTAATCAGTCCCTCGCAGCTTCATTCATCGGCTAACTGCTTGGTTGTATCATACATATTCGAAGATAACAAGTAGAAAACCGTAAACGTTCATTGCCAAAAACCGTTCAGACGTAGCGAAGAAGTTTCTATGCTCTGGTAGTACTTAATAGAAACATATTGGACATAAATTTGAAAGTGGGGCTCGTGAACAATATATAGTTTTGACTTTACCAAGTGGATCTTTGGAAGGACCTGAACTCATTGTGCCTAATTTGCAAAGGCAAAATCCTTAAAGTTTGCATCTTTGAATTTAGGGGTAACGGCACAAAATATTATAAATTAAATCACAACTCCACAAATACTTATGATAATAAATATATTCAAATTAAATAAACAATATATTTAGTAGTTACATAGAATTTTAAAAAATTTTAAACTCCACATACTATGATAAATTTACTGCAAAAGTTATTTCCAAACAAAAATAACTTTACAAATCAAATTATTCTTAAGAAAATAAAAATATGTGTTGCTACACTACAAACAAAAGTTATTAATAAATACTTCAATACAAATATTTAATAAAATATATCAATATCCTACATCAATCTCAAGTAACCTCACTTCACATATTTAACTAAATGAATAAATTCAAACCCCACCTTGTAACTCCTTTTACATCACCACTTCTTAAGCTACTTCGTTTTGCAGGATCTGATGCACCACATGGGTCTATACATGGCGAAGGCAAGAGGGGCTAGGATTGTGCAGAATGTGTCTTTCTCTAATTGATAATTATCTGCTTTAGCATACTCGGTAATGGTTTTGCGAAAACCTTTATATCTCTGTAGCTATACTTGGATTCTCATGTAAAGCGCGACGAAGATTAGCTTGTGACGAACTGATAATCTATCCCTCTGAATTAACTTGTTTGGGTCCGTAGAATGTTATGTATATAGCGGCTAAGCTATCGGTCTTGTAGCAGCTGGTGTTTATTTTCATATGGTGAATCTACCATCTCCTAATTAAGGCCAGAGGAGATTTCGAATCCTTGTATTTTGTGTATGGTTATATCTGTTGATACAGACTATATATGAAAGCTGCTATGGTTTGGCAGTATTTTCGCAACTTCTGCAACGATCTTACATTTTAAATGCATATATTTCTGCAACATTTTTAATGCCATCATTAACTCATTTGGTGTCATATAATTGATCACTATTGTATTTATTAAATAAAAGTGGTTCTTCTATAATTTTTTTTGTATTGTGATTTGTTATGAAAATTCGAATAAGTTGGGTTCTTCAATGAAAGCTTAATTAAACGTTTCTGCCTAGTTCAAATGTTCAATTACCGGTTCAGCAAAACAAGCATCATATCGGAACCATCAGTCCGGTCTGGATCAGTTAATGACCGGGCTGGTTTGCAGTCCAGTCATAGACATGTGAATAGGTATTCGAACCAGACCCGAAAGAATATGGATTGGACCGAATACCAGTCAACATCCTAGCCCAAACGGTTAATGAGTTAAAAGGCCGAACCAATGACCAATAAATAAAACCCTAGTCAGCTTTTGGGTTTCAATGTAGACTCAGAGGGCTCCGCCACGCCTCCATGAAATAACTCAAATTATCAATTAGAATTGATGTTGACGATAATGATAGATGGCGAGAGATGGTGAAGATGATGATGGAAGTGGGAGAATGTTGATAGATGGCGAGAGATGGTAAGATGATGATGGCGGTGGGAGAATGTTTCTCCTTCTTCAGTTTTATCTTATCAAAGTGATTGTAAGGTACTGAGTTGTTCTTTACTTAGATCAACAAGAATCTAGTTTTATTTTTTAATTTCATAAAAAAAAAGTTTTATTTTTTAATTTCTTTGATTTAGATCGATTGTACGCTTGTAGTTGCGGAAATGGGTGTTACCATGCAGTCATGTTTTGTATAGACAGATTGTAATCGGTATGCTCTTGTAACTTTTTTCTTTATTTTTCTTTGCCATGAGAAGCGCTCAACCAAGTTTCAGTGTACCCGACTCGCATGCTCTAACAACGCTAATGCACCGGATTGAAAATTGTGAACTTCACCTAAACCTACTATACCTGCACCCTATGGCTAAGAGCTATTTTATTCATTCAAAGATAGTATTTTCTAAGCTTGTTAAATCAGCTTACGACGAACTGACAGTCGGAAAATTCGGTACAGCTCTCGGGCAACAACCAGAGGGCCTAACAAATTTTTCTCACCATTCAAAGCAGACAACAGGGAGGATTACATGTTTTCCGCCTTAAGATCGTATCACATGCAGCGCAAATTTGCATGAAGAACTAAAAAATGAGTCTCATTAGTTTCTTAAAAGTGAACTTTCTGTATGACTCATATAAACATAATAATATAGGTATAGAAGCGTAAGCCCAGCTAAAGAAGGCACAGCACAAACATAATCACTCAAATAACTGCGTCTAATCAGCTTGGTTCACCTGTCCATTCAAGTGTAACCAGCAACTATGACAATACTCAATAATGCAGTGCAGTTTGTCGACAGCTCACCCTGCTTATACTTTCAAATTAACCTCCATAATTACTAGCTCATATCGCCGATAATCACGTCGACTAATTGGCTATAAAGTGTATAATACCTCTTTATCAACTTAGCTACGTACAAAATACATTATTATATAGTATCATCTATCAATCAACTAATGCCACGTATCAGTACATTAGTCCCAATTGCTATTAACGTTTCCAGAAATTCATCCAAAGCAACCATTAACACCTGACTATCATTTTACAATTTCGAATTTTCTTCAGGAAATAACACAATGATGCATCACAACTACAGTTTTTTTTTTTTCCTTCTGTTTTGGGGTTAAGCTACACCCTATCAGTAAAGAGCATGCAAATTTATGATAAATCTTATATACACAACAAACTGGCTAACATCTTCAGCTAATTCCTAATTGTGGCATAGGGTTGTACGTCGGGCCTTTGTTTTTCCTTTCCCGCTATAGTTGGCTGGTTTTGCCCATTCATATTCCTGTTGGTTTATGCCTGGGAGAAGAACCCAACCTAGCAGGCATTGGGACCGGATTTTTTGCCTAATAGAAACCACAAGAACAGATCCTCTGATGGGTAGTCTAGACGCCCAGCAAGTGCTATAAATAATTTAATTTTACCCTCATCAATGTGGGCCATCCTAGGGGCCAAGCCCACTGGATCTTGCAGTGGACCCACCTGCCTTTGCCTTTCCATTCTTGCCGCCCTTGCTGACAGTGCTTTTAGAGGTTGATGTCTTGCTGCATGCTGGCTGCTGAACTGTAGAGTCTACATCCTCAAGCCCTGATTCTAGTGCACTAACGAGGTTCTCGAAGTAATTGCGAGTCACACTGCAGGAAAAAAAAAAATAAAAAAAAATAAAAATAATTAATTAATTAAAAAAAAAACAAACAACAACAAATAAAGATCAATGAGAAGCAGCAGAAGGCATGCTTCTAAAAAAAGCGAGATCTAAAGGAATAGGGCATGTACAGAGATAGATAATAAATAGCATGTTCTTTCAGGAGTAATGTATGTATTGTTTCCCAGAATCTTGAAGTGGATATATCTTGGTACTTCCACTGATGTAGGATTATGGAGTTACCTAAAATATACTTACTAATTGCATCAAACTGTGACCAGTGGAGTGTAGAATGTTTTAGACTACAAAGAAAACATAATAAGCAGTTTGTCATTTTCTATGTGTGCCCTCGCCTCTCAGAAACAAAGATCTGCTTGTGAAAAATACCTGGTCAAACCAGCCAAGTTTGTTCGGAAATCATTGAATTGTTTGGAAGGGGATTCTGCTTCAAGATATGGCTGAAGCTCCTTTTCGGCACATTGATGAAGCCGTTCTAGTCCAGACTCCGCCTCACCTACAATGATTGACTTCTTAGCAAAATTGAGGGTAGACAGAGATCTAATCCAAACTGTAAACAGATTGCTGACCTTGTAAATACTCGAAAAAGTGTCTCTTAGCATGTTCATGCTCAGGGAGGTAATAACCATAAGCATAAGTCCATTTTAACACTCTGCGGCACTCTACTATCTGCATAATCAATGCCACGTTTGTTCGAATCGAACTGATAAGTGTCATGAAATTTAAGCAAATATAAAAAACTAACGCCCTCCTCAGAGATAAAGTAACCTGTAACCAGGCTTCGATGATAAACTTAAGCTGAGACTCGGGTTGACTTTGTTTGTTGCTAAGTTTCTCAAGCTGCAACAATTTTTGAAGACATCGTCAAATGTGATGATGTATACCAACCACAAATAGCACAGAGCTGGAGAAGCAAAGAAGGTTGGATTCCAGTCTCGATGCTTTCATAAATCATTCAAGTAATAATCATGAGCATTGACCACGAAAATACCAACATAAAACCTCAACGGATGATAGGTACACCCATAGATACTTCTTTTATGCATTAGCAAAATAGTAAAACTTTCAACTACTGAAGAAACTAG
Organism: Xerophyta viscosa; assembly: GCA_002076135.1. Lineage (NCBI taxonomy): Eukaryota > Viridiplantae > Streptophyta > Magnoliopsida > Pandanales > Velloziaceae > Xerophyta > Xerophyta viscosa. The sequence continues at coordinate 843,344 of MJHO01000013.1, read as the reverse complement.
CAAACAAGAACTAATTATGTTAATGTTATAGTTCAAACTTACAACTAGCCAATGCAAATGGCCAATTGTCTTTGTCGGGCGCCAAGGGTTACTGAAAGGAGCTCATTTTAGACACGAAGCCTACAGCAGCATGAATATTTAATTTGAATGAACCTTTTGCGAGGAGTGATTAGAGAAACAGAAAGAAACTGAACTTCGTGGCAGGAAATAACTATTCATGCCCAAACATAGGATATGATAAACATCTCTATACAAAAGCATCTATGGTATTATGCTGCTTTGACATAACAAATTTGAACTACTAAAGTCACATGTTTTGGGCATTGGAAACAGGACAGCTATATAACAGTATGATGTTGCAAGACTTGGAGAAGCTAAAACTGTCGTCAATAAAGTAAGATTTTTTTTGTAATTGCTTTTGTTGAACAGCACGCTTTTTTTTTGCCATTTTCTTTCTATTTTTGCCTTTTTATTTCGTCCATTTTTTTTGCAAGCAATGCACATTTTCTTTTTTGAAATCAATCTTTTCTCTTTTTTTTTTGCTTTATTTATTTATTTTTATTTGCTTTAACAGTTATCTAAGTCGGTGTCCATACTAACTGTAGCCCTAAAAGCGGTTTATTTTCTTTTGTTTGCCTAGATAGTTACATGAAAAAAAAATTTCCCCTTTCCTTTTTCATGCCACAACTATTACATGAAATTGTTTTCTTCCCACCGCAGTTGTTTGAACAACTGACTCAACAGCTCTATTCTTTTTAAATATTCCTTTTAGGCAACAAAAAACATTAAAAAAAAAATAAATTCGGATTTTCACAATCCATTCATACACATTTCGTAACCTTTTAGTTTGTTGTTTTATTTCTAAACACCATAATCGATTTTAAGTCAACGGGCAATGCTCGCACAACGCGCGACCACGAAAACTAGTTCAACATAAATATATAATCTCTGAATCCATACACACTACCACCCACATAACTTCAACAGATTTTTAAAACAAAAGATATTTCCAAGATCAAACAGAAAGCTCAAGTTAGAAGTAATAAAAAGAATGAAAACTACATTGCAGTCCTTAGGTCCAAGATTTATATCACTTAGGTCCATTTCAGGTGTTGCGAGAGCTGCTTCAAAACAGTGACACCTTTGTTCAAATTGTGATAGCTCGTTTGAATCCACTTCACCTTGATTTTGAATCCATGATACCTTGTTCTGAAACGAGAACACCTTGTTTAAATCCACAACACTGGGATGGACCTAAGTGATAAACCTAGCCAAGTATGGAGCTACTGTAATTTTCCCTGAAAAAAGTATGTTAGATGCAATAAAAGGAATACCTTCTCTGTTTGCATACTTTGAAGATCTGCAAGTGCCTTCTGCCTTGACTGCCAACAAAAGGGGAAAAAAAATGTTTTTAAGTCATCTGGAGCATCATAGCAAGACTATACAACATTCAACATACCACATAAATACGAGAACCTATCTGCAATAGATAGTACACTTTTAAGTGCGACGACGCCGAACTTTTAAAGAATAGCAATCTTTTGCCAAAAGAAGTCTAGAGAGTCATACTAAGAGAGTACGATAGAAAGAATGTAAGTTTCATATATTTTCAGTTCAAGAAAGCCGTAGAGGTTATTATAAGACGCTAACAGCTAACAACTACCAAGAGTACAATTTTTAGAGTACTGGAACTTCACTTACGGACTGATTTGTTGCCCATCTTTCATAGTAATGTGTGTACCTCTCAAGTGAGTTTTTAGCCATTTCTCTCCTCCGCTCCGTTTCATCATACTGAAAACAATGAATATATCTAAGATTCACCATCTAAGCACCTATGCAACTGCTAAAAGCAATCATGTAAAATACACAATCATACCACACCCTCTTGTTTGGCAGCTTCATAACGATTGCAAGAATAGAAACCACCTGTTCTTTCCCCGTGATCTGACCATGTCCCCAGACATAACCTGCAATCATAACAATGATGACATCATCATTGTGTGAATAGGATAGATATCAAGAAGTACTCTATGGAAGGCGCTTAAATTCCATTGGAAAAGATCCTACCAGCAAAACTCAAATTTGCATGGTGGCGTACAAGTCATATGCATGCAACCCTGGTTTTTCTCAATCGGCCGCTTGCACTTGGGGCAAGGCTTGGAATTTGCTAATATCCTGTGAGAGGGTCCAAAATTACATACAAAACGACAATTCATATACATAACTACTATGAGTAAAGGTAAAGCACCACTAGTAGCCACTAATATTTAGAAATTGTAGGTTACTATTTTTCAGAATCAGAATCTTTCGATACTTCACAAGCTACATGCACTCGTAAAGTCCCACCGGTAAAATGGTTCCCTTTGTCAGGTAAGGGGTGAGCCTATATAGCCATGCTCTAAAAAGAGTAAATCGATTACAGAAGAGCACCGAACATGTGTAAGTGCATGCTGTCCATTCATTTCCAAGACCATGAAACAACATTGAATGGATAGCATTCATTTCCAAGGCATGGGTAAGTGCGGCCATCCATTCATTTTCAAAACCATGAAAAAACATTGAATGGATAGCATTATAACAAAAAGAAACAGACAGAAGCAAGAGATGAAGACAAAGCAAAAAAAAAACCTTCGGGCACCAGCAGCAAACACTGATACACAGAGGCAGACAGAAACAGACACACACAAATACACACGCACCAACGAACATACTGGCGGATCAAGAACTTTACATAGACATAGGTAAGACAAACTATAAACTCACACCGTCGTCCAGCATTCTCGAGTCTTGACCACCTCCTCACTGCCTCTCCATTTTCTTTTCCTTTTTTTTTTTTATTAGTTCTCTCTTTTAGCAGTTGGTTATTGCTGCTGCTTGTGTTGGCTTGTTGATCCAGCGCCAGGTTTGTTTAGTGCTGGCTGTTGATTTTGATTTGATCTTTTTCAAATTGACAATTAGTGTTAGCTGTTGATTTTCATTTTCATTTTGAGATTTTTCAAATTGTCATTTTTTTCTATTGTTGAATGTTGGCTGTTGAGTGTTGGTTGTTGATTTATCAGTTTTCTTTTATGTTGAGCGCTGGCTGTTGCTGCTACAGTTTGATATACTTGAGTTTGGTTTAAACCATGGTTTTACGTGAGTACCGAGCCATGCGGGTCAGCACTTTTTTTTTCTTTGATTTTATATATTCATTCTATCAGCCACATCGATACTCTATGTGGCAGTGAACTATATATTATATACTTTTGCTATGTATTTATGACTTTTGTATTTAGTGTTTCATTAATCCTTTTTATCATTGCTTAAATAAATTTAATATTTTTTAAAAAATGTACGGATTTGCACGATCGGCACGTCTTGAGTTTCAAATTTACCAAACTCAGCTCGGTATGGCACGGCACGGAAAACCTTGTTTTTAAACAGGCAAGTCCAGAAGACTCAAAACTATTACATCCAGGTATGATTTCAAAAATAATTAGAAGACATGAGTAAATTCAGCGGCTATAGACATCCTTAACAATAAGTCAAAATGAAAGCCAAAAAGGAAAACTTTCTAATGAAAGAAAAAAAAAAAAAAAAAAACACAACCTGTAACGCAAGCTTGACCTTCAACTAATTTGGAAGAAATACAAATAACTCACCAGTTCATATTTTCAGATTCTGCACTATTTTTGAGTATCCACTTTGCCACCGTGGAACAATCCACTGGCCTATGAGCTTCCTCCGCACACTGCAAACACGACCCCAACCTTGAGAACATACTAGGGAAGAAAGAAGCGGGAAACATAAATCAAAAAGTTTTTGCTTACATTCCAGCAAAAGCAATAAGAACAATTGCAAGATATGTCATAGTTCCCACTGCCAATAACATAATCAACTGCATATTCGCAGCCAGGAGCGGGACACCATTTCGTCTGCAGAATAGCAAAGACATGATGTAAGAGAAAATATACCAATTAAATATTGTCAACTTCAAAACATCGATAAGATATTGGGAAAAGAGAAAGATGACGAACAAAAACTATCAACACCAAGGTGAAGTTTGACATCAGCGTAATGCTACAAAAGAAACTAGAAAGAAAGGGAAAATAACTCAGCAAACGAGCATGTTTAATGTATTTAAGACAAACCGGCTATTTTGCATTCTATAATCAAATTTACCTACGCATGTTGATAAACACTCAAAAGAGTACTGCAAAAGTGTAAATTTCATAAACAAACTAAGATCATGCAAAGTTGGGCAATATTTACGCAATAGCAAAAGTTGCATTTCATGTCACTAAATCTGCAAACTGTTCCCACATGAGAAAGCCATTCCTTGCCAAAAGCCCAATTCTAAAACAGTAAATCTGCTAATAAATCTATTTCAGTTTCCTTCATGACTATTTTAGAAGCCAAGCTAGTATAAATAGTTTTACTTAAGTACATTTTGAACCATGCTGAACCACATATCCAATATGACAAAAGGTATATGTACCCGAAAACACCAACAGATGCAACAGACAGATGCAAATACAAGAAGATAACATCTCTGATATAGCCGGAGAAACACAAAAACATGCCACCATGAAGAATAGCACATTTTAGTAATCTAGTTAGAAGATATGCATTCAAAAAACTAAAGGGAAGATATTCGACATACCTTTCTATTGTCCTCCACATATGACCTTAGCAGGTAGCGTGAATACTTTTCCTTATCTTCATCTGTAGATAATTTGTTGATCATGTCTTGACCAACAGCAGCACCACATGATGGGTCAGGACATCGTAACACTAGACATCCAGGCCCATCGCAGACAGCAGTGCCAATATAAGCTGCAAAAGGGGGTCAATATGAGCACAGCAAAATAGACGTAGACGCCACAATTGCTAAGTATTCTCAGTTTATAACTAGATAACAGTTATAAAACTGCGGAATACCATCGACATATGGTCGCAGTTGTATATAAAATGAATAACTGATCCTTATCATATTAGAAACAATTACATCAAAAAGTACATCATCATACACCTATATAAAGAGTTCAAAATCTAGTTGTAATATATAACTTTTGAACTTCACTTCCACTTTCCTTTTCCAAGCAGAAAGGGGCATTAAAGTTTTATATTGATAGGAACACTGCCCAAACAGACCTTGTAGGCACCCATAAGTCCATAACCCCCAGCGTTGTCAAAGGCACGCTAGGGGAATGGGCGCCCACCTAGAACCAGGCGAGGCGCCAGTCAAAGATGCGCCGCCTGGGCGTGCCTCTCATACAAGGCCCAAAAAACGGATTAGAAAGCTAATTAGTCCGGCCCATATCAGATTGGTTTGCTTTCTAACCAGCTAACCCTAAATTCATAGTCACCTATATCTATTAATGATATTGATGAGTCTAATGAATGGTTGACTGGAAGAAATGAAGGAGAGGATGAAGATGATGACTTAGTTTTTGAAGATGGTGATTTGACATGGGGCGATGTTGCTAAAGCTACTGTGGTTGATGAGCCTATTTATGGAACTAGACAACATGCTCCTATGACTGCCTCTTCGAGAGATAGAGGTAGAAATCAAAATCAAATCGTTAGAGCCTCTAAAGGGAAAGAAGTCGTTGTAGAAGAAGAGGATAACGAAGAACTAGAAGACGAAGAAGAAGATATCGGTGAAGAATGCTTTGAAGGGGAAGGAGATGATCTTACGGATTATGATGAATGTGATGACTGTGATGATTGATGATTTTTTGAGTTCTTATTATCATTTGAGCATTTAATATTTGATATTTGACTTTGAATGTGATATTGTAACTATACTAGTTACTACCATGGTTTGACGTCTCGGTCGGCATGCGTCGTGCCGACCGAGACGTCTCAGTGCCGCCACTTGGCGGCACCGGAACGGCCGAAACGACTGTTTTTCGGCCGTTTCGGCCGTCTCGACCCGTGCCGACCGTTTCGGTCGGCACGGTCGGCACATTTCGTTTTTTTTTTTTTTTTTTTTTTGGTAATGAGTATTATCATATTTATTCATGGGATATGTGGGTATATTATTTTCAAACAACGCACGGGATAGATTTACATGATTTAGATTTCGTTGATATCAACCACAGCATCACTAAATGTGGTAATAATTTATAATATGTGCTTTGAATTATAACAAATGAATGAGATTTTTTGTTATTTAATTTTTATTACTATTTATATAATAAATCTTATATTTTTTTATATAATTGTACGATTCAGCACGGTCGGCACAGTCGGCACGGCACGGTTGGCACGTCTCGAGATTTGAGTTTACCGAAACTCGAAACGGCACGGCACGATAAACCTTGGTTATTACCCATGTTTTGGTGAATGTGATATTGTATGTGCAATAGTAATACTTGAAATTTGAAGTTTGTGGTTTGAAGTGGTTACTGCTTTTTGATTTTGGTATATGACTTCAACTATTAAGTTTGATTTAAATTTATGTTTGTGATATGTATATTTATATCTAAGGAAAAATGCACGCCATGCGTTTATCCCCAAATAAAAATGTCACCACTAGTTCCAAAATATGAGTTGTCTTCAAAGTACCATAGACTAATTGCAATGGCAGCAATAAATGTTCTAAGAAATTGATTTAACATGTCAGTCCATAGGGTCCATGTTGCAGTTAACAATATGGTATAAATAAAATTTTATTTCGTTGTGAAAATAAATAGTCCCCAAACACCCTAGAGGGCGTAAACCATTACAAAGCATTATCCACAATGACTCATATAATGAGGATTCTCATAGTTGTGTACTACTTCTGACAAAAAAAAGAATCAGCCACTAACTCATAGAGGCTCTAACAATTCGGAACTTTACTAATCACCTACTTACGAATCTGTTCAGGGTACTTCATAAGATACTAAAAAAGGTCATTCAGCTACTCAACTCATTGACTGACAACCCAAAAGAAAATTAGTGATAATAATAATTTCCGTAAGCTCTTCAACAAACAGTCCATCTACAAATTGAAAGTGCAAAATTTTGTTCAAGCACAGTAACCAAAGACTTCCTATAGTCTACATTACAGAGTATGTTTACAAAATAAAACAATGCAATCATCCCAGGACCAAACCCTAGGTACAGCATCAAAAAGTTTCAAAAGAATAGCAAAACTAAGAAACCAGACCTCTCCAGCATGAGTCGCAGAAAGGATGCCCACAAGCAGCTGCACTCATTTCACTGCGAGGATAGTTTTCAAAGCAAATTCCACAAGTCAGCTGCCAAAAAATTCAGAAACATGGTAAGCAGACTGCAGGTACATATGTGCAACGATTAGCTTCTATACCCTAGAACCACATGCTCTATGCAGGTAAAGGATCACTACACAATATATACGTATGAGAATACTACACGTATTATATTTTTCTTTTTTGAAACCTGAGGTGGGATATGATTCTCCCCAAGTTGTCGGTGGGTGATCAAACTCACTCCCTCGTGTGTGTGAGTGCTTTAACTAGTGGTGGTTGTGAATTTAACCAATATAAGCTTACCTCCCTTCGGTCGGGCATTTCAATGGGATTCTCCAACAGACCTACAGTCCTCCTGACATTTTCTTCATCAACAAACCATTCTTCGTGCACTTTACTCAAACTCCTAGCAATTTGTGCAACCATTTTAGAGTGACGTATTATCATTAATCGGATCACACAATCAGGCAAATACCACACTTATTTTAGTATTGTACTTGTCCAATCGTACACAAGATTAACAAAGGAATCTGGTTCATATTATAAAAGATACCAGTGGTAATGTCGAAGAAGTATAGCTGCTTGTTCTCTGGAAATAGAAAGCACGGTGGATATTCTAGTTATATCTTCTTCCTGCCTCTGCCTGATCTCTGCCTCACTTAACACAGTATAATTCTGCACAAAACAGTAAGAAAATAATCATTTGTTCATATGGAAACGGTATCAATACAAAACCAAAACCAAAAGCACACAAAAGTAAGAATGTTACAAAAGTTAAAACTTGTCGGCTTGTTGGACATTGGACTCAACGAGCTAATAAATCGATTATTAAGAAAACGTATATAAAGGGATAACCTGCTGGCGATGAGAGATCATAACGTCGAAATCGTCAGTAGCGTTATCACCGAAATCGTAATCGGCGTCGCCATCGTCGCTCGCAAGGCCGGAATCGTCGCTGTAAAAATCATCTTCTTCCTCCTCGATCGACTCGAGGTCGTCGGTGTCGTGCATGTCGTCATCGAAGTAATCCATGCCGGAATCCTAAATCGGCGCTGGACGATAAGGCAATTGAATCAGTGCTCGATTTTGGTGATGATTTATATATTGATTGGAAAGAATTTGGTAGGGTTGTTTTTTTCTTTCTTTTTTTTTTTTTGGTCTAGAAGTAGGGACAGACGTCCCTTAACGTTTTATAAATCTTATATGGCTAACTACCGTCAGAAGAAAGTAAACTAACCACCTCCGATGGAGGGGAATTAAAATAGTGAAAACCTAAAGGTAAGGAAAAAGTTTTGATTGCTAAGTAGTCCGCTACCCGATTTGCCTATCTATATATATGCTGGCATCGCACATCACAGTCACTTCGAAGAAGTTGCTTACACTCTAACACCAAATTTCTATGTCGGCCTTCTGGAAGGTCGTTGCTTTGTAGTAATTGGATGAGGAGGAGGGAGTCTGTTTCAATATAAACTTGCATAAAACTCAATTCTCGAGCCATTTTTAGTGCCTTGAAGCATCCCCACAACTCCGCCTCCAAAATTGTGCAGTTGCCCAAATTGAGACAAAACCCTCATAACCAGCGTCCTTGCGCATCACGAGCATGGCCTCCTGCAGCCCCGCTCCCAGTATTTTTGCATGAGCCATCCGAGTTGAGTTTAACCCAACACTTCTCCGGCGGAGACCACCTCATCTGGATAGGGAGATGTTGTTGTAGCTTCTCTATTCCCATAAGAAATGTCTTCTTCCAGATGTCTGCTTCCTGAAGTATATTCTGCACCTTGGTGTGAGTAGGTAGAATAATACCCTCAAACATAAATCTATTCCTCCAATGCCACAACTTCATAACAGTAATTTCAAAAATGTGAACCCAATTGAAGTTTGGCCACCTCCCAAACTCTTTTGACAGATTCCATTGTATCCAGTCACGCAATCCCAGAGAAAGGAAGGTGTGCCACTGGTTTGCTCGGACACACTTCCTCCATACCTCCCTGGCCGCCCTGGAGGGGTTGTTTTTTGACACCAGAGGGGAGGAATCAACAGAGAAGACGCAACCCCCTCCTCTCTCTCTCTCTCTCTCTCTCTCTCTCTCTCTCTCTCTCTCTATATATATATATATATATATATATAATGGAAAATAGATGAATTAGTTTTACATTTCATCGTCTTAATCATCCAAATATATATATACATATATAATCAGTATCAAAATAGTTAATTAACTTATAAAATACAATATAATATTTTTATTATTTTACCATGTGACATATGACAAGTTTAATTAATCATACTATTAATATAATTTTTTATTTAATGCACATTGAATATATTCAGTATATTAATAAAAAATTATCTGTGAAAAGTTAATATTAAAATATATCAATATTCCACGTATAAGTATATATATATATATATATGTATAAATCGATGATCAAAGTCATTACACCAGACATCTTAAATAACATCTGATATGTTATTTGTCATTTATTTGTATATCATAAAAAAATATATCGGATTTATATAACTAAGTTTAAAAATATGAAATATCTAGAATTAAATTAATAAAATATAATAACTTTTCAAAATAATAATTTTTTTTTTAAAAAAAATATTATATATATATATATATATGAATATTTTAAAATATTATAAATATAAAAATTGCTAATCAAAACCGTTCCGTTTCGTGACATCTTAAATAATTTTTGATGTATCATCTGACATTTATTTTTTATTTTTATATCATAGTAAAAAGACACGTAACATTTACTAAGATAAAATTTTATATGAGTTTATATTATTATATATATATATTATATATATATATATATATATATTATATATATATATATATATATATATATATGTATATGTGCGTGTGTGTGTAATACACAAGTGACTTAATATCACCACCATTTCATAATACATCTTAAGTAATATTTAGGTATGCCATGTGGCATTTATTCTTACTATCATAATACATAAATTTAATATTTTAAATTACATAATTATTTTTTATCTATAATTAAAAATACAAAAATTAAAATTTAATTATAATTATTTATATTTATGGCCTGTATTTGTGTATCGTATGGATACAAAACTAGTTTTAAATAAGGTCGGAACACTACAAAATTAACTTAGGAGTAAAAATCAATCAATTTACTTTAAAATTAAAATAATTTAATTATCCTTTTATATAACAAGATTAAATAAATGACTCAAAATAAATTATTTTACTACGAACTTGCAAAAATTAACATAAAGATATCAGAAGTTTATTAAAAAATTTTAAGATATAAGATGTAAAATATGTATTGGATATGTCAAAAATATATTAAAAAATATTATAAATATATTAAAATATGTCAAATAACTAAAGTGTATATAATAAATTTAAATAATGTTAAAATAATATTGAGGGATTGTAATTCAATTGTCCGTATTTAATACACTTAAATGGTTACGGACAAATACATCATAATATCAGGGTCATAACACCTGCACATAGCTTATCCAAGTGCGAGATTGGTAAAATTTGAATCAGATTATAAGAACTTAGTCGTGCCGTCCCTTCGCCCGATTCGGATGTCAACAGCCGAAGAATAATAGACAAAAAATTATTTTTCATCTTCGATTATGAACTTGATTCTCATTTTTTGTGCGTGTCTAAATGTCCGGCGGCCAGAGAGGATCCGATAGAGACAAAGAATTTTCGCTCTCCATTTAATTTATTTTTTAAAAAAATTTAAAATTATTTTTTAAGATACATAACCAGAATTACATTATAATATTACTATACAAAAAACAAACTCACAGTATAAAATACTAATAATATATATAATCAAATTAAAATTCAAATCAGTCAAATACAACAATATAAATAATATTACAACAAATACATACAATAAATATATAGCATATTTATAATATCAATATATATATATAATTCGGGATAAGGAGGAGGGGTCGATAGGATCGCTATCCCGTCCCCAATTCCAGTGGAGAATTTTTTAACCCCCCATCTCCAACACCGACAGTCTGCCACCAAATCCGTCTTTTTAAGGACGGAGAATCGGATCCCTATCCGGATTGGTTCGCCAGTCCTTTTTCAAAACAAAAAAAAAAAAAAAATATACAAACAAATAAATAAAACAATTTGTAAAGCGTCAATCAAACTGCAGTGCATTCTCAAGTATACAAATCAGCGTCAAAAGCAACTATTAAGGTCCCTCTTACAGCTAATTCTAAGAAAAAAAAAAACACTATCCACGTCAGATTAGTTTGAAGTCACTGTTTTTAAACCATTATCAATTAAAAGCTAAAAAGAAAGAATCAATAGAATAGCTCTGAACCAAGAATACATTTCCCAGTAATAATAAACCATCATTGAAGAGTGCATGCAAAAAAAAAAACCCATCACAAGAACACATTTCCCAGAAATTCCGTCTGATTCTATTCTAAGGCTTTAGAAAATTAGTCTCTGATATATCAATACAAGATAGTTGCTTTGACATGATTACAAAAATTAGGCATTAGCAGAGCTATCTACAATCTATAAGATGCTGAATGAACACCCAAATCCACACTTTGCATTTCACGAAGGGCGTTGTCTCTCTCCCAGCGTAGAACTATGCAAGGCCATAACAGCTAATTATAAAATCCCCCTGTACGCGTCTTCATTCTTCCCCACACAGAAGAGCGTAAGCATCTCTATTAACCAACTTAATGCATCGCGATGCTAAATATAGGAAGTCATAATGCATGATTACTAGTCACTCATACTGAAAGAATACAAGCATTGGCATCGACGGAAGCTCGGATGCATTGTCGAAGAACAAGTTTCACAGCTCCAGCTCATGTAACTAACCAGATCCCCGAATCTACGAATGCTAGTCACACAAACAACAACAAAATCAGACGACAAACACCAACGAGCACTAATAAATTCCTTTCTACTCTAGCTCAAGTGACTATAAACAGCAATATAAATGAAAATTATTATACTAATTCTAACAATTCCTGGAGCTATTTTGTGTGCTCCTTAGTCCTAACTCATAAGGATACCTGCATATCGTCCAAATTTATTTATTATTCAGAAGAGAAGTTTTTAACTAAATATTCTACTGATATGCCCTCAGAAAAGAAACCTTTTCACCAACTATAAGATCACTTACTTGACTCAAGGTTTTGAACAGCGATTCTGCCCTTTCGCTTACAGATAGTTGGGTTCAGAAGAAGGCTAGTTCGAATATCATAAAATCAAAGTACTACAGCAAAGAGAACTTGGAAACATAAAAAACCGCATAGATAACTAGCATAGTAAACAGAAACAAGATAGAAGAAGCGTAAGATTAAGTAAATAAGAAAACATTATAGAAAAGAAAATTGCTTTAAGGCATAAGCATGAGATCAACATACCCAGAATACCACTGGAAGCAACCTGGCGCTCACAGATCGACCAGTGCATCCATCAGATTTAAGGCCGGTGGTAGTGCCACGCAGACCAAAGTCCACTCCATCCATTAGGTCTCTTACTATATGAGGATACACATACATGCAAGCAACTGTAACATATTTCTCAAGAATAACATGACTTAATTCAAGATGCATTGGTCGCAACTTCAGGCTCGCACCACAAGACAGGCTACAACCATAATCAGCCAACTTTTTCACCTTAACTACAACTTTCTCAGCAAAATCATCCTTATCTTCAACTTTTGCAAATCAGGACAACCGCCTTCTCTTGTCTTGAATTTGGTTCACATATTCAGCAATTATAACATGTATTTTAGGAGCGGGCCGGTTTGTAGTAGAAGCATTAAGGCCAGACTTCCTCAAAGCTTGAGTGATAGTTTTACTGATGCTTCTGATAGTGCACAGGGCACAGCAAAGGAATTGTAGACCTAAGAACTGGCTTCTGACAGTAGATACGTCCAGTTGGAGGACTGCTATAATGATCAAAGATTAGTAATATTTAAGTATTTAACAAAGGTTCACAAACAAAACTGGATCTACAAGTGTTTCGAACTATTTAAAAAACAAAAAACATAAACAAGTGTTTCGAACTATTTAAAAAACAACAAACATAAACAGAACCTTCAACATGATACTATTTAGTACTTGAAGTTAAGGAATCAAAACAGAGCAATGCCTTCGTAGTGAAGGGCGTGAAAACAAACTATATTAAATTAGAGTGGAACAGAGGAAAAGCAAAGAACAAATCAACAGAAAGAAACTATCTTAACCCAGATTGTACTGAAGCTTGATAAATTGCACTATATGGTTAACTTGTAAAGCTCTTTTTCATGATTTGTCCAGACTAATTTAAAATGTGTTTGTATTCAATATTAGATGACATTGGCAATGACCAATGTGGTACTAAGGAATACCAGACACGGCCACGGGTACGAAAATACGATACAATACAAACACGGAATACGACAATTTTTTAAAAAGTACGACACATATATGGCTCAGACATAGCAAAAAATATGTATAATTAAAGAATCTATATTAAGCATTTGAACGTCTATATAGTAATATTCAATAACAACGCACATGCATAATATAATATTTCACATCCTTGTGATACATTTAAACAACAAAAGTCTAATTATATAAAAAAAATAAAAATGCAGTATTCAATCGACATAGAATACTAAAAACTCCTGCAATTTCCAAATCCCAAAGTGATACAAAGATCAAAATCTAGACATCAGCTAAACGAAAAAAACAAAAAAAAAAACTTAAATAAACACAAAATTCGATCAAAATAATTGAAAAAAAAAAAAAGAAAAACCACAAGAAGCCTAACAACATCTCAGATGTTCCATTCGCACATAACAAAACCAGATGAAACTGAACATATAAATATCCAGAATTAACCATAACAAAGAATTCTTTGAAAAAGAAAAAGCTTTAGGTCTTACTTCTTAATTACATGCATACAACCTTTGTAGAGAGTTTGCAAATTATCTGACAGAATATGCGAATGGCAGAACCGACACAGCGGCATAGCTTTGGATTTGCATCCAGCAAAAACACACCTGCTCCTTTCCCCCTTCTTCTCCAACTCCCCGAAAAACCCTAACGCTGCTTTTTCCTCTTCGCTCTCCCCGCGAAACGGCCCAACCACCGATGGCGATTCATCATCTCCACCGCCGTAGTCCTCGTCTTCGAAAGGGCTCTTACCGTGCTCCCAATAGTAGTCTCTGTGTCGAACTCGAACCTCTTCAGTTAACGCCCAATACTCGTTCCAGTAGTACTTCGCCAACTGTCCGGCGTTCCTTCGACGCCGCCGGAGCACCTCCTCCCTTGGAAACTCCATCGGCGTCTCCGGTCCCAACTCCATCCCCGACGACGACGTCTCGGCAGCCAGCCTCAGGAGATCGCTCGGCTCCGCTGAACCCATCCTCTCTCTCTCTCTCTCTCTCTCTCTCTCTCTCTCACACACACACAGAGACACATACACACACTCACTCACTCTCTCTCAACCTCCGCGAATTCTGCCCAAGCTAACCGAATATATATATATATATATATATATTATAATATTATATATATATATATAACTGGTTAATAAAAAATATTGTTCCACATTATAATTTTAAATAATTTTACTATGTGGTATTTGTTATTATTTTGAAAATAAAAATAGATAAATTTTTTTAAAAATTATACAGTAATTTATATTAAAATTAAAAAATATAATAAAATATAATAATTTTAGTAAATTTTTATTTTTTGGAATAATCTACATACATAATTTTTTTACATAATCATGTACCTGTATATGACTTCTATTTGTATATCGTAAAATACAAGTACAAAACTAGTAAAAAAAAAAGTCAGAAAGGCCTAAAATATTGGTGATTACTAGTTTTAACCGTACCATCCAAGAATATCAGTCAGACATATGTATATCTATAAATAATTATGTTAAAGTTAAACATTTTATATTTTTAATTTCATAAATTAAATAATTAATTTTATTTATCTATATTATATATATATATTACTAAAGCACCTGGAGTTTGGTGGTGTTTTATTTGTAATATAATTATTTAATAATTAAATTAAGTTAAATTATATATATATTACTTATCATAAATATATTTAACTTATTATTTGTAAAATGTTATAAAACTGCTCAAATTTTTGCACTCTTTTATATATTCTATATAATTTTCAAATTATATTCATTTAATTTGTAGATTTCTTTTTTTTTAATTTCTTTAAGAATTTTTTTTATTCTCTTCATAAGAAATAAGGTATAATTGAGAAAAATTAAATCTTATAAGCTATAAATTCTACTAGATATAAAATTTAAAAATAATTTCAAATTATTTTTTGCAGATGTATCGCGAGTCTGTTGACCGCTACTATATTATTACAATAAGAACAAATAATATATAACATATTAAATAGTAATATTCAGTTATATATATATATATATATATATATATATATATATATATATATATATATATATATATATACACATACATAAAATATTATTTAGCAATATTTTTACTATATATTATAATCTTTTTTTTTTTATGCTTATGTATGGATTTACATCATTTATATAAATTAATTATTAGTTTGATTAAATTATTATATTTTATTTAAGTTTTATCTAGATATTTCATATTCTTAAAATCACTTTGTAAAATTGTAAATAAATTGGATAGCTCGAAAAATTCTAAATAATTTTCAAATTTCCGCAAATTTTCCAATAAACAATCATATTAAAATATGACGGAATTGTAAATTTAAATAAACCAAATTTTATATAAGATGCTAAAATATACTCATCTAAATCATATAAATAATATATTGTTGAAAAGATGTACGAGTCTTCCTCTAAACATGCTCATGACATATCGCAATCGCTTAACCATTTTACATCTCAAAAACCAACCCCGATGGAACATCAATAAAGCTCGCCTGAAAGTTTGCGGAGCGGCGGCGGCGTCGGCAGCGAAGAAGCTTTTGTGGGAGATTCGAGTGGTGGGTGGAGTTAGGGGCTGTTTACTTTGGAAAAATGGAGCAAGTGAGGCAAGTGAGTGGGAGAAAAGTGAGAAGAAAGTGAAAGAATGGAAAGTGGGAGAAAAGTGGGAGAAAAGTACGTTTGACTTTTATTGTTTACTTGGGATTGGAAAGTGAGAAGAAAGTGTAAATAAAATAATTTAAATATATTATAAATAATAATTTTTATATTACTAATATATTAATGCTATATATTATATTAATATTATTAATATATAATTAATAATATATATATATATATGATTATAAATTAATAAATTAATAATACTATATTTTTAATATTATATAATAATATTATTATATTAATGTAATATATAAATAAAGTATTAATATATAAATATATAATTATATTATTAATATAATATTAAAAGGTCCATTAATAATATATATATATATATATTATATATTAATAATTAATTTATTTTATTACGATTATTATTATTATTATTAGTAATATAATATTATTTATAAAATATATATTAAGATATTGGTAAATAATAGTATTAATATTAACATAAAATATCATTAAACCTAGGTTGCTAATAATATGTATAATAGTATATTAATAAAATATGTTAATAAATAACATAATGATATAAGATATTGAATAATAGTATAAATATTAAAATCGAATAATATATTATTAAAACTATATTATCAAAAATATGTTAATTATTATTAAATAAAATAAATGTTGTATAATAATATATATTATTATGCTATATTAATTTATATTAATAAATAATTTATATATTAATAGTTACTAAGTATTAATAATATAATTTTTAAATACTAATAATTTAAATAGTATATTTTTATTATTAATAATATTATCTTATTAATATAATAATTATTATTAGTAATATTTTATAATATCATATATATATATATATATATATATATTGACTTTCCCCACTTCTCTCCAATTTAGAGAGAAGTGGGGAAGGTAACAATTCTATAGAAAAGAATAGTAAATGGAAAGTGAGGAAAGTCACTTGTCCCACTTTCTTTTTTAAATAAACAAGAGAAGTGGAGAAAGTGAGAAAAGTGACTTAACCACTTTCTCTACTTTCCTCACTTTCCTCCAATGTAAACAGGCCCTTAGTTGGTGGAAGGAATGAAAGGGGTAAACGTCACCTAAAGTCCTTTATACCCCCATTCAGGCCAAGGTGTCTCGTACCCAAACTCACTTCTAACCAGACTAGATCCAAGGCTGGCTGAAATCAAAACCTGCCTTAGGCTAAAACCTGAGTCCAAAAAACAAGCTATAATGAAGTCCAGCGGCAGTCGCAATACAAATTTCGATCGGTCGACTGATTTAGCAAAGAGCTCTCATCAGCATATTTTTCCGTTCAAACCGATCCAATATACTATAATACTTATACACAAAAAAAGCAAAAAACCTTTACGACGTAATAGATATTTTGATTATCTAGTAAAATTTTTTAAAAAAGTTTTTAATGCAGATTTTGTTTTAAAAAAATACTGATATATTTATATTTACTTAATTTAGTAATTTTTTAAAATTAAATATATTTAAAAGACGGGTGTAAAGAGGGATTGATGTACAATCTTCTAAGTGCTAAAATAGATGATCAATTTGATGCGACAGTTATTTACAGCGACTACTATCGTACAGTGGATCTCCTCTCGTTCATTTTCTCCTATCAAATGTCGCGCTGTTCGCGATATGAAGAAGACGCGACTCGATGGTCTGACTTTGCATAGCGGTACGATGTCCCCGCGCGTACAATTTCTTCTTGTGCGGCCCCTCTTCTCCGCCGCCGCCGTCCTCATCATCCTCGCCGCTGCCGCCTTCTTACTCTCCCCCTTCCCCCCCTCCGCCGCTTCTCTCGCCCGGTAATATCTTTCTTCCTCCATTGGTTCTATGTATCCATCTCACTGTGATGAAATGCGCAGGTTGTTGACGCTCGATGACAGATCAGAGATCTGGGCGGCGCGGCGGGCGTTAACGTGGCGGCCTTGTCCGTGGTGGAAACAACAACCTTTGGCTCGTAAGAATATGTTTGACTTTGATTCTTTTTTTTTTTTTTTTGTTTTATTGAATACAGTTGCTTTTACAAAGAAAGTGTTTGGTGGATCCAGTGACAATTGAAAGAATGATACTATGTACATTCCAATTTGGTTCACTGTGAATGATTTGGTGAAGTTCAACTTTAGGCCCAACATTCGTGACTTAAAATGGGACTGAAATTCGGGATCCGGAAAGGCAATTTGCAGCAGTTCTTTTACCACCAAAATTCGCATTAATTTTTGTTCATTCCACCTCAGCTTAATTGGTTTAAATTTGTTCCAGTGAAGGACCAGTAACCAGTTCATCAAATTAGCTGAAAGATGGTTGTTCTTTTCCTTGTTGTTATGCTGCAGCTCTGGCAGCTAAGAGCAATGGCTACATCAGAGTGGACTGCTATGGCGGGCTCAATCAGTTGCGACGCGATGTAAGTTGGAGCCTCTCGTACTATTATAGTTTAATTCTGTAAACTTCGTAGCAGAGTAACAAAGACTGAAACCTTGCAATTGTGCAAAAGTGGTGTAAAACCTATAGTTTAGAAACCAAATCTGTGATAGGTTAGAGTAGTTTAGAAACCTAAGATGTGTGTTCTTGTGATTGATTCGCATCTCATTTTGTCAATTTAGCTATACTTTCAGTGTGATCCTCAAATAATAGCACAATTTAGAGAGATAGTCCTGTGGGTGGGTTGTTTTAATCTCCAAATCGCTACATGTACTCCTTAACTTTGGTTGATTCCACTAGATAAATGATTTGTTTGAGTGATTATATATAAACTTGAAACAAAATTGTTTGTCAAATTTTCCACAAGTATCCAATAATGGATTACATAATTTTGTTTTTCCTAAATGGCCATCTTGCCATACATTAGAAGTTCATTTAATAGGTTTTAAAGGATTAAGTAATTATTGGATACCTTACTTGCATATCCACGTGCATGCTGATGAGAATCTTGATTGTGGTGCACTTTGCCATGTTAGAGCACCTATAGTACGTGGCAAATTATCCAAATTGGCTGTTTAAATGACATATTGTTGGAGACAACTTAGTGGAGACATAATGAAAAACTTGATGAACAATGTTCTTCTATTTGAGTAACATTGCACAAAACCCATCACTTCTTGGGCATGAATGTGCTTTGAATCTTATTTTAAGATGACGTGGATAGTGAATATACCACTAGAGGAAACAAGAGATTCATAAAAGTGGTATTTAATGAAATTGACTATGTTTATATCTATGGTAGTTGCATAATATGCATATAAAAATGGAATATGATCTTCATTAATGTACACACATTGAAAAAGGAAAAAGCATCTTATAAGCATTAACTAATAAGAAGTTTTAGACATGGCTATGAACTTTTTACTTGCATATTTAATTACAAAAAACATCTATTTGTATAAAATCTTGCTTAGTGGCTTAGTGCTCATAAAAATAACAACATTATCTCAAACCCATAGCT
Organism: Xerophyta viscosa; assembly: GCA_002076135.1. Classification (NCBI taxonomy): domain Eukaryota; kingdom Viridiplantae; phylum Streptophyta; class Magnoliopsida; order Pandanales; family Velloziaceae; genus Xerophyta; species Xerophyta viscosa. The sequence continues at coordinate 823,597 of MJHO01000013.1, read as the reverse complement.
AACGGATATGCACATCTTAATATAGATATTTATTTTTGGCAATTATTAAGTAGTATGTGATTCTAAATTAACAGGAACTGAAATGTTAAACTTAAAGCTAATTATTTCACATATCCCAAGTTTTTTTTTTTGAGTTAATTATGATTTTGAGGAGATTTAGCTGTGAGGGATGGCCCAAGCTATGAATTAACTTAGTGCAAGTTCTTTAACTAATTCAAGGCAACTCATGGTACGACACAACTCAGTCTTTGAACTAGGGCTGTAGGGATAGGAAGTACCATGGGACAGGGCATGCTCTTCCTTTGATTGTTTCCATTAGTTAGAACATTTCATTTTGATATCTTATGTTGTGGTATTCAACTCAATTGACTCAAGTAAAGGCGGTGCTTGATTCTATTTAAGTAATCCATACGACTTTTTGATAAATGAAAATACTTAGTTGAATATATATATTTGGAGATGTGGTTGACTTTTACTAGTGACTAAATCTTTAGAAGAAAGTGTAGTTTTGTGATGGAGTTGGGATAGCACGGCTCTTGAATGCCACTCTAGTCTTGCCGAAGTTTGAAGCAGCTGTATATTGGAATGAGTCAAGGTAATAGTTGTAAGATGAAACGTTATGCATAGATTAGTTTGTTTTCTTTGTATCTGGCAAGCTTGATTTCTCATCGTGGTTTTCATCAGTGGGTTTGCTGATGTATTTGATGTCGACTACTTTCTCGAGCACACCAAGGGGTTTGTGCAAGTCGTGAGAGCATTGCCAGAAGAGATTGCATCACATGAACCATTTAGAGTGGACTGTAGCAAGCGCAAAGGGTTGTTTGATTATGCTGAAATTGTTCTTCCACCTCTTCTAAAACATCAATATATTTCAATTACGCCGGCGATGAGCCAAAGGAGAGACAGGTATTTAAATGATCTATAAGAGTTTTTATGTGTTATTCTTGCTGTGGTGCTTTATTGTTATAATGATGTTTTTAGGTTTAATATTATACATCCTCATATTCTATCCATTTGGTTTATTTTTTACACTTATATTCATTTTATTTTACTCTTACTACTATATTATACCTGCGTGGATCATACTTGTAATGTGCATGCTTGAAGTGATTTCTATTTCTTATCGTGTGTGCTTGTGTGACTGCTTGTCTGTGTGCTTGCTATCTCAGGTCGAGATTACTACGGATGTACATCTATTCTCCTCAGACCCCGCCACCGTGGGACTTAACTGGGTGGCTGTCGTCGTATTATACATCCTCATATTTTGCAACCTGTAACACATAGAACCTTCAATTTTGTGATTGTTTATTGGAGAACCATGGAGTTGTTCCATGTAATGACTGGCGACCAAGGAATATTATTTAGTTGTCTAATTTCCAAACAGTGAGAGATAAAGTTACACGGGTCAAATTTTGAGTTTCATATAGGAACACCACTGTATAGTTTATGACCAATTGGGATTTGGAATGAATGTGGACGAGCGACACAGACAACTTATCAGCATGTTGGAATGCCCATGGGGATAGGGAGTGACAAGTTAATGCTATGGAGAATTTGCAATGGCGAATTATCTTTAAGTATTCGATACATAATAACAATCCAGTAGAATTTTTTTAGTGAAGATCATTCATAATTGGGATTATAAAGAATTTGTTGTATCTTGCATGTTTACCCCATCCATAACTGCTTATGAGAATTGTAATGAAGCCCTAACCATGAGTTACCTTTTGCTGCTTCAGAAATAAGAGTCTGAAGCGCGACCCGTTTTCTACTTATCGGCATCGAACCCCTTTGGGCCCGGCCGAGAAGCAGGTAGTAAAACCCCGGCGTGGCGCTCTATATGAGATGCAACATGGCCTGGGTAGGTTTCGCCTCGTCATCTCAAAAAAAAAAGAAATAAGAGTCTGAAGAACATTTTTCTTTTTTGGATATATGCAAGTCCTGGGTAAAGTCTAAGCTACGCTTCCAATTGGCCTTTTTTCTGTTTTACTAAGTGTTTAATTTGCTGGTAGAGGAAGAAATTTGAGACTTTGGCTATACATGTTACTTGCATGGTTGCCTGTATCTGGATTCTACCTCTTGATTAGACTTAAGTTTCAATGGTTGGGGTTCTTTAGAAGTTTCAAATTTCACACAACCGCATTTCCGTATATTGATGGATGTCCACCTGTTCAAATATCTTTAGTGTTTGCAGTTCATATTATTCCTCGAGAAATTGCTATTTTTGGCATACACCTGAGGAAACAAGAAGTTCCCCAATTTATGGAGTTACTAATATATTATCAACAGGTAAAATTTTCTCTGATTAACATGTTTATAATGAGCAGGTACCCTTTATATGCAAAGGCAGCCCTTTGTCAAGCATGCTATAATGCGCTACGACTTAATAAGGCCTTGGAGACGAAAGGCATTGAACTTCTAAGTTCTATACCAAAACCATTCTTGTCACTTCATCTCAGATTTGAACCCGATATGGTGGCCTACAGCCAATGCCAATACGGAGGGCTCTCCCAGAAATCCTTGAGTGCAATTGAAGCCGTACGTGGAGATAGGAAACCATTCACTGGCGAGGCTGCTGAAATCTGGAGGAACCGTGGCAAGTGCCCACTCATGCCCAACGAGACCGCATTTATCCTCAAAGCCCTTTCAATCCCCACAAAAACAGCTATCTATCTTTCTGCAGGGGATGGTATAATGGAACTCGATGGCTTCACATCAGTCTACACGAATGTGTACACCAAATCTTCCCTTCTCAACGGCGAAGACTTAGCTAGCATGCATGGGAATTCAAAGGCTGCTCTTGATTACTATGTATCTATCAACAGTGACGCTTACATCGCTACATATTTCGGAAACATGGAGAAGATGGTCTCGGCGATGAGAGTATTAAGTCGAATGTATAAAACACTAGTTTTAAGCCGCCGGGACTTTACAAAGTTTACCTCCATGGGTTTTCGCGGGGAAGAATTGGCTAGAGCCCTGCGGAAGTCTCACAGAGAAGATTTTGTAATGGGTAGAGCTACTTCTCTACCCGATTGTTTTTGTGAATATACACTGTGAATGTTTCTGGTTTGTTTTTTGCTGGATTTTTAACTAAAATAGTTCTTTTTTAGGAATTACACAAAATTCTCTTTTGGATCCACCAGTGTATGAGTATTCTTTATATAGGCATTGACACAATGGAAGGAATTAATGTAACCCTTGTGGAAGTTTTTATTATTTTTGGAAATTAGAAATGGCATATGTTTTTTTGACAAAACTCTATGCTCACGTAAGTTCAAGCTTTGCTTGGTAAAGTCGAAAACATTATCCGAGCCCTGAAACTGAAAGTCTATTTTTTCGAATTCATTTTTTTTAAAAAAATATTTATATAGTATCATAAATATATTTTTATTTAATTTAGTAATTATCATAAAAAAAATTTATTTGGCCGAGAGAAGTACGGGCATGTAATTATTCTTAAGTTTTAAGGATAATGACATATCAGCCCTCCATTTTAAGTTTCAAATCTAAATCGGCCCCCCATTTCAAAAAATGCCCATTTTAACCCCTCATTTACTGTTTGATTTTTTTTCAGACAAAAATGCTCCTGACTATTGGATGCTTAAAATACCTATCTAAAAGTATTTTTTGAAAAAAAAAATTCAACATAAAAGTTGTATATCTCGATGAGATTTACAACTTTCATGTTGAAAACGTTTCCTAAAAATACTTCTAAATTGGTGTTTTCGGCGTCCGAATTGTTCAGCGGTTTACGGGTCGACCCGTTAACAGTTCGGACCCCGAAATCACCTGGTCGGAAGTATTTTTTGGAAAATATTTCAACATGAAAGTTACAAATCTCGACGAGATCTACAACTTTGATGTTAATTTTTTTTTTCAAAAATACTTCTAAATAGATATTTTTGGCGTCCAAACTGTTAACGGGTACAAGAATATTTTCGTCCGAAAAAAATTCAAACAATATTTAAGGGGCTAAAATGACTGTTTTTTTAAAATGGTAGGCAGATTTGAGCGTTTGTAAACAATGGGGGCTGATATGTCATTATCCCTAAGTTTTATGCTGCTACACTTGTGTCGATTACAATGCAATTGCTCTTATCCTGTACGATGATCAATAGAGTGCATAGTGTACCAAAATCTGAATTAGCCTTTTTTTTTTTTTCTGTTTGGGCTCCAAGTGATTTTTCACGTAGAGCTACGGTACCGCCCGTATATAATTCTACTTGGCTCTTATTCGCAAGAGTATTTTGTCGCACGAGAAGGATGTTTGCCCATACACGCCAGTGTAATATTTTGGCACTTGATAATCCGGAGAGTCAAACCTAAATAGAAGAATGTTTAAGCTTCTGTCTATTAAGTGCGACACTCCCGTCATTTTGGTAAATTTTAGATAGCATCTGTCTATTAAGTGCGACACTCCCGTCATTTTGGTAAATTCTAGATAGCAACGTCAAATACTTTCATATGCAACAATAATGAGAATGTGGGCTCATCATTGGAAACAGGCCAAGTGCTCTCCGATGGTTTACAGATTATGTCATACCAGAGCTATTGAGTGCCGCAAATCTTTTCAGTCAGCTGCGAAGCTCACTGCGAAAAGGTTTTTTTTTTTTTTTAGAAGAATCTATTTGTAATTTACTGTATAATTTAGCATGTTGTCCCTTCAACTCATCCTGAAAGCTTGCTGCCCCCATGACTGCCTCATGGACAGCAGCTTTCACCATTACACTTGTACTGGAAATACTAATCCTTCAAACACGAACTTATTACGCCACATCCAAAGTTTAAGCACAACAACTCCAAACAACAGATACCAATCACTGGTGGCATGACAGCCTGCTTCATTCTGGAAATTCCAGACAATCCAATCCACCAAGTCCATAGATGCAAACCTGTTCCAGCAACTCGGTCGACCGAGTTTCCTCCACACTGCAGATCACCATTTTAGGAAATGATGCGGAGCTGAGTACTGACATTGATCCGCAAGAAGCTCAACAAGCTCTTGAAATAGCTGAAGCTAACTTGAGTAGAGCGGAGGGAAAGAGACAAGCAATTGAGGCGAATTTAGCTCTCAGACGAGCTAGGACACGAGTAGAGGCTATCAATCTTATTTCCGACTAGGCAATATATAAAAAAAATGAAAAAAAAGAAAAAAGGTTCGTTCTTTCGAAGTTCTTCAAATTTGGATTCCTCCAATTGAAGACAATCAGGTCGAATCTGATACAACAAAAAAAAGAAGATGGGTAGAAAAACTTATTAGATTCCATTGACCAGCAACTGGCACAGTTTGTAAGTATATGCAACCGCGTCTCACTCGACGCTCCACATGCTCGACAAGAAACATCCACTGTCATTCCACGCCGCGCTTGCAGGTCATTAGTAGTGAGGCGTCCGTGCACGAGCAGCCACAAAATGTCCCGAGTCGTTGGGGTCCCGCCACACGCCGAATACACCTCCAGATCGGTTCATCTTGCACACCTGCAACCATTAAGAGCTAATAAGCAGTTTTAATCCAAGCGATGTTCATGTCCTGCGTTCATTTCAATCCAAGCCGATCAACGTGCTTTGATCTGGTTATTGTGTCCCAAGACTCCCAACTGACAAGGTGCATGCATCTCCGCTCCTCCATAGACCCCATAGGAAGCTTCTATTTCGTTTATCTATTTCATCCCAAACAGAAACAGGCAGCAACGCTGTTTGCATATGATGGAGGCGCCTTAAAAAACGTCATCATCCAAATTCAAGTCAGCATCGGGTAAAATCTCTCGTATGATTTTTTTTAAAATCTTTTGTACCCTGTGGCAGAAACCACCGTTCATGAAAGGTTTGTACACATATCACAGAGCGCGATCCGGGTTGGATGTGAAAATTTTTCGCGAATTTTAGATAACTACAAAAATGTGCGCTTGTATTATGATTTTATGACGATAACTAAAAAAAAGGGACAATTTGCTTTAGGCCCCTAATTTCGAAAGTTATACACGTTCAGCCCCTGTATTTTGCAGTATTTCAAATCAGCTCCTCTCTCGATTTTTTTGCTCTTCGTTTCGACTGCTGTATCAGCGTTTTTTGAAAAAACATTCAAAGTAAAAGTTATAGATTTTGATGAAGTCTACAACTTTTATGTTTAAAATTTTTTCAAAAAATACTTTTAAATAGGTATTTTGATACTCTGAAGTATTAACAGATTTTAAATCTGACCCGTTAACCAGCTGAAATTTTGAAGTCTCAAAATATTTATGCAGAAATATTTTTTGAAAAAATATTGAACGTAAAAATTGTAGATCTCATCAGAATCTATAATTTTTATTTTAATTTTTTTTTAAAGCACTGATACGATGGCCGAAACGACATTACACATTAAATAAGGAGGGGCTTAATTAAAAACGGAAAAAATGCAGAGGCTGAAACAGCCCCAACTTTGTCCCTGTGGCTGAAAAAAAACTTGCACAAAAAAAAGAGCATAGGAACGGTCTCCCTGTCACGTCTAATTGAGCCGCATCTTTACAAGCATAAAATCGAATGCGATACATTTAAAAATCGTAGCCGGAATTATTCCCCAACCGAGCGTCTTTTTAGCTCCTCCTCTACTACTAACTTGGTCATCTCCTGCTCTCTCTCCCTCTCTCTCTCTGTGTGTATTTATATATACTTCTACAACGCGCTTTCCTTCGTCGGTCTTCTCTGCGAAGTGGAACGGCAGAGAAGATCCCTCTTTTATCCTCTCTCTGTCTCCATGGGTAGCTGCTGGTCTGGGGACGTCGGCGGCGGACGGCAGGCCGTTGGCGGTGGCGGCGGCGCGGCGGCACAGTGGAATGGCGAATCAGCCGCCGCCACAGACCACTTCCTCAACTCCCGAGGCATCTTCAGCCCCTTCTCCCAGATCGAGGTTTTTCGGCTCAAAACTTGTTGAACTTACCGTCTATAATCTTGTACCATTATTACGGTTTAATGGAGGTAGATTCCCTGTGTCTCGTAACATATAATATGGTCCATGGATAAGTAGGTTTTAATCACAGTTACACAATGGCGGCGGACGGGATTCATTTGATTTGGCTGAAGGATCTGGGTGTTTTGAGCACGCTTAGTTCATTTTCTGCATCTTGAAATGTACAGTATTATGATGATACATGGTGTTGTTAAACGATACATGGAGGAGTAAAAATTTGCTTGGAGAATACTGAATAATTATAACATGTTGGGAAGCACAGAGCGGGGAGCTGACTTCATCTTTGTGAATCATCGTGAATCCAAAACTTAAATTCAAGGGTCTACGGTCCAAAGCCATATGTTAATTCTTTACTTAAGTCTATTATCTGAACACATCGCACACTCCCCTTAAACCCAGTTTAACACACCAAAAGTCCAACTTCCCTCAAAGTTAATCCATTCACCCACCCTTGAATTTTACTCCACTAAATTATTAACACAAGCTTACGGTAGTCACCAAGTATATGTGTTAGTGTGTTACACTCTTGAACTTGCTTTAGCAACACCTTTGTTATAAGACAGCTTGCTGAACACTAACACAGCGAGCCATCAGCTCAAACATCTCAGCTAGATTAATATGTTGATGCTCAAGAACATACTCTTATGCATTATACGAGTAGCAAATTATTTGACAGATGTTGTTCTATGATGTGTTGTTTCGAATAAGTCTAACTTCATTGCTTTCACTGCACAAACTGCAATTACGGCTTAGTTTCTAGGGAGCGCTGCTGATTTTTCTCCAAGATGCCCTTGAGTAGGTCTGCTATGGGGATAGATCTTGTCTTTTGTGTTGTAGTGTCGTGGAATTCTTGAGAGGAGTCAAGCTTTTATGTAAGGTGAACAATATTAGGTTTGTTGTATAGCTAGATTGTCCGGGTGGATCTCATGCTCTATCAACCTCATTTAGTTCTCAAGAACTGCTATAATTTCTTTTAAATGTGGTTAAAAAATCGGCTCAAAAGGCAGAGTTGCAAAGGGTGCCACACAATCAACTAAGCAAGCTCATGCAAATTTTCTCATTTGGCAAAATCTGATATTTCTATGAAAGAATTTTCAGTAATATTCCACCAGAAAATACTCTCGCAACCATCCAAAACTACCTATTACCTAAGTCCGATTTTGGTCAAATCTGAGTTTAGCAGAAGCGCGGCTGCAGAACAAATTCCTTCAGCATCAAAATTAGCATGCTGTGCTACCAAACAACAATGCGACAAAATTTTTTCGTGCTCAAATATTTTTGTTGGGGTTAGTTGCAGATTTTGTGGGACCTAAACGTAATGTAGTTGTACTACAAGCACCCTATTGTAGTCATCTAATATAATGGAAGGTTTCAACTTTTTCTTCTAGTTAGTTCAAGATTCCATTATTCTTCTTCTACCTCTTCTCGAAACTTTTAACAAAAAAACTAGAGCTTCAACCATGAGAGAAAAAAGGTGTGCTAGAAAAGTCGTCGTTCATTCAGTTACCGTAGGGATTAAGTCTTGTCAACCCTATCTAGAGAGTTCTCGGTTCTATTTGCAGGCTTGCAACAATTTTTCTTCAACTTTACCTCCATTCTCTTCAACCAGGTTGAGCTGGTATAGCATGTTGTAAAGCTCTCTTCAGATCTCTATATGCAACTCCTTCAAACCTAGGTCAAGTGGTATAAGAACACCAAGGTCCTTGGAGTGGTAGATAGTGGTTATATCAAGGGAGATACCAATAACGATATCTCAGCCTTGGAGCAGATGGAGGGGAATCTATTTGCGGAGCTTGAAGGAGCGCATTGCAATTAAGGACTAGAAGATAGCCTCACAAAGCGGGGAAGTTGGTGTGTGGCTACCATGGCATAGTACTATGAAATCCCATGGCTAGTTGGCTCAGCTCACTTCACGAGCTCTTTCTCGTCCTCCTATGATCACACAATTTAGTGACAAGAAGTTGTCTTTTAAGAGAAGAGAAGGGAAGCAACCCATTGGAGAGCAATAGGCCTCAACCACTTCTCCTATGGGGGTCCCTAACAGCCCTACTTCAATTACTAGTCAACCTTTTTTACAAAGCTTGACCTCCCCCCCTAGAGCAATCGATGTTGAAAAGCTATAGGAGTGGATTGATAGACCTACTTTTGCTTGTACACTATAAGGTGGTGCAAAAAGTACTTTTCACCACTTTCAAGCTTTAGTTCCCACTTACTATTTGGTAGAATGCGTAATGAGAAGTCATGATATTAGTGAGAAGTCATTCAGTGTTTTGTTGAAGCATCAACTTTATCATTTTGGGTATGATGAGGTGAGATGGTGAAATGGCGACCTATTGAGCAATACTATAATCAAAATATGCAAGACCATGCCATGAAATTCTTAAGGAGCTGTAGGGTTGTGGATTTCATTTGACTATGATAAAAGTATAATGGAGTGTATCACGAACAGATGCACAAGGCGTTAAATATCTATCCATGGGGAAGACAATTTCGAATCAAGTTATGCAATCACTATAGAGGAACTCAACCGATTACTTTGGGGGCATGAGGACTACAAATATTCCAAGTCTTCTAGGGCTATGGCAAAGGAGGAATTGAAAAGATGGAGCAAAGACACTTCCTATTATTCTCATTGTGATCGAAAGGGCCAACCTTTGTAATTTTGGAAAGTCCACCCAGAATTGAGGCCACGGAAAGGAGACCGAGATTAGTATTACACGCAAATGGTCATAGTTTATTTAATTAGTATGCACTTAGGATGCAACTATATGGCTTTCAAGTTCCAACTGGCTTCATGAGGATATTTAGGGTTTTCGAGCATTGAAGCGTGTTAATTTTCTTATTAAAGCCTTTTTCAAATTGTGGTTTTGCCTTCCTTGGCTGTGTCATATAATTGTAGCCTATTCTAGCTATTACTTTATGACTATATTTGGGCTTATATATTTGGTGCATTTTGTAGATTGAACTTTTTTTTTGGGGAAGGTCCTTTTATTTGATGCTGATTGCATTATCATCTTCTAAAAGCTTCACTTTAGTTATTTACTTATTTATATTCCAAGTCTCTACGAAAAGCCAAGATTGCAGCTGTGTATGCTAGAAACTTCACTTTGATGCACGTTGATGCTTAATTGCAGTATTTTCTTTAACGTGGAGTTTATGCCATATGCTTAATTCCATGTTGAGAAACATTTACTTGTTCCTTTTTGTTATCGGATAATCTACTCCTCACTTTCTAAATAGCTAGAAGGTTTTCATTTGTAATAAATGGATTCATAGCACAGTCAATGTTGCCAATCAACCAAAGAGATATTACTTGAACATAAAGTTTCCTTTTTTAACTCAAGCACTTGGTTGCATGTTAATACTATAACTACTACTGCTTGCTATGTATTTGGATGGTGACACTGTATGACTTCAAATATATTGTGCAACTACTAACTTCTTGCAAATGTGGAACAGTTGTCACTATCGGCATCAAACTTGCGTGATCGTGATGTGCTCTCTAAGGTCCGTATAATAAGAATTCAAGCCTCATAAGTTTCATTGGCGTCGAAGTTCATGATAATATGCAAATATAACAATTTGCCACTATGGGTTACAACTTTTGCCTTTGATTGGTTTAAATATATCTACATACAAATAAGGCACATGTTTATTGCACGTTTGTGCACAATCCCTTATGCTCCCGTAGAAGATTGAACTCTCCTCCTTGCTTCCTTCAAATAGCATTTTGTGACGATGGATATACAGATGCCAAAGAATGTTCATTTCATGTTTGTATGTTCCACTGTCCACCTAAATGCACTTGTATGAAAACAAATGCTGCCTAGAATACTGAATTATGTAAAAAGCAAGAGATCACTTCTGACCTTCTAATCTGGAAATGTCCGGTTTCCTTCTTGTTAACCAAAAGTACTTAGAAGGCTTTTTAGTTTGAGAAATATATATGGGATGCTATGGATTTTATGTTCTTGATTCTCCAGAAGGGATATCAAATTTCAGCTCTTTTCTTTTTTCTTTTCTTTAGAGTGATCCTATGGCTGTTGTTTATGAAAGAAAGAAGCAGGGCAATCTGCAGGAGATCGGTCGTACTGAAGTTGTTCTGAATTCTTTGAATCCTGCATGGGTTGCTAAGATTAACATCACATACCAGTTTGAGGTTGTCCAATATATGGTGTGAGTATCAGAAAAGTGCTGATTTCAGCAAAGGTTCCTATTCTTTTTTTTTTTTTTTTAAAGATTTCCCTTATGTTATAGGTTTCAGGTCTACGACATTGATACGCAGTTTCATGGTGTACCTGTAGAGGTAATTGTGCTGATATATAATTTTATTATGAATCTTGATGCAACGATTCAACTATTTTCTTGCTTGATAGTCTTTTGATGCTTGGATTGCTAGACCTATAAGAATAATTATTATGAATTATAAATTCCATTAGCATATGAAGCTATAAATTTGCTTGCTCTATCAACAAGATAGAATAGCTGTTGGACTCATAGGGGATACATAAAAACTGCTCCAATCACTGTATTTTTCCAATGTATGATATAGTATAGTAAATGCTATCAATATCAAACCTTGATATATAAAACATCATATGGCTATGTGGTATGCAATTAGTAATTTTTGTTATAATTAACATTAAAGCACTTTTAGTACTCTTTAATTCTAATATTTTGTGTAATTTTCCTGGCAGCAACTTAAGTTGGACGAGCAGCAATTTCTGGGGGAAGCTACTTGTGCTCTGTCTGAGGTATACATGTTGAAATGATTTCTTCTTCGACTATATTATATGGTGGTCGATCTCAACTATTTGTCTAATGCTGGGATTTAACCTTTTCTTTTTTTGGGTATTGAAAGATTTTTTATTTGAGACAAACCAAGTAGGAAGCTGTTTTTTTCAGACCAGCCTAATAGAATAAAATGGGATTTACGCTATGAAACAAACAAGATTGATCCTCAATTCTTTGTTAAATGCTCTATAACCAAATCACTCTGATAGGGTTTGGCCTTGAGTTATTCAGTTCGCTCCTGTGTGAATTGATACCAGACAGGAGGTTAAACTTTATCTTCCTTTCCACAGGAAGGAAAGAGTTGTGGCTAGGATACGAAGAAGAGGAGTATGGGGCTAAACTAAGGGCTGTAATATGCTCTGATATTATTTAGATCTCAAACATAAATGTTGGAAGTGATGAGCATGTATGTTATAGGATGCTACTTTGATCTTCGTTGTTAATTGGTCTTCCTTCTCTGCTTGCAATGCTTCTGAATATTTTCAATTCCATTGCTGATACCGTTCTAATTTCTTTTATGGCAGGTAGTCTCTAAATCTACTAGGTCATTGACGCTGAATCTCACAGGTAGAGAAGATAAAGGGCCACAACCCCAAAAATTAGGAGATCTTACTGTTCATGCTGAAGAACTTGTTGGCTCAAAAATTATGACAGAAATTGTTTTTAGGTGTTCGGATTTGGAAAACAAGGAACTATTCTCAAAAAGTGTAAGAATTTACCCTTCTATTCTATTTGTATGAGAAATTGCAAGCTTTTGTGAAATGGTTTGTCATTTCCTCCATCCAGGATCCTTTCTTGATAGTATCTAGAAGCACGGAAAGTGGTTCTTATATTCCAGTATGCAAGACTGAAGTAAGAAAGAATGATCTTAATCCAACCTGGAAACCACTAGTTTTGAATCTTCAGCAAATTGGGGGCAAGGCATGATCTCTTTTGCCATAACATACTTTTTTCCTTTTATTGTGGATAGTGTAACCTGAAGTGCATCTTACTTAATTGCAGGATAACCCCTTAACCATCGAATGTTTTAATTTCAATAGCAATGGCAAACATGATTTAATTGGGTGAGAATTGGCTGCTCTTCTTCTTCTTCTTCTTCTTCTTCTTCTCTTTCTTTTGTTTATTAATTTTCTATCTCCAAATCAATCATGTTACACAGACATGAGAAAACACATTCTCCTGCATTTTACCTGACAGCATATATGAAGTCTTGTATTTGAATCTTTTGGTTGTAATAGGCCATTGGACATATCATATGCATGTCTCTTCTTTTTTTTCGCAGAAAAACTGTGAAATCCCTGGACGAATTGGAGAAACTTCATTTGAGTCAGCAAGGAGAGCATTTCTTTGTACCTACATCAGTGGTGCATGGTCAGCATAATAAGGTGACTAATGACTATGTCAGCCTCTTTCTCATTTACTTCTGTAGATGTATTCATTGCATAATTTCTAGTTGCAAGTTGTTGGTTGAGAGCTATTTATACGATCTTGGAGAATGCATGGGACAGTTAGTAAGGAGATGTCCATAGCCTTAATCAGTGAACTAATAGTTTTAATGTAGGTAATGAAAGGCCAATTGTTCGTGGAAAGGTTTTTAGAGAGAAAGAAGCCGACTTTTTTGGATTACATCTCTTGTGGATATGAACTTAATTTCATGGTCGCCGTGGACTTTACAGGTATATATTACTGCTTTGAAAAACAATTATAGACTCTTAAGACTCTCAGATTTATTAGTTGTAAGTTGTATCTTGTAACCATCAGTTTTTTAGCTACCATTCTGAAATAAAAATCTCAAACCTTGTATTTCTTTTCAGCTTCTAATGGTAATCCTCGTCTTCCGGACTCCTTGCATTATATTGATCCCTCAGGTCGTCCAAATGCATATCAGAAGGTAGTACCCATTCTCTACCAACTGTCAGCTATATGCTAATATCTTTGAGGTGTGGCTTGGTTGAGTATCAAAGGGAGGACAAATTTGTTTATTGCTTTTCTCTTTTAGGCAATCTTGGAAATTGGAGAAGTTTTGCAGTTTTATGACACAGATAAGCGCTTTTCTGCTTGGGGATTTGGAGCAAGGCCAATTGATGGTCCTGTTTCTCATTGTTTTAACTTGAATGGAAGCACTCACCAACCCGAGGTGGGTAATATACATAACCTACATTATAAGAACTGTTAAAGCTAGTTAGATTTCACTTCGACACTTGGGTAAGAAACACTAAGAACTGGTTACCGGTAATGGCAGCATCAGGAGGGGGTCCACATGTTTTTATGATCTAGAATATTGTGTATTTAAATTTACAATCTGCACATTGCAACTATATGGTGGCACATCAATGTTCCTTCTTGTTATAAATATTAACTTATACATTCAAACGTGGTTACCGCTTTTAGGTTGAAGGCGTCCAAGGTGTATTGGCAGCTTATATGAGTGCCCTATACAATGTATCTTTGGCAGGGCCAACGCTTTTCGCTCCTGTAATAACTGCTGCTGCTTCAATAGCTGGACATTCTTCTGGTAGCAGCCACCCGAAGTACTACGTCTTGCTGATAATCACCGTAAGGGAAAAACTATGACTACCTTCCCAGTGTACTACTATTGTGCCTCTAAGTTTTGTCTAACTTTCATAGGATGGAGTGATAACAGATCTTCAAGAAACTAAAGATGCTATAGTAAAAGCATCTGATTTGCCTTTGTCTATCATCATCGTTGGAGTTGGCGGTGCAGACTTTAAAGAAATGGACGTGAGTTGTTTTTTTAATTTTTATTTTAGTGCTTTGCGTTTTTGGAAGTTTTGCTTTATCTCCTTTTTTTTTGGTGGGGGGGGGATACATTTCAATAGTAGTTATCAACATAAATATTAGACTTAAGTTTGAATTAGTTTTTAAAGTGGCATATATAAGTCAAATTTGTCCCTAGGGTAAAGATTGGCCAATTATCCCTCAATTAGACTAACATTTGGTCTAATTTTTCGGCAACGAGAATCACCATTTGTTAGATTGCATTTGCTATGACTACTAGGAAAGTATTCAGTCCCTCTTATTTTCCGTTGCTGTGATTCCATAAAGTCCTTAGGCTCCAACTAGGGAAGCAATGCCCAAGACAGCAGCAAATAGGAAGGTCTAATCAGTACACCGTGGAAATACCATGACATCGGGCACGCCAATTTGTATTGCCATATCATTGTGAAATTAAATGCCAGTGCTTTTTTACCTTCTCAACGGTATTCTGATGAGAGGTGGACTACACGAGAGGGCACAACTTCTCTTAATGGAGTTATTTGATGAAGAATCCACTATGTGCACAACTCTTCTTGTGGGTCTCCTTCAAGCTCTTATCTGCTGGAACTTAGGTAGTCTCTTGAAAAGCATTGCAATATTTGGTTCCCCATGCAACTAATGTTTGCTTTTCTTTCAGTCTTTTATCTTATATATTAGAGTTGCCTAGGAACATACCATTGTTGCACAAAGTGGATCCGGGTGCAGGAGCGTGGAAACAAGAAACTTTGGAAGACAGTGTCTGGAAAGTGTGTAGATTAAAAATATATAGGATACTTCTTTTTTTTTTTTGTTTAAAAAAATCTATGATACAAAATGAATCCAAAAAGAATAAAAGGTCTTTCTTTCTTTTTTTTGGTTTTTAGCACGAGGAAGATATCTTTTATAAATTTCTTTAAAAATAGAAACAAAACTGGCTACATATAGCTAGATGGTCACGTCAAAGCACATGACCATATCATAGATGCACAAAGCATGTCTTCTGACCTGCCTTTCCTGTTCGGACGGAGCTCAGGCACGGGCCTTTTCTAAAATCTGAGGCTCGACCCACTATCGGGCTTCGAGATGATCCGTAATCAAGTGTAGCCTCAAGCGTGTTTTATTGTAAAAAGGAAACAATTTTATACAAAGGAATATACTATATGTACCCTCTTTTTCATGTAAAAGATATTTTTACACTGGGAAAAGAGAATATATATATATATATATATATATATATATATATATATATATATATATATATATATTAAAGGACATAATTAAGGCATCCGTTAATTTAAAATAGAAAAATGCATAATAATATTAGATCTCTATCACTAATATCAGTATTGTTGTCTTAAGGTTGGATTATATGAGTTCGATCTTTATCTTTATTCTTTAATATTGCGAAATACTTTTTCTTTGTTCCACCAGTTAGCGGGATAAAATAGAAAGTTAGTAGGCAAAAAATTAGAATTTTCAAAACTTCTAAATTGGACAGCCCTCGGGTCGAAATCATGCCATCTTTGAAGCCGAGCCTGACATTTTTTATACTATCGGTTTGGAGTTGGACATAGGCTTTGCCATGGCAAGCCAAGCAGGCTTGTCGGATAGTCAAACTCATGGATAGGTCTTCCTTAGTAGTGCTATCACGTGAAGGCGTATGTTTATGAGTTCATCAAGATAAATTGCACAAATATTATGTTTATTTTATCAGGAATTATGGCCATTGCCTTGAGATCCTAGCTAAGATCTGGCAAGTTACAACTTAATTATAGTGAGCGATCTGGCATGGGGCAATCTGGTTAGTTATTGTAGGCAGCAGGTAGAACGGAGCCGGCCTGTAGTACTCTTGATTGAGTGAATTTGAAATGTCAAAAATACCCATGATCAAAAGAACTGCTGAACCTCAAATCATTTGCAAGTATAGAAGCAACAATGTAGGATAAGCATTAACACAAACGTGGTTGCCGTGGACAGAAGGAACGTTTTTTTCCCCCATTTAATAGCCCTATCTGGATTCTGGTCCACTATTCACAAGAACTAAATTGATGTATGGGTTGCGTGTAGATACGACTAAATCTAAACATAATCCTAATTTGATGTTTATAGTAGTCTTAATAGCCCTATCTGGATTCTGGTCTACTATTCATAAGAACTAAATTGATGTATGGGTTGTGCATAGAGGACTGAATCTAAACATAATCCTAATTGTTATTCAGACTACTTTGACCATTAAATATGGTGATTAAGTAGAAGACTATTAATGACTATTTTGGTTCTTGTTTTGAAAAGCTAAATTATGACAGCGTGAGTTTTTATGCAGATTCTAGATGCAGACAAAGGAGAGAGGCTTGAGAGCACAACAGGACGAGTTGCATCACGAGACATAGTGCAATTTGTACCCATGCGAGATGTTCAAGGTTGGTGTTCATTTGCATGCTATTGCAGTTTATAATCTTAGGACCTTGTGATAGCAATTATGCCAATTAAATTCATTTTCAATTGAAAAAGATTTGAGTAATGAGTCTAATGACAGTATAGGAAATTAGGACTGAGACGTCTGAACTTCTTTGGAGGTTCATGAATTAATGCATCTAAATGAATTTGCAAGTAGGATCATTTGTTGTTGGTGAACTCATCATATGTTTGGCGCTGACCTGCAGTTAGTTTATCTAATTATAAGCTCTATAGCAAGATTTTAACTAATCCATGAAAAATATTGAAACCCCTTCTTTCAATCTCTTCATATGTTTTACCTCTGTGTACATTTAGATTGTGTCAGGGACCCTGACACAATCTAGAAATTGCAATATTTCTTTTAAGGAATTTTTGGTTTAGATGTAAGCAGAATTTGATAAAAATCAAGGTTTTCTGTGCCGTGCCGAGTCGAGTATCAGTAAATCCAAAACTCGGCACGTACTGGTCGTGCCGACCGTGCCGATCCGTACAATTTATTATATTTAAATATTAAAATTATTTAAATAAAATATAAATATTAATAAAAGAAAATATAAAATTCAATTATATTAAAAAACAGATATTACGAATTTATTTCGTGCCGAATTTTGCTGAATATTGGGGATGTGCTGAACTTACGATAAATAAAAAATAATTTTTTTAATATTTTTTAAATATTATTTTATATAAAAAAAAGTTAAACACGCGTAGGCGTGCGCAAGCGCATGTTACCCGCGCAGGCGCGCGACCGGCAGGTGCCGGTCGCGCGCCTGTGCGTGTTTTAAAAAAAAAAAAAAAAAATTGTCGCCCGCGACATCGTCTTCCTCCTCGCGGAGGAAGACGATGACTTAACAAAAAAAAATACAGAGAGATAGAGAGAGACGAGTGCCGGTGCCGAGCTCCGGCGATTCCAGCACGTGCCGGGCGGCAAAACCTTGATAAAAATCAAATTGTTTACGAATCTCCAAAAGTTCTTAGAAAGTAGACATCTTGTGAATTTCCTCTAAAATGTGTTAGTTTGAATAATGATTTTTAATTCTGCAAAATTTTCTCTAAAACTTTATAGGTGTTCTCCACTCCTTTTCCCTCTAGACCTCCTATTTACCCTCTCTATCTTTTGCTCTCTAGAATTTCCTTCTCTATTTTCTTTCTAAATTGTTTAACTTCACAATTGCTTTCTCTAAAATTTTCCCACTATCGACTTTTTCACTAGAAACGACCTCTCTAGAGTCTCTTTCACTCTGTAAATTTATACTACCTCTTCTATCAGTCAAGACCATTCCCTCTACTTCCTTTTTGTAGATTTTTAAAAAAAAAAAAAAAAAAAAAACTTTCTGTGGTGTTTCCTTCTATTGCTCTGTGTGTAATTTCTCTTTTTTGCTCTCTCAATTTTCACCCCTTTTTTTCTCAAATTTTCCTTCACTATCTTTAGAAATTCTCTAGGTTCACTGCACATTTTCTCTCTGAGTCCCCCCAACACCACCTCTTTCACTCTAGAGTATACGCATTTCTCAGGAATTTTTTATACACATCTCTTTTGCTGAATATCCTCCCTCTATAGAGTTTTCTCACTTCGTTATTCACAAATCAAAAAATTTGTAAATCAGTGGATTTACAAATAACAGAATTAGGAAGGTTCCTTGTATGTAGAACTACTCTACCTATTTCACTCTAAAGTGTTTTGGACTCGACTGATATACTACCTCATTTTGTGATGAAGCGATATCCCTTGATTATTTCGCTTTCCTCAATTCCTTGCGAGGCAATACCTTGTTTTGAAATGTGTCAAGGCGCCGAGACATGCACAAGGTGCCAGAGTTATGTGACAAACTCTATAACGAACGAGAAGGCCTATGCAAACGCTCCAGACATAAGTGTAGCAGTAATGACTTCTGAAACGCTCATTCCGAGGCATGCTTCTCGGAGACCACTTATCAAAGAATACTTCATCGATTGAAGTGTTATTCCTCACAATACCTAAACAGCGCCTCAACATCAGGAACTCAAAGCTAGTCCTCCCCCAAGACAGTTAATTTAGAAGCCCACTTGGACCAATCAAGAGATTTTCCAAGCATTGTCCTTAAAAATGACAAATGGCCTCCCCCAAGACAGTTAAATACTGTTTTATCTGCAAACCCTCCTATAAATAGCGTAACCATGTACTGTAGAGGGGGCGCGGGTGCACGGCGGGGGGGGGGGGGGGGAGGGGGGTTGGGGTGGGTTGAATCTTTTCTTTTTACCTACTGTGTAAGAAAAGAGCAAAAGTAGTTATTGTAATACATCCTCATTGCATGTGAACATTTTACGAGGTACTTCCTCGTGCCGGTAGTTTTTTACCCAGATTAGTATGGGGTTTTTCCACGTAAGTCCTGTCTCTCTTCCCTGTTACTTGACACATCTCTTTGGCTCACATCTCTCCAATTTACATGGTACTTCAACTCGACTCCAAACTTCATGTCCTGAAATTGGTGCAAAGAAACTGTGCTTACTAATGGTTTTACACTCAGAAATTTTGTGAAGTTTGTGATTATTGATAAATTAGGTTACACTTATAAACTATCTAAACTTGGTGTAGTTATTACTTATTAGTTTATGGTATTAACCGCACAACCACTATGGTATCCTCCTCCCACCAACCTAACCAAAAAAAAGAGGGAAACACATGAAATTGATAGGTGAACTTTCATCAAATGTTTTCGGTGCCCTCTACTTCAAATAATACAATTTATGCTGCCCTTGAACTTTTCAAACTTAGTGTGTGATGCCATTTTTGCGAAAAAGTGAAGTTTTGATGCACATGGCACTGGTTTGATGGCAACTACCAGAAAATTCTATATCCATGTTGGTATAAAAGTGATTTTTTTTACGGCAATAGATAGATATTTTGACCATTTGTTAGCTTAAAACTTAATGAAGATTGCGTAGTAAAATTTTGAAAAAAACATCACTAGTAGTTGCCAAATTGGCAGATAGAGTTAGAATCGACATTCGTCATGGAGAAGGCATAGTGAATTAAACTTAGAAAATCAAGGACAATAAGTGCACTCATAGTAGTACAGGGCGCCAAAACACATCGGATGAAAATTGAAGGACCAAGTAGGTACTTCCGTAAAAAGAAAAGAAAGAAAAACAGAATCACTACAGCAAGCTACCACAACTTGCTAGTTGTCCTATATTTCGTAACACATTGCTTTGTCGTAGCTTGAGATCCTTTTGACAACAATATTATCTTACTTAATTTATACTATGCAATTGTTAGTGCTCTATTGTTCTTTACATTTATTTCGTGATGGCTTATGTATTATCGGTGACAATACTTACCTAATTATTGACTCAATTATTGGAAGCATGTTCATTGTGCTATGACTTTTATTTTTCACCATGTGCCCCTCCAACCCCAACCTTAACCCGCACATACGCACGCAGGCGTGCGCGTACACCCCAGTTTGGAGGATGGGTTTAGTGTGCTTTAACCCAACTTGACTTCTTCAATATGAAATAGATCTCATACCAAGCCGTTGAAGCGTTAGTTCGATAATTATTTATGCCATCTGAGCTTGATTTGTATCATAGTTATGTTAAGATTAAGAATAAAACAAGTGAAATATCCTCATTACCAAGTAGAATTGTTTGCAATGGTAAGCAATTAGATGGTACCTGAAGCAGCACGGAGAACACTAGTGTCATGTTTTCATAAGAAGACATAGTTGCTTTAGATGCAAGCTCAAACTTGCTTGGAAAAATAAATGATAGGACTTCGTAGTCCCTATAGCACATTGTTCGGCCACAAAGCCCCTAACTACCCCAGTATTGAGTCAGAAGTCACTGACCACTGATAAAAACCTTGTTTGCGAATATTTAATTAATCATCGCTATCAAGTAAATCAATACATGTTAGACAATAGGGGTACAGAAGCCAATTACTCCAAAACTCCAACTTAAGTAAATTATTCAATTTAGAACTCTCCTAATACAACTCCTACTCAATCTGGAACTCTATAATACACTTCCTACTCGATCTAGGACTCTCCCAGTAGAAATTAATATCTACGTATTCCTAGTTTAATCTAAAACTTTCCTAACAAATACTAACCAATATTGTCCAAGGCGCACCAAGGCGCAATCAGGGTCTTGGAGCATAGGCTCAAGGCGTAAGGTGAGGCGCACACTCTACGAACGCGTGGCGCAATCTGCGTAGCAGCAGTAAAACGAACGCGTTCCTTTAACATGTTACAAGTCCGTCCCTAAGGAGGGTCTTATTTCCTAACATGGCAATTCTTTATGGTTAGTGTTAATTATCATGCAGACGGCCTGATAAAGTTCAATACTTTCACCATCCTCACTTTCACCCCCCACTAGCTTCTATAGCGAAATATTCAATGTCATTATTAATAGGAATAATTCAGTAACTGGACTCTTCTATTTACTTGCAGATGGTCAGATATCACTTGTTCAGTCCCTTCTTGCAGAGCTACCAGGACAGTTTTTGGGTTATATGGAGAGCAGGAACATTCAACCACACCAATGATTCTTAATGGTTCCTTGGTTTTTGTAAATATGTCGTATTAAAATGGCTCGAGCTACGAAATCTGTGGTTTGGAGCCTTTGTTCTCTTCGAGCTCCTTTTGCTTCAGCATGTACTTCCTTGATGATCGAAGTGCTGATGCCTGGAGTCGCATGGAACGAAGTTTATAGCAAAGCAAGTATGAAAGTCTGCGAGCAAACATGGCGACTGATTTCCTTGCAAGTTCAGCGATGTTCCTCCTCTTTATAAGCTATGATTTTTTTTTCCCCCCAGCTGAATTTGTCAACATTGTTTAAAAGCCCAATTGTTTCGATGCTCATTTGATTTTTTAGTACTTGTCGATTTGTAATCATTCTATTTCTTTAGATGCCTTAAATTGTGTGCGCGTAAATGGTATCTTTGATTGAACTTTCTTCTATGTAAATCACATAATATTTAGTTCCATCCGGTAGATGGTTTTAGTGATAAAGCAATTACATGTACTGTGCTCGTATCTAAACGTTCATATATATATATATATATATATAATGGCATTTGGACGTTATCTAACTCAACTACCTTGCTTGATCTATTTCTATGTTACCAGTCAGTATAGGGGTGTCCAGGTCTAAATTCCACCCAGACGCTTCATATTTGGCTAATACTGAGGCTGGGTTGGGCTGGCAATCTAATTCAACTCAGTTACAATCCATAGCAACGATGGATTGATTTATCGATTTATTATGCGGAAATAGAGGTAGAGTGAGAGAGGTTCGTGGAGCAGCGGCCCCAAGGTTTCCGCTTCAAAGTGTCATCACATTCTGAAAACCTGGGATGTATTTTTTTTGAGCCATTGAAACAGCCACATGAGGGCCAACACTGACTGAGGCGGGCTTTAGCGGAACCAGAGAGTCCATGGGACTAATACTTTGAGAGATGGACCTGCTATCTTCGGGCCTCTTTCTTTTTCTTTTCTTTTTTTTTTCTTTTTTTTCGTTGTGGCTGTCAAGTTCAATTTCTATCTAAAATTTCGAACAATGAGCGGAACAGTAGTCTCTTCAGACAGTAATTATTAGAATTCAAACTTCCGACCTATTCTTCATGAGGGGCAGCTGCGGTCACTCTTCTAGTACTATTGCCTATTATCTCATTGATCAACTTAGGCAACGTTATTATCTTTTTATCCTTTGGATTTCCTTTGAAGTTTTGGTGGTAATTATTTCTGGCCAAGTTTATAGAAAAACAGAATACTGTGCAAATGTTTCTATACATTTGAATCATCCATATTTTTAGAAGAAAAAAAAAATGCCATATTCAGAAAGTCTTAAAACGTCAAAAAAATCGCCGAAAAATTGAACGGTGCCCTGTGGCCGAAATTGATATATTCTCCAAAAATTAGTACAATATTAATAAGAAAATATGTAGTTGGAGGACAAAGATGAAAATGGTCAAAAACCAATTCCAGAAAGTCTGCGAAATGAAATATAAATAAGCAGGACACTAATGATAGTTTATTAATATTGACCAAAGAGCTGAGTGTGAAAACTTGTAAATTCCTGATCCCAATAAAGATTTTAGAAATGCCGAAACCGTGCCAACCTTTGCTACTTTGAACATCAAGACCTTGCTTTATTACTCTCAATTTTTAATTTAAATAAGAACATAAATAAATATTTTAATAAGCAAACGAACAAAGAGGAAATGAAAAATAATTGTAACTTTGCATGTGGTGCAAGTCATGGAGATGATCCCCTAAACGCAACATAAATGGTCCACTTCATAAGATTATACCATTACAAACTTCTATTATTGGGATGATTTTGTCCGCTTATTCGTGTGTATATATATATATATATATATATATATATATATATATATATATATATATATATATATATATATATTCTTATTTTTGGGTCTGATGGAGGGGAAAATAGTACTTTAAGGCAAGCTCGCATAGGATAACGCTAAGAAAAATCATCAGTCTTATCTTTTAAAATCTAGGACTTCCAAATGGCCTCTAACAGATAAATGCTTTGATTTTCATTTGAACCTTCAACTTTCTTAGAAAAATTGGTTTGAGTGAAATTTTGAGACGTGTTCTCCTTTGCAACTTACAAAAACCTATATTTTTCCGAAGTTGACTATAACGATCTTTGAATATTAATCTTCTATATCTCATGGAGCACGACTTTAAGTCTTTGGTCTATTCAAACCAACATATTGGAACTCTGGTTGATGGTGGAGATTCCCTTGCTAATCCGTATCTGTAGATTCGTCCATCTTGTTATCATGGAGGGTGGCTATCAGAATCGTTCTCATAAGTACTCTCCAAGTTCTGAGGTCTGATGCCGATTAGGTCAAGAGGCGGCTCATCCAAGGAGTTAACACATTTAATCTATAGTCTCAGTATGGACTACCTATGCATATATGAAAACTTGCCGCATAGGCATAACCTAATACGCTAGATTGATATATTAGACATAACTTAATATATTTATTGTCAAATATGCTAACAAATTGAAAATAGATCAATGCTATAGATGAATTTATCTGTTATAGTAACAATATATAAATATATTTATTACAGGAAAAGTATTTCTAAGATAAATAAAAAAAACATTACTCTACATTTTAAATGATGGAAATTCTAAGGATAGATTTACGTAGGTAAGGTTAGGGGTGTACCCAGCCGAGCTGCTCAAGAGGAACTCAGGCTCTAACTCGTTTAAAAGTAGAGCTCGAGCTGAGTTTGAATACTTATTCGCGCTCGAGTAATTAAATGAGCCGAATCTAATCATCGTATTACCATGCTTGTTAGGCTTGCGATGCTATATGAGATTTTTTATTTTATTCTAAAAAATTACAATAAAATACTTAAACACTCGCGCTCAACCTAATTGATGCAATCGATTCGACTAGAGCTCAGCTCGGGTGATACAATCGAGCCAAGTTCGGGTCGAGCTCAAGCTAGAAATTTTAAGAGCCAAGCCGAATTCGAGCTTATCCTATGAAGCTCGTCAAGCTCGAATTCGGGCTCAAGCTTGAGCTAGAGCAGGTTGAGTTCGAAATTTTACAAGTAGCCGAGTTCGAGCTTGTTATCTGAAACTCATCGAGCTCGAATTCGGGTTCAAACTTGTGTTCAATTAAATTAATTGAGCCGAATTTAACGTAGGTGATATCCTATTAGAATTCGGCTGTTTATCACTTAATAAGGCAAGAATCTTTTTTGTGATAATACAAGGGCAAATCCCGTATTAGCCCTTAAGTTCTTCCAATTAGTACAAATTAATTTTTAAATTTTTTAAATTTTGATGAGATTTATAATATTCAATATTTTTTTTAAAAAAATACTTTTAAACAGGTATTTTGAGACTTAAAAAATTTAATGGGTTTTAAAATCAATTCATTAACCCGCTGAACTTTGCAGCCTTAAAATACTTATTTAAAAATATTTTTTAAAAAAAGATTAATATAAAAATTATAAATATCATCAGAACTTATAACTTTAATGTCGAATATTTTTTTATTTTTTTAAAAAATAAATATATTAAAATATCAAAATTAATAAATAAAATAAAAAAATTTATCCGTTAAATTTAAAAATTTGATAGGCTGATATGAAATCACCTAATAACAATCCAGAGTGTGGACCATTAAGAAAAGAAAAGCTATCACGGGATAGGTTAGCATGTGATGGATAAGATTTGATGGTTGAGTGCAGTTAGATATCGTTGGGATAATTGCATATCAATTTTCAAAGTTTAGCGTTTGTATTTTAACGTCTGAAAATATATTTCTACATTGTCATGTCACATATTTTTATATTTTCAGAGATTGAAATATATGACTGTTGGCTTTCGGGGGCTGATACGTAAGTATCCTGATATCGTTTACATGTGTATGTTTTCCTTCATTCGAGGCTTCACTTGACATCTAATGTGAGAGGATCCAACGGTGGACCACCTTCTAAGTAACTTAGAATTCCCTTGATTGCCGGCGGTTACTGAGTCCGCGGCCAAAAGCAACGCTTATGATCCTACAAATTTATTAAATAAATTATTAATGACTAAAAGAATATAACAAAATATCTTGTAAACATCTTTAAAAGGAACTTCTATATCAACCCCTAAATTTGTAAAATTGACGAATAAATTTTTTATTTTATCCGTTCATTTTAATATCCTAATGTATTTATTTATAAATATTTTTAGATAAATATTACATAAAAAATATAAAATTTGATAAGATTTGATAAGATTTATATTAATTTTTTTTAAAGAAATATTTTGAGACTCTAAAATTTAGCGGATTGATAAATTAATTTTAAAATCTATTAAAATTTTGATCTCTCAAATATACCTATTTAGAAGTATTTTTTTGAAAAATAAATATATTATTATATCTATTTAATATAATAATAGTAGAAAATAAATAAATTACGAATAGAATATTTCTATAATTATTTTTAAAAAAAAATGTTGGAAGATTATTTTGGAAGGGATTGCATGGATATTAGCTGCCGCAAAGGTTGACGATGAAAAGATGTCGGCAGGATCGCACATGTATCGATGGATAGACAGAAATCAATCAGGAACGCACGCCAGCTTCGTCAGTCGCGCACCCAAGCGTGCTGGGCTGTCCTGTGCTGTGGTACACCATCGCCGAAATAAATTGCTGCTGCAATCATTTGCTCTCCCTCATCCCCATCCCTCCCTCTCAATTTTGATTAGAAAAAAGCATTCATCAGGCGGTCAGGCACTTATACGATTGGAACCGTCCGAGGTTCTAAGCATATCGGACGACTTGGATTACATCAAGATCGTCGAAATCTCTGATAAACAGCATATCTCTTTTGATTATATATTGTACAATCGATTATACCAAATATATATTATATAATATTTCTTTTAAAAAATTAAATCTAAATAAATAAATGTTATTAAAAATTTATAATCTTAATATTAATTTTTAAATATATATTTGCTTGCAGATCAGCCCCCCGTTTCTCATTTATGGGCAAATCAGCCCCCGAAATACATTTCCGGGGGCTGATTTGCTATTTTATTTTGCAGATCAGCCCCCCCGAAAACGCGTTTCGGAGGACTGATCTGCGAATCCCTAAAATAGGAGGGGCTGATCTGCAATTATCCCTATATATTTTTAAGTAGTTATTTTGGAAATTAAAATTTAACAAGTTTAAAATTATTTTTAAATTCGTTATAATATTAGAGCTACTAGAATTATAGATCTTATCAATATTTATATTTTATATTTTAATATTTTTTAAAAAATACTCTCATATATAATTTTGGTTAGCCGACTGTACCATACACTGGATGATGTATATACGGTTTTGTAGAAAAAGCACTTTCTTTATAAAATGTTAACAAAAAAGTTTCTTTTTTTTTAAAATAATTTATAAAATCACTCCAAAATATATATTACAATATTTTAAGAAACTTTTAAATATAAAAATATAGATCTTTAAGTACTCCAACTTTTATATTTAAATATTTTTTTCAAAAAGTATTTTTAATTAAATATTTTGAGGTTCTAAAGATTTCATAATTAATAAAAATTCGGAGCAGTAAAATATTTGTTTAGAAATATTTTTGAAAAAAATTTTGAATACAAAATTAGTAGAATGCATCAAAAATTTATGTTTTGGTTTCCAATTTTTTTTTAAATATTTATAAATATGTGTTTGCTAGATTTTATAATTATCATTAAAAAATAAACTGATTTGTACTAATTTTACAAAGCAGAAATTTTTTGATATTGATTCACTATGTGCCAGCAAAATTCAAAAAAGATATCACAGCACCAAATAACAATTATTAATAATTTAATTAGGCCAAGTATTTTTGCTAGGCTGTAAAGGTTTCTAGTATATGACCATGAGAAAAATATGCGTTATAAGTATTATGAAAGTGAGTATAGAGATGTTACGTCGTTCAAATCGTGTTTATGACTTATAAAAAGAAATTAGATTAGTGATTGATATAGCAAGAATTTGAACGATTTCACGTAGCTCAAGCAATAGTTGAGATATATAGATGTTGAGCTTAATTCAATATTCAACGTACCTTTGGCGGCCTCAAAATCACTAAGTTTCAGTAATCTTAATAGAAATCTCGACTGACCTCAGAATCAATAAGCCTTGACCATTTCAGTTAGCTAAATGACCTCGACCGATATCAGTATTGGCAAATCTTAGAACATCTCAGTCAGGATAATACTTTTCTCTCGCTCAAATTGGTGAAATATCTACAGATTTAATCAATTATTTAATAACTATCTTATATATAATGAGAAAGTGTAATAAAAAAAAAAATCTTCGAATACAATAAGTCATCAGATTGACAGCTTGAAGATATATTTCGTATATTTTACTCTTTTTGTAATTATTTTTTAAAAGAAGCATTTGTCGTTTATAAATAAAAAAAAACCATCTTATGTAGAAATAGATTCTTGACTGAAAAGGGAGAAGTCTGTAACTTGTTCATATTAATACACATTTTTAACTGATGGCGACGATAAAATCCTTAATTTTACCTCATATTTTGAAAATTTTAATGCAAAAATTTTATATCTTGTGGCTATTTGTTATTCTCTTTTAATCAACCTCTACTTTCAAATATTTATTGACCAAGGAAGTTTGACTCGTTCAATGATGTTTACAAATATACATAGAAATAATAAGAAAGAAGCGAGTACGAGATTGTTTAGAACAAAACCTAAAAAGTTCACAAGAAAAATACATTTCTTTCAAAGCCTTCTCTGATCATGTCCGTCCCTATTAGCTCCGTGCATTAAAAACGACGTGATAAGGGAGATTTGGAGAATCGCGACATTCTATCATGGAACTTCACGTCGGTCTGATATGGTTGTGTTGCACTTGAGCTAATCTACTCAGGATTCTTTCACCGACGCGGCCAATTACTAGTTGGTCAAGACAGACATCAGCTTGCGAAAGGGACAACAAAGGCCGCTGCCAAATGTCGTGCAACTATTTGATATTTAGGATAATTATATTTTAGCCCCCTATTTCAACAGTTGCGTGTATCAGCCCCTGAAACGCGAAAATGCACCACGCTTCGGAGCTAATGTATTTCGGGTGGCTGAAATGCAAACTGTATGGCAGTAGTGCTGGCCGACCTGGCCCACGGAACTGACGAGTTAGTTTCAGCTGCTGACTCGCACTGCTCAGCGTGCGGGCCGCCTGTAGCCCATATGGACGGAGCCACGACCGAGCCCTACCTGCACGGCTAACCGGGCTTTTTTTTTTTTTTTTTTTTTCATCTCTAGCGAGTCTACATTCGTCCTAGCCGGTTTAATGAGGGACCATGCCTTCTTTTTCATCACTCCGTCATGCCCCTTGTTGGGCCACTGGTCCATTCTATATCAAATTTATATATATATCAACAGAATTGACACAATATGACAAATTTCATTAGTATTTTTGCAAATTAGATATAAGGTCATTAAAAACTAATCCAAGTAAACGAAACTTTATTTAGAAATTGATGTGCATTTTTATATTTCAAAAGAAAAAGAAGAAAATGCAATAAAGTTGTATCATTTTATAATTTAGTAAACACAAGTTTGATCGAGATCGAGCCAAATGGATCCGTCATTGAGTCTAACATAGGCTCAGTAACCTTACTGAGCTCAATAAGCTTCAACAGTGCTCCAATTAGTTCCAACTAATTTTATTTATTTATGTATTTTTTAAAGAGATAATTACATGTCTTTAAAATTTTATTTTTGTATTTCAGTTTCTAAAAATATATTTTATATTTTTAAAAATTAAAATACGTGATTTTTGATTTTAGGAGAGCTGATATACAATTATCTCTTTTTTAAAGCTGTTGTGCGTCGGGAACGAACTCGGAGTTCAAGATTTCCTTCATGATTTTACTTTGTTTTGATGGCAAACGATTGTCACTTTCCCAAACATTTCTTAATTTATATAAAGGGATACTATCATATCAGCCCCTCAACTGTTGAAAACATTCCAAATCAGCCTCCCATTTCAAATTTAGGTCGGATCAGCCCCTGATTACTGTTTGGGGTTTTTTTTGGACGAAATTGCTCCTATACCCGTTAACACTTCAGACACCGATATCATCCATTTAGAAGCGATCTCGGAAAAAACTTTGAACATAAAAGTTGTAGATCTCGGCAAGAACTATAATTTTTATGTTGAAATTTTTTCAAAAAATACTTCAAAAGTTATGTTTTTGAGGTCAGAAGCATAACGGGTCGACCCGACCCGACCCGAAATTGCTACAAATAGTTCGGATATCAAAAACACCTACCTAAAAGCATTTGTTGGAAAAATTTTGAACATGAAAGTTGTAGATCTCGGCGAGATCTATAACTTTCATGTTCAATATTTTTTGCAAAAAATACTTCTAAGTAGGTGATCTCGGTGTTGGCAACAAAAGGACAGTTTTATCCCAAAAAAAAAGATAAACAGTGAATGGGGGCTGATTTGGACTGTTTTGGAAAGGAGGGGCTGATATGGTATGGAAATTGAAAAGGGGGGACTGATTTGATATTTTTCCTTATAAATGTTAACTTTTTTGCATTTTAAAAAGTCGCAGAAAAGTTTTCTTGGGATCCGGAAAAGATCAGGCATCAGATTCTGACTGATCGAATTTGAACACGTCGAGATTGCGGTTGCGGCAATTACCGCCTCGGATTATATGGTATTCCTAGTTTTACACATGATGCACGAATATTATTATTATATATTTTAATAATAAAAAAAGTATAAACATTTATATTTATAATAAATATTAAATTATTCAATACTTTTGTACATTATACTTACATTTAATAGTTTCTCATGGAATTATCTATTTTAGTTCAATAGCAATAAACATTTCGAGTAAGTGCAATATAAAACATAGTTTATTCTATTTTACAGCATGCTTGGGGTATTAGATATTCTCTGTAATGTTTTATAAAATTTTAAACTAGAAAGGAATAGAACATAATTAAATTTATAAGTTTGCAGATTTTCACTTCTCCATAATATATTTCTAAGGTCATTGGGTTTCATCCAAGGTGTGCCACTAGATAGATATCAGCAAATTACGATTTTCTTGTAGAAATAATTATATATTAGCTCATGTTTTTATACCGTCCTTGTAATAGTTCATTTTGTTTTTCTAATAATCACTAAATCAAGTTAAAACACATATGTATAAGTTTCTTTTTAAAAAATTAATAAATTTTTTTTATGTGTTCTATAATTTGTGTTAAGATTTTCTTCCAAAAAATTTTCTAAATAGAAATTTTAGGACTCTAAAGTCTTAAAAGTTGCAAATACTTTGGACTCCTCACAACATCTATCTAGACATTCTCCTTCGAAAGAATTTTAAATACAAAAATTGTAGAAACATACCAAAAATCTAATATTTATATTTAAATTTTTCGACAAATACTTTATATATATATATATATATATATATATATTATATATATATATATATATATATATAATAATTACTAAATCAAGTCAAAACACATATATATAAGTATTTTTTAAAAGAATTAAATAAATTTTTTTATGTGTTCTATATTGTGTGTTAAGATTTTCTTCCAAAAAATCTTTTAAATAGAAATTTTAGGACTCTAAAGTCTTAATAGCAGCAAATACTTTGAACTCCTCACAACATCTATCTAGAAATTCTCCTTCGAAATAATTTAAATACAAAAATTGTAGAAACATGCCAAAAATCTAATATTTATATTTAAAATTTTCAACAAATACTTTATATATATATATATTCTGGAATAGTTTTATAAACTTTCAAAAAATTAGAAATGTATTGACAGTATCCTGTAAAGAATGATTTTTTTTTTGACAACTTTTTTGCATATTTAGTAATGAATTGTAATAAATTCAAAGTTATGATGGAATCCTTGCTTCTCAATTTGTCTTTAGGTCGTAAGTTATAATAATTCTAATTAAACACTACATATTGTACAGAAATATGCTAGCTAACTAATTAAATTGTAATCTCCACCTGCATGCATATGATCCTGATGTCTGCATAAACCATATGAGAAAATTCCTACTAAAAGAAAAAAAAAAAAAAAAGTGGAAAAGGAACAAAAATGAGTTTTTTAATTGTCACGATAATAAAGAAAATAAACTATGCGTTCAAAGAGACACCTAACAAAACCTTTTTCATGACAGTATTTATGCGTTTATACACGTGGTTCCTTTAATTCTTTTGACCTAAAATTATGTAAAACATGCCAAATCTAGCTTGAAAGCGAATGAGGTACAATGAGCATCAGTACATCACTCATCCGATCATCAGGCATATATATATATATATATAAAAGCTGCCGTCGTCTTGGTTCTGTTCCCACCTGGTGCAATGTTAGCTAAGCGACCATGGAAAATATAAATATGATTTGAATGTGCAGCATGAAATGTGTTCAATTTCATATGATAATGTCTTTGCTGGGAGATCTGAAAGTACCAAATGTCGGCTTTCAAATTAGAGGCAGATATGTATATATCTTGGGGTAGCTGGGAGCTATATCAGACACATGTTATTTTTTGACAAATGTTGATGCCGCACTCATTTCTATCACAGATTAGTAAAAAAGTCAAACGAAAACGCATTGATCGGTAAATAAATAACTATAATTCCCCAAGAAAACATTCATTTATGCTTCGTTTTCCGTCTAAAACCAAATATGCCTACCTCCCTTGAACAGCATGGGCACTACTAAAATAATCTATATTTTTCCGATATATTAGGGTCAAGAATCACGAATTTAAGACCTGTGGCTTCAACGCATCCATACAAATTTATGCAAATCTGCCAACTTGTTGCCGAGGATAAACTTATATATATATATATATATATATATATTATATATATATATATATATATATATATATATATATATATATATATATATATATATAGGTTATTCTCGACCTGAAAATATTTTTAATAAATTAATATTTTAATTGTTGATTTCTTTGATCTAACGGTTGAAATTTAATTTAACATTTAACAGCGTCGTTAACTACTTAACGGCGTGAATCGTTATTCGTTAAGTATAAAATTAAATCTCAGCCGTTAGATCAAAAAAATTAATGACTGAGATGTTAGATTACCAAGACTATTTTCAAATCGAAATAACTCCTTTATATATATATATCCCCTTAAAAGAAGTTGTGCTTCCGATTGGAATCAAAATGAAATACGGCAAAAGGGGCTGACATAAAACAAAATAGGCAACCAAACAAAGGTGAGAATAAGTGGAAAAGGAGAGAGCGCCGAGATGCGAATGCATATTTGCATGGCATGGTTCATCGAACCATCTCCTGACACTTGCCGTCTTTACCAATATTTATTATTTATTTTTGTCTTTTAAAGTTTAGAGTTCATAGAGATTATATTCCCAAATTTTTACCGAGGGAAATAGAATGAAGTAGTATTCTTCTTGTGTAGAACTGCAAACTTAATTATTAAACCACTCAGTTTTAATAATTAGAGACAAAACAACAAATTTCTAAGAATACATGCATGGTGATCAAACAAGGAAAAAAAATGAAGTTCTGCTTTAATTCTTCTCATTGCACCAAAGTTAAACCCTACAATCTTATTAACACATGTATCTATTCATTGGTTGTTGTTGTCTGCTCCGCCCTTCTGATCTCCTCCACCGTGCTTCGGCCACGACGTTGTCGACGAGGAGCTCCCAAACGCCGGGGGAGAGAACTCCAAAAACTCCTGCGACGACGATCCGCCGCTACCGGACATCTGCGACGATCCCGAGAAGGATGTCGTCCTATAAAAGAGCCCGGACGCCACATTTGTGAAATCTTCGTCTCTACTGCTCTGTAGCAGCTGCGCGTACTGAGCCAAGTCGGGGTACGGCGCCGTCTTTGACGGCGGTAGCGGTGGTGGTTGATTGACGGCCGACGGTAGCGGCTGCGCCGGAGCCGGAATACCACGTGTGACAACGAAGCCTAGGTCTGTGCGTCCCTGAACACGTTCGGGAAAGTTAAGCTTCGCTTTGGATCCTTTAAACTTGAGCGCCGCCTCGTCGTAGGCCATCGCCGCCGCCTCGGCGGTGTCAAACGTGCCCAGCCACACGCGTGCCGCCTTCTTCGGGTCTCGTATCTCCGCCGCCCACTTCCCCCACGGTCTCTGCCGGACCCCTCTGTAGTGTCTTTTCGTCACGTTGCCTACAATATTATGCATGTATGTGTCATTTATCTAATTGAAAGAAGAAGTTTAGCCGAGACGAGAGAGGTTGATTATATGTAGATCAAGTGATAAATTAACTAATGACGTTAGCATTTTGCATTGTTAAAGAAAATTTTGTAATTAAATATCTGCTCAAATAATAGAAAAGAGAGCTCGTCTATATCCCACCTTTGTCTGATCTATCTATGTGATACATATATAGTTCTATGAGAAACAAGGAGAATCAAACTAAAAGTTATCTAGGGTTTTCAGAAGTAATATTGTTCTGCACTTCTGCTAAAATAATGATAATGTTTATATATCTAATTAATTATATAATAAATAATTGCAAATAATTAAGTAATAAACCTCCGATTTGGTATCTCTCGCTAGGAGTAAACCCTGCAAGAAGCACTGACAACATCAAAGAACCTAAAAATTTAACAGTAAAAATGAAAGCTAATACTATCTTGTTTTGGTACTGAAAAGAGTGATGATGCAGGAAGAAGATGAGGAATTGAACTATTTATATATATACACCATGCTGATCATCTGAGGGTTGTTGCTCCATGGCAGACCCAGAAGCACCTAAAATGCTCTCGAAGCG